>CM021106.1:502517215-502609393 GCA_007115665.2 Sequoiadendron giganteum
AATTTTTATCATGTTCTGACGACTTACTATTTTTAGCAAGTGTTCAATCTGTGAGCTTTTCATCAGGATTTCGGGATTCTGACTCTTCAACACATTTAGGCAGCTTCCAAGGGCCTACGCATGAAATTTGAGCTGATTCAGACAACTGGCTATTTTTAGCAATTCTGGCTTCACGAGCTATTTTCAGGGCTTCAACATACAATTCTCCGATAAATGACAAGAGAATTGATCTGGGTTTTTCTAGACCTTCACGATGGTGTAACATGCAAACCGAGACGACCACTTTCAAAGTTCAGCCTTCAGAGGCTATTTTTAGGGTTTGCATGCAGAGTTCTCTAACGCATGTCTGGATATTCCTTCTGGGTTTTTCAAGAGCTACGCAATAGTGTGACATGCAAGCGGAGGGGATCAAATTTCGGGGACTTACTATTTTTAGCCAGTGCCGAAAAGTTGACCAGTTTTCTGGGTTTTTCTGGGTTTTTTGAGATCCCACGGGCAAATTGACATGCAAAATCATCCGGCAACAGATTGGTCACTTTTCAGGCAGTTTCTATTTTTAGCAGGTACACTCTGGCAGCCGCCCCCAACACTCCAGTTCAGCAAACAGAACGACATCCAGAAGGAACGAAGTCAAACGAAGACCGTTCGGGATACATACAAGTCAAATTAGGGTTTCCACTTTTATAGGGGGTAAAATCCAAAAATAGCCGAAACGAAGCACCCCACCAATGTCAGCACACTTCAAGGTACCTGCTGGCAAAATTTGAGCGAAATCGGAGAACTTACTATTTTTAGTAAGTCAGGGCACGACTATAAATAGCAAGTCTGCACCCGAGGTTGGCATCAGAGTGACACTCAAGCTATCAAGATCAAACGTTGCAACTTTCAGGCAAAACGGAGCTACTGAAGTCAGAAAGTCAAAACTTACTATAAATAGCAGGTGGCTATAAATAGCGGGTCAGGGTAGAGGACTGGCAAAACAGGTTCACAAGGTGAAGAAGATCATATGATGAAATTTTCAGGCAAAACGGAGCCTTAGAGGTTGAAAATCAAGGGACTTGCTAAAAATAGCACAACTTGCTAAAAATAGAATGCAAAAGCAATAGCAAGCAGAGACATGAAAATTTTCTAAGTATGGGAAAATGAAAGTAAGAGCTCTAAAAGGCGCCCACCTCAAGAATGAAATTTGGAAATTTTCTAAGTACAAAATTCAAAGTTGAGCAGAGAAAATGCGCCCACCTTCAAGGTTGATAACTTTAAAATTTTCTAAGTATGAAACGGAAGTGGCACCCCTCAAATGCGCCCTCACCCTCAAAATTGAGAAGAGTTCAAAAGTTTCTAACTGTTAAAACAAAAGCTCATGGGTCAAAATGCGCCCAAGGGGTCAAGAGGGTGAAAATTCTACTAAGGCAAAAACGAAAGTTCAACTAAGGAAATGCGCCCAAGCTCCTCCCTCATATGCGCCCAAGGTTCTTGGAGCCTAAAAAAACGCCTAAGTGTGAGGAGATGGAAGCTACCTAGGCAAAATGCGCCCAAGGTAGCTTGCTGGTTGAAATAATTTCTAAGGCATGAAAATAGAAGTAGCCCCCCCTAAATGCGCTCTTAGAAGGAGTATGAGGTAAATAAGTTTAAGTGGAGAAAAGTGAAGGTGGACACCCCTTCCATATGCATCCAAGGAAGATGATAGAAGGAGATGTCAAAGGCATGGGGAAATAAAAGTAGAAGACCTCAAATGCGCCCTCAAGCAAGGCCACTCAAAAAGTATTCTAAGTCACAATAATGAAAGCACAAGGTGGTGGATATGCCCATGATGAAAGTTTGCTAGAAAAGTGATGAATTCTATCAAGATTCGGAGATCAAGCGGTCAGAACATGGAAATAAGGTAAGTAAAGTGAATTTAGATTATAAAGTGTTCTGATACTCTTCTTTTGTTTTGCAGGATGAACGTTGAAGCCAAGGCATGAGGACTTGATGAAGCTAGACAACGTTGCAACTTTGGAAACGAAAGTGAAGATTTGTCTAAGGCACTAAGAACGTGATGCAAAAGAGGCAAATGCGCCCAAGGCAATGGGCTAAAGAAATATGAAAGTTGCAAGGAAGAAGTGCGTCCTGGAGTCAAAGCAACAGGAGGGCCGAACAGGAGGAATTCTTTGCTCATCACTTTCATATCAACCACGTACTCGCCTCTATTCCTAACGCAACAAAATTGGCAGACAGACAGTGGGAACGCGTTTCTGGACGAGAATCTTCTAGAAGAAGAAAGTGGGCATTAATTGCAGATAATGGTTCCTGCAGAGGAGTGGAGAATATTCTGTGCATTCATTGCCCCACTCCTCTTTGTGGCGGTTTTTAGGGCAAGAACCCTAATTAGGGCATATGTGGCTCGATCTGAGCCCTTTATTGTAATTCAATCTAAGCCGTCCGTTGGACTAGGCCAACTATAAAAGGGGCATCCCCCCTCATTTGTAACTGAGTAGACATCAAATCAGAGAGTAGAGTAGATCAAGAAGTTAGAGTAGAAGGCATTTAGCTTAGAAGTTAGCTTTAGATTGAGGAGGGAAGAAAACTTTCCTTTGAAAGTTTTGTAAAAGGTTGTTGTGAACACTTTTCATAATACAAAGAGTTTCATTGCTTGGTGATTTCTTCTTTGTTATGAGTAGCTAGCAAGGCCATTTCGTCTTTCCAATTCAAGGTAGATAGAGTAAAGTAGATTTCTATTTCATGCAAGTAGTTGTTAATTGTGGAGTGTGGCGTTGTGATTTAAGCATATCTTCTTTCATCCATACCACTAGCGGGCTTACTGATGGTAAGTTCGCCTTGCGTGGTCAACTGGAGTATCAGCACTTAACTTCGATTATGGTTCATATGTTTGTATGCATCGTATTGACGGTATGAACATGTTGCGTCATAGTTTGAACACTTTTCTCATCCTTTGAAGATTGCACCAACTTTGTCGGAGTTGTTCGAAAGGAGACAAAGCAAAGTTTGGTTTGAAGATTGTTTAAGTCGATCCTCGTCCTCCACCCTTTAGAAGTAGATTTGTAGAATCCCTATCCCTATCCCCTTTAAATTCTGCATTTTCCGAGTCAGTCTAGATACCAGAACAATATTGCCAAATCATTCATGTCCTAATTGCTTCACAAAGTCGAACAACTACGTAAGTCCCCTTGAAATAACCAGCAAAACACATCAACCAACTGAGTCTATTCGCGATAAAAGGAACCTTGGAGTCGAACACATGAACTTTCAAGCAATCTTAGCATGTGGGACACTTTGATCAAGAGAGAATAGAGTGACCGTTGGGAAACTTTATTCTGTGCTGGCGCTGTCATAAAAAGCACATCAACAATCCCCTTTGCATTTCAAAAGCACTTGTTCCTTGAAGTCGCTTTGAATTGTCACAATAGATGCAATATGACGTGTTCTACTTAAGGCATCAGCAACTCTATTCTCCTTTCCTTTAATATAATTAATATTAAAGTCATAATCTGCAATTAACTCCAACCATCTTCTCTGTCTAGCATTTAGATTAGGTTGAGTGAAGAGATATCTTAAACCATTGTGATCTGTTTTCAACTCAAATGGTTTTCCAAGCAAGTAGTGTCTCCACATCTGTAAAGCATGTACTACTGCTGCCAGTTCCAAATCATGCGAAGCATAATTCATTTCATATGGCTTTAGTTTCCTGGACTCGTAAGCAATTACTTGTCCTTCTTGCATCAACACACCTCCTAATCCTTCTCCACGAGCATCAGTTATGACAGTGAAGCTTCCTTCAGGATCTGGTACCTTTAGAATTGGTGCGGTGGTTAGCTTTTCCTTGAGAAGATCAAACGCCTCTTGGCACTTCTCATTCCAGGCAAATCTTTTACCTTTCTTTTGTAAAGATGTTATAGGGAAAGCAATCTTTGAAAAGTTTTCCACAAACTTCCTATAATATCCAGCTAGTCCCATGAAACTCCTTACTTCAGACACGCTCTTGGGTACAGGCCATTGCATAACTGCCTCTATTTTGGCTGGGTCTACTGCTATTCCTTCATCTGAAATAACATGGCCCAAATAGTGCACTCTTTCTTGAAAGAAAGTACACTTGGACAGTTTCCCATAAAGCTTGTGCTCCCTTAACCTTTGTAACACCATCTCAAGATGTTTACAATGCTCTTCTTCATTCTTGGAGTAAATCAATATGTCATCTAGAAAGACCAACACAAATTTATCCAAGTAATCTCTGAAAACACTATTCATGAGATTCATGAAGGCTGCAGGCGCATTGGTTAAACCAAATGGTAAAACTGTGAACTCATAATGTCCATAGCGAGTTCTGAATGCTGTCTTGAAATTATCTTCATCCTTCACCCTTTGCTGGTGATATCCGGATCTCAGATCTATCTTTGAAAATACAGCTGCACCTTTCATTTGATCAAAGAGGTCATCAATACGTGGCAACGGGTACTTGTTCTTGACCGTTGCTTTATTTAGCATTCGATAATCGATGCATAAACGTAATGTACCATCCTTCTTTTTGACAAATATCATTGGTGCTCCCCATGGTGATACGCTAGGTCGTATTAACCCTTTGGACAACAATTCATCCAACTGCGTCTTCAATTCCATGAGCTCAGTTGTAGTCATCCTGTATGGTACTTTAGATACCGGTTCGGATCCTGGCACAATATCGATTGAAAAATCGAACACTCTCTTTGGTGGAAGACCTGGTAGTTCCTCTGGAAATACATCAGCATAGTCTCTTAAGATAGGATACTTCTCCATATCTGTTCTTCCTGTTTCTTCCACTTCTCCATCTTCAAGTTCTTGAGAACTTTGAAAAACAGAGTTTCCGTCTTCTTGCCCTAGTTTCTCAATCTTGACTGCGAAAAGTTGACAACCTTTCTTCTTGGCTTTCACCAGCTGCATTGCTGTGATTTGCCAAACAGTCACTTCTCTTGGTATCCCTTGGATTTCTACAAGGTTTCCTAAATCGTCAAGGCATGTTACAGTCTTGGCTTGGCAGTCTGCAATAGCCCTATGTCTCCACAACCAATTCATTCCTAAGATTACATCATAGGACCCTAGAGGTGTGACATATAGGTTAACCTCAGTGACAAAGTTGGGTAATTCTAACCTAGCCTCAAATAGACATTGGTCAACCCTTGCTCTTGTTTGGTTTGCATACTCTACATTCCAAGCCTTTTCCATGTATCCTGCCTTCCTAGACAATTGCCTAGTTACCTTAGGTGAAATGAAATTTTCAGTTGCACCAGTGTCGATTAAAACAAAAATAGGTAGTCCAAAAAGGTCACCTTGAACTTCGATCGGAGTGATTTGATAGTCCGCCTGCCGATCGTCCACTGCAGCATGAATCCTTTGTTGGAACATTGCCTGCTGCGAAGGCAAAGCATTTTCTCGAGACTGAGAACTAGAAGTCCTATCAGGGCACTCACTAGCATAGTGGTCTCCCTTACAGATAAAACATCCATCCCTTGGTCCTTTCTTTTCAGGAATTACTCCTGACTTGCTTGTTCCATTTCCATTCTTGCTGGTGTTGTCACTCCTTTTTTGGTCTCCTTTGAAATCTTTTCCATTGAAGCGAGACCGTTTCCCTTTTTGTTTTCGGGAAGTGAAAGTGGAGTCTTCCTTCCTTGATGCTGTCTTGCTGCCCACATCATTATCTTTCCTATGATCCTTCCTATCTTGATGGTAGGAATCTGCCCTAAGCTTCTGTTCTTGACGGATAGCTTTTTCATACACTAGGTCCATAGTGGTTGGACCATGCATGTCAACCTCCCTTCCTATCCAATGATTTAAACCTAGAATGAACTTCCGTATTCGGAATCGTTCATCCTTGAGATAAATGGGCACATAGCGGATAAGACGAGTAAATTTCTCCCAGTACTTGTGAACCGTCATGGTTCCTTGTTTCAGCTCCTGGAAGTCGGACAATTTCTGATCATAGTACAGTTGAGGTAACCACCGGTTACGGAAGATTTCAACAAACTCGTTCCAAGTTAACTTCCATGAACTTAGGTTAAGCTCCAACTTTTTATTCATCCACCAGTTAGAAGCTTCTCCAGCCAACTGGTATGCTCCCCAAGCAGCCTTGGTAACCTCATCGTAATCCCGGATTTCAAAGTACTTTTCCATTTGGACAAGCCATACTTTGGCTTCATCACCCCCAGCACTTCCATCGAACTTGGGTGGATAGATTTTCTTCATATCCCTTGTTAATTCTCGAGATATCATCTTCTTGTTTTTGTCCATGGAGTTAGTAGGTGATTTCTCTCTTTCAGCATGATGTGAAGAACTTTCTTCTAACTCCTCTATAGTTACATCTTTTTTTTCCCCTATCCTTGGCTTTTTTCCTTCTCAAGGTTGGCTAGTCTAGCCAATATTTGGTCTAGCTTAGCTTCCATCTCAGCTGGTGACAATTCCTCTTGTTGATTTGCTCTGGATTTATTTCAATTCCTTTCGTATACTAGAACCATAGATTAAAGAAATTATAACCTGAAATTTAATTTCAAGTTAGACTAACCTTTACTTTACTATTAAGTAAACATATAATCAAACACCATTCCATACAAACAAATATTTTCTCACAAAAATTTGACATTTTGATTGATAGATAAAACTCGTTTTATTTATAGATAGGAGGATTTCTAAAAGAATCCACAAGATTTACATAGAGTGACTATTTAGATAGTCAAGGGGTGAATATCCTTCCGATTCACTCTCGGATACATAGCTAAGAGGTGTGTACCCAACAGATTGAGAGAGTTGTAAATCTCTTTCATTAAGTTCTTCCCTAATCTGATCTTTCCTATCCCA
Source organism: Sequoiadendron giganteum (assembly GCA_007115665.2). Taxonomy (NCBI): domain Eukaryota; kingdom Viridiplantae; phylum Streptophyta; class Pinopsida; order Cupressales; family Cupressaceae; genus Sequoiadendron; species Sequoiadendron giganteum. Next base: position 502,524,038 of record CM021106.1, read on the forward strand.
AAATGGATAGTAACCCTCGGATTTATTGTCCGATACATATATTCGGGATGCAGTGTCCTTTAAGTGTTCCTCTTCTTTATGGTCCATTTGTTCATGAGACCATTTCTCTATTGGCGGGGTCCTTGGTGTATATCCCTCGGACTCTTTACTTGAAGATATCATAATTACTTCCGCCATTGGGACGACTCTAGGATCCCTAAATATTAAGGCCGGGCTGGAACTTTCTTCAGATGGCATATCTTTGGATAGAGACAAGGGTTCAGACTCTTCGGGTGCAACGGAGGGAAGGTAGTTGTACATTGCCTCCAATTTCATCTTTCTCTTCTCACCATGGATTTGAGAAAGTGCGTGACTGAAGGTTTCTGTGTCACTTAACCAAACTGCGTTGTCGTAGTTGGTTCCTTCAATTGTTTTCACAATTGCCTCCTTTTCCTTCTTGGCCTTTAGGTAGCGTTCGTTTCCGATCACGGACTTTCTCGCCGTTAATCTAACACGTACCATCCTGACACAAGAATATTTCACAACATTAGGTAATGTTGGAAATGGAAAATTTGGTGAACTCATAGGTTCCAGAGCTAAACCTGGTAGCTCTGATACCACACGTAACGACCCCAAAACCGGGTAAACAAAAATTTTCTACTTTCACTAATAAGATACAAGGAAATACATTTATAATGACAAAGTAAATAACTTTTCTTTTCATTCTAATTGAACATTTCACCATAAAGAAATAAATGACACAATACATCATTGTTCTATTTTCCAAGTAAATAACAGAGTACGCTTTCATCATTACTTTTCTTTCAATTAAAAAGCAAGGTAAGAATCTTACAAGATTCAAACATAGCTCGGAAGCTTTTGAGCAAATAGGAATAAGACTGTCCAAGATCTTCCCTTTCAAACCTTGGTTCATCAGAAGTCTACTATGGAGGAGAAACATCACTCAGGTGCTTTTCCACCAACCACGGACTTATATTGCGGTCCCCCGCACGTTTATTGTTAAGTAGACGGCCCTCCCTTCTACAAGGAGATTGGTTGGGTAACTGGTTCTATATGACCAATTGAGCATAGTGTGTAATCCTACATTACTAAATCCTTGTGCCCTCACAATCTCAATCTAGCATGTAACCTGGACTACTGTGAACTGACAGTGTAATTCGTCTCACAGTCTAAGTGGACGTTAGGTATACTACACTACTTTGGCCAAAACATTTCGACAGTACTTATACTGACGGTCATCTATCACTTGCACTAAGTCAGGTTCAATTTGACTTAAGGCTGCCTTATCCTACGCGTAGGTTGAGTCCTTTCCGTGGGTAGTCAATCACCCTAGACTTCCTACTTCAACTACTTAAATAGGAAATGGAATACAGTCAACAAGGGGTCCCTTTGGTACTTCCTAACATGGAAATCTCTATCCATGGAGTACATAGCTTTCTCTGGTTAACCTATTTAACTCTAAAGCTTTAGACTACCTTGGTACTGAATCCACCCTCGTCCTAGTATTAATAACTAGTCCCTTTCCTTTATTTAAGGAGTTCAAGCAGTATTCAAGTAATACAAAACATAAGGTACTTTACTAAGAAGTAATCAAGCATTTCCCTTTTATGTTATTCCTTTTCAAATTTTCTTATGAAATCAAACTATTTCATTTCAACAAGCTTTTAAGCTATTTCCAATTAAACAAGCTCTTAAGCTATTTCTTAATTCAATAAGCCCTTTTCTAATGAAATTAAGCTATTCCCAATTCAACAATTCCATAGAAAAATAGAGGCTTTCTAATATTTTTCCTTTCAAACTACAACATAATGCAAAGCATATTCAGGCAAACAAATAACTCATTTTTAAATCAATGACAGAAATTCTACAAAGATATTTCTCATGCCTGATTTCCTTTTGCGAAATGAGTTCGATTGGTGGCTTTAGTTCTTCCTCTACCGTTCTTCACAGCTTTTACCAGCTACTTCTTAAGCAGGAACAAATACAACTCTCAGGTAAATGCAGTTCAGTAATGAGGGAATGTTGCTCTCAGCAATACAGTCTCAGCAAGATGATATTTGGCTCTCAGCAAAATTGTAGATGGCTTTCACAAAATGGTATATGACTCCCACAATCTAAATAGCAATGATGGATTTGCAATTCATAGTAAATGCAACAGCAGTGATGGTGAATAAAGCTCTCACAAAACTCAATAGCAAAGAGGGAATTTAACACAGAAAAAGCTACAGCAATGAAATTCGTAATTTCCAAATGCAAAGGAGAGTGGTGAAATTAGCAATGAGAGTAAACCTATATATAGGTTTCGAATTCTCATGTTTACAGAATTGTAGGCATGAGAATTCGACACCTCTCCAATTGACATTGTCAAAATGCGTAGTGGCAAACAAATGACCAGATACTCAACAAATTTAAGTGATGAATCAAACATATTTTCAAAGAATGTTTCAACTATCACATGACGAATTCGTGAAGCAACCACGTACAAGTTTAGTCACTGAAAATGCCCTCAAAAATGGCGAATTGAAAGACAAATGGCGTTTTAAGTTTGCTGTTTGAAAACGTCAAGGATTACACATAGATGTTTTTAGCTTCCTTCCACCCACGCGTCCAGAATGGTGGTGTTCAAACATCCGCGACCAAGTCTAAGATATGCGAGCTGGGCGCCCAAACATTATCCATTGTTTCCATTGTTTTCTGGTTCATACAGTTGCGCGATTTCTTCCCGTGGAGAAATCCGCGATTTTCAAACATTTACTTTTAAGTCTTTTAAAAGTCCATAGTTCAAACATTACATTTCCTTAATATTTTTCATGAATTTTCAATGGTCTAGTGAATTTCGAAATTCCTTTCCCCAATAATACTTTCAACGTATTTTCCAAAGGTTTGAATATTTCGAAATTTCTTTGTATGGTAATGCAAAATAATTACCAAAGACTATATAAGTCTATTTCAAATCTTTCAAAAGCAAAGTCATTTTAATATATATTTTAAAATGTTATTAATATATTTTGTATTATATTTAATATAACATATTATAGTTTTAATTTACCTTAATTTAAATATATAAATATATCTATATAATATTCGAATATTACATTAGATATATTAATATATTATCGGTAAGACTATAATAATATCTATATTAAATATATTATTAAATATATTAATAAGCATATCCATATTTACACTTAAATATATCTATACATGTTTATTTTCAATTCTCCAATTACGTGTATTATAGGCCAGTCAGAGCACCTTTAATATACGTAATTGCACAAACACGTATATATATACATTTAACTGTAAATTCCAGGCATCAGTAACTTATCAGTTCACATTTCACTTTCAAGGTTCACAGAACAGTAAGTCAGTCAATCAAGGAACACCACTCATAAAGCATAAAGAAGTAATCAGAAACTCCTAAGCCTAAGGATGACTTATCATGACGACTTAATCTGACTCAGTTCCTAAAACCCTCAATGAAGTGTGTGTATGCTCATATGATCAACTTTACCGGTTAGCTGACCAAGTTCCTCTCCCGAGTGATGTTTCCCCTCCTCCTGGAGGAATAGTTCCTGTTCCTGCATCCATGGCACAAAACCACGACAGTCAATTGCTCACGATATTTGCAGTATATATAAATCAAATATATAAAACAAGACTAATTACTTTCCTCTATTCATTGCTTATCCAAGAATAACATAAAACAAGAATATAGAATGAGCCAATCATAACATGTAAACAGATTCTCATATTGATAACAAGGTTCAATCACATTTTATTTGTTCAAAACCTTCCTTACAATCAGAATGCTCTAAGCATTACTAGACTAGTAACTATACAAATTTCTGGGGTGTAACATAACTCCAAACCTCAAACTTTTAAAATCCTTTGAGCTTAGAAAGAATTTTCAGCAATTGCACTTCTGGCTTCCGAAGAAATTTGCAGCGACTGGCAACTTTCAGCAAGTGATTGACTTCTCCAGCATAAAAATTTGAACCTTACACTTCAACTTGTTAACTTTCAGCAGCTAGAAGAATAAAAATCACCTCAATAGAGAATTTCGAACTTCACTTCAACTCTCAGCAATTAACTTTCAGCACTTAGAAAATAAAACTCAGCTCTCAGCATAGAATTTCAAAATTCACAACAACCTCAACTCTCAGCAGTTCTGAGAAAAGAAAACTCCAGCAACTCAACACTTAGGAAAATAAAGCTCTCAACTCCACTTTCAGCAATTTCAAAAAGATTTCTTCTTACCAATACTTCAATCTCTCAAAGAATTCCTTCTACTTCAACAATTCTCAACTTCGAAATGTGAGAAGAAATCAGAAACACGGTTGCTTAAATAATTTTTCGCAAGGAATCCTGCCAATTATTGCTGGAATTATTTTTAGTACCTTCATTAATTCCCCACTCTCTCGACTTAGGAATCTTTCAATTTAGGCGCAGTAGTGGGCTAGTCGTCATAGCAGTTGCCATTAATGAAGATTCTTTCCTCTGCAAAATTCAAATTTTTTCCTCCAATCTGCCAGTTAACTCACGGTAATTAAACCACTTGCGAGAAAATCACTCTGACTTGCTTGAAAATTCCATTTTAAATTTCTCGCAATGTTTAATTAAATTCAACTCATAAAATCCATGGGAAATTTTAATTTATTTCCAACCTGTTTAAAACATCCATCATTTAAATCATCGACTTTATGAACTTGCCTTAGACAATTTAAATTCTCATTAAAATAATTCATCCCGTTGATTTAAAATAACTTGCCAAATCGATCCACCTTCTGAAATTTAATTTCCGTTAGGAAAATAATCTAGGCAAAATAATTCTCCTCTGAAAATATTAAAATCTCCTTAGGAAAATAATTCCAAATTTCATCAACCCATGGGTGCATTTTAAGGAGATTCATTTAATTTTTCATGTTACTTAACCCCTTTTGAATATATTCCATCACCTAATTTTCCCTGCCAAGGGCGTATTTCCTCTAGTGAAAATTTATTTCACTTGAAATTTTTTTTCTAACATCTCCCTTGGGCGCATTTTGGAAGGGTCCATTTTTATTTTGACTTAGGCAAATCACCCCTTTAATAATTTTTTCTCATGGCTTAGGAAATAAATCCAAGTTACTTCATATTTTGAGAGCATTTTAGCTATGAAAACTTCAATTTCCCACGCCCTTGACTTTTCCTAAGGCTCCAACACTTGATGGGCGCACTTTGCCTGTGTTACACTCATTTTCCACACTTAGAGAGTTCTCAATTTCATCAATCTCTTCAAGGGCGCATTCTCACCTTGGCACTTTCGTTTTAATGCCTTAGAAAATTTTCCACACATCCTCCTTTCAACCAAGGGCGCATTTGATACCTTGAGTTTTATTTCTTGACTTAGAAAATTTTGAAATTCCTTCTACATCATGGGCACATATGTTATAGTGTGCTTTTAATCTCCCATGGCTTAGCATATTTCCACACCATAGACATTTCATTGCTTGAGATGGGCGCATCTTGAAGGGGATACTTCCACTTGAGGGTGCAAATGAGAGGGGTGGGTTTCATTTCATGCCTTAGAACATTCTTTAGTCAACTCTTCCATGGTGGGCGCATTTTGACAAGCATGCTTTTAATTTCATGAAGTGGGCGCATATGACCCCTTCTACTTTCATCTGTGGGCGCATTTAGCAGGTGCAACTTTGATTTTCACACTTAGAAACTTTTATAGCTTTCCTCCTTGGGCGCATTCTCATGGGTGTGCTTCCATTTCCACACTTAGGCATTTTTCTTTCCTCTCTAGCTTATGGGCGCATTTTTCCCCTTAAGCTTTTGTTTTCACCGCTTAGGAAATTTTGACTTAGCCTCCTAACCTTGGGCGCATTTTCATAGGCCCACTTCTATTTTTGCCTTAGAAGATTTTGATGTTCTCTTATTTCTCCTTGGGCGTATTTTGCCAGTCAAGCTTCCATTTTGACTTGAGGGCGCCTTTTGAAGTGCAAGCTTGATTTTATACTTAGAACATTTTGACCTCTTCAGCCTACCTTCACATTCTAGTTTTAGTAAGTCCCTGCTTTTTTGACCTCCATAGCTCCGTTTAGCCTGAAATTTTCACCATGTGACCCTCGTTGCTTGGTGAATCTGTTTACATCTGCCCCTCGTGCTTACCTGCTATTTTTAGCCCTGTTCTGGGGACGACTTATTATAAATAGTAAGTTCTCGGATCGTGCCCAAATTTTACCAGTGGATTGCTCGAAGGATATTGATCGTGATAGGATGTCTTCGTTTTTCGAAATTTTGGATTTTTACCCACCTTTTTAGGCACCAAAGTAGGAAGCCCTAATTTGACTTGCATGTGCCCTGAACGGTCTCCGTTTGACTTGATTTCTGTTGCATGTCGTTTTGCTTGCTGAACTAAAGTGTCGGGCGGCTATCGGAGTGAACTTGCTATTTATAGAAAATGCCTGAAAAGTGATTAATCCATCACCGGATGAGTTTGCATGTCAAATTGCCCGAGGGATCTCACAAAACCCAGAAAACTGGTCTGCATGCGTGCACTGGCTAAAAATAGTAAGTTTTTGAAACATGATCCCCTCTGCTTGCATGTCATATCATTGCGAAGCTCTCGAAAAACCCAAAAGGAATATCTAGACATGCATTGAAAAACTCCAAATGCAAACCCTAAAATTGGCTCTTGAAGCCAGAACTGCTGAAAGTTACCATCTTGACTTGCATGTTACATCATTACAAAGGTCTTGAAAAACCTAGATACATTCCCCAGACATGCATTTGAAAAGCTTATGTGCGAACCTTGAAAATGGCGCTTGAAGCCGAAACTTCTAAAAATAGCAAGTTGTCAGAATTTGTTCAAAATTTCCGTGCAAGTACTTGGAGGTACCCTGAATGTGATGGAATAGTTGGAATTTCGAAATCCTGATAAAAAGGTCCCAGACTGAGTACTTACTATAAATAGTAAGTTGTCAGAACTCAGTGAAAATTCAGTGGGACTTTGCCTGAAGCGTTGTGATTGCAGTATTAAGCTCAGATTTAACTTTGATAACTTAGTTTGACCTTTAATAAGCCTGAAGAATGAAAACCCTAATTTCACAAACTTAGCCACATCTCAATCTAGGTCAAATGACGTGACATCCTCAAAAGGACGAAAAGACCAGAGATAGAGAGAGAGGCGCAAAACCAAAGCCAAAAGACCAGAATGGAGGAAAAAATATGGGGTCCCCATTTCGAATGGGGTGATGTGTGAAAAAGGTCACAACAGGACCTTGTATCTCCCTAGCTCTCTTTGTTATTAAGGAAAAAGTTTTGGATAGAGCTTTCAAAGTAGCCAAGCAAGAAGGAAAAATTACTTGGTTGAAAGTTACATTAGATTGGAAGGTCTAAACTTGTTGGCTTTTCGTGCGTACATGGTTACACCGTAGCTTATATTTGTAATACCAACTTGCATATGCATATTAGTCCAAAATTTTTCTCAACCAAGGTGCACAATAGATTTCCCTAGACCTCAACTTAGAATAGCAACCAACACACATTTATTGGTCATGAAATTAATGGATAATGTAAACACATAAGACACATAAGACTCATGTACACAAAATATGATGTAACAAAATAGCTTTTATTCATTAGTTATGCAATATATCATTTCTTCATGCATTCAACTCTAATTCTCCTCCTTAAGACACTTTTAACTCTTTGCACTATGTCGTTAGCTTACCTTACATAGGAAAGACATATTATATCATTGATAGATGGTTGAATTGATCATGCAATTATTAATTACAGCTACCTACCTAAGAAGTAAATATCTCAAGGTGGTGTGCTATCCACGGTAACAAACACTCTTATTCAAATTGACATGTAATTCCAAATACATTTTGAATTTTCTGCCACATTTCTATCTATTACATGATTAGGTGTAAAGTGCCGTCATACCCCACCTCAACTACCTTGCTTTGTCCTTAGAGAATATCTATGGGTTTGGAAATACAATGGGATGCATCCCAAGCATGACCTTCAAAATGACATCCTACAAAAAATGGGTTCAATCCTAGTCCTAGTGGCATAGTTGTTTATGAAATTGCTACATCGTAGTTTGTAATTGTTGGCTGTTTGTTGAGTCCATAGTTCACAAACTTGAACTCGACTTGGACTCAACAAACAAAAAATTTCTAACTTGACAAAAACTCGACAAAACTTGGCAACTTAAATAATACTTAAATTTAAAAAAAACCATAGATTTCATGCAAAATATAGCTACAACAGTTGAGTTTGGTAAGGGTTTTCGCCCAATGGGGTTTGAGGGAATGCCCCTGTTGTGTTCCCTATCATGGTATAGGAGGGGGTGAAGGGTGGAGCCTGCACCACCAAGCCCAAATGAAGGCCTTCAAAACCAAATAGATCTTCATGGCTCACACCATTTTTATAATTTAAAAAAAGAAAAGGAAAAACCATTTTCATAACATGAGTGGATAGGTCTTATAAAGCCACCAAAAAATGTTTTTTAAGTGTCTAAAATGCATTTTTGTTGTGTTTATCCAATCTATGGCAGAGTTGGACTCAATAAGTACTTGTCAAAAAAACCAAAAACTTGCAAAAATTTGGTTGGTAGACTTGGCATGTACACCTGCAAAAATTTGGGAGTGAAAAAAGTTGGTGAGTACTCAACAACTTGTAGAGTTGTCGAACTATGGTAGAGTTCATTGAGCCAAGCAGTGTTTGGGGTATGTGGATGGCAGTCTCTATGTTATGGAATTCCATCATGTTGGTTTTTGAAAATTAACAGAATTTTGTAGGAAAATTTCTTAATTGCATGTTTCTTTCCACCATTTGTTTCACCATTGCTTGCTTGATTGCAGAGATCTCCTTCTTAATGCACACTATTTCTTACTTTGAGAATTTTATGTTTAAGAAATCTTACAGCTAGCAAACTTGCTCCTTGGTTGCCTTGGTGCACTCCTTGAGCCAACTTTGCTAAGTGTTGGATTCAATGACATGCCTAGAGTTGAATTTGAGTGATGGAAGTATGTGTTAAGGCCTAGGAGGTAGTTATTTTTTTCATTGATTTGTATTAGGCTTCCCTTAATGTTTCATTTGTTTGTGCATTTGACTTCTTACACTTGACTTCTACTAGGCATGTATCTTTTTGTACTGGTTTCTTCTCCTCTACCATCCCAAGGAATTCATTTACGATGAGTGTGGGTTGTAAAAGTTGATTGACCATGCCCAATACTTCACACAAATGAAAAATAATTGGATGATTAATGTAGCTCATTTTGGGGTCATATAGTGCCCCCAACTCAAATAAAAATTGAAGCCAGGTCTCCAATACTTTAGACGATGTTTGAACTCATGCCTCTAGAGTGCCCACCTCTATCTTCCTTTTGCATTTTCTCACCACAAAAATCATAAATTTTTTAATTAAGGTGCTCGATCTCTATGCTCACAACATGCCACTTAATTTTGATTATTGTCTATGCCTTGCGAGCTGCCTTCTGCTCGCCACATCTATCCTTCTAAAACTATCTCTACCATGGTAAACTAGATCACAATCATCTATGGATTAGGGAGGACGCCAAATCTTTTCACCCCCTCTTAGTTGGGACCTTTTTTGAAAGTCCAATGTCACTTCTAGGATGATGTGTGGTGCTGACCAACAACTTTCTTACGTGCATCGAGAGGAAAGAATCCTTGTGTGCATCATAATGCACTCTTGGCCTTGTTATTGTAGTGTGTGGTTGATTGGACTCAACAACTAATGTCGTATTGGAATGGCTTGATAACATCTCCTTTTCATCTCCTCCTTTACTATGAAGGGGCAATTTCTCACCCAAGATTTCAATCAACCCCTCTCATTGCACCCATTTTGTGGCTAGATGCATCCCTCTAAGATAAGATTCAAAATTCTATTTATCTTTGAGCCTTGCAAAGTTCTCTTTGCTTGAGCCTGAGATGGTAGTGCTTTATTGGTTCACTTAGATGGGAATGCTATCATAATTTTTCCATTGTGCTTGGTTTGAATGGGGCCTTGTGAGGGTGGGATTGCTTGTCTTCTTGATTGCTCTCCTTCTTAGAGACCAAGCTAAGTTGATTGTGTATTGTTACACATTATGCTTGGACAGGTTTTGAGGGACTTTGGTGGCTGGCCTTCTAGGTTTCCTTGTTGAATAGATTAAGTAATTCTTGGTGATGATAGGGGTGTGCCACTACCATCATGTGTGGGGTTTGGATGAAGTGCATGGAGATGTAATTCTTTTTTCCATTATCTTTGCATGTACCTTCATTGAGGCCTAAATCTTGGCTCTCTCCCATGAGAACCTCTCTAATAATGACCTTGTATTAGAATACAAAACATGAAGGACAAGTAGTAAACCAAAGCTCAAAGTAGTACTCTCATCCCATGATTTCACTGTCTTTTGAATAATCTCATTGGCGAGATAGTTGAGTAGTTGAAGTGAGTGTGGTTGCCATGAATAGTGGTTACATTCATCCATGCTTTGTGCAAAATATTGATTGCATTATGACATCATGTAATCCTTATTGTACATTAGTCATCTTATCGACTAGGATGTTCTTCTATAACTGACCAATGTGTAAATTTTCTAGGCTGTCCATTGTGTAGGCAATTGTGCGCTTGGGTCTTGCAAAGGTGTGTCAGTTTTACTTTACATCTAGGCATATGCAAGACTAGTTAGCTTCAATATTGTGTGTGGATTAACTACCATCACATTGAGACCGTTTAGGTACATCTTGTTTTTGAACCTGTTGAGCAAAGACTGCACCAAGGTATTAACCTTTCTAAAGTATGGGTGTAACGACCCCACCCTTGGGTAATTAAATTTTTTCCAACATTTCACTTCAAACATATAAAAGTAACAAGTAACCATGACATTACAATAAAATTCTTCCTTCTTTATTGATAAATACATGCAAGTTACAATATATATTTCCACATGAATTCCATTTTCATTGTAAATATAAATCAGAGTACAAAAGTAAAACAATTACATACATAGCTTGTAAGCTTTTGCACAAATAGTAGTAAGACGGTCCAGGTTCCCTTCCTTTCAAATCTTGGTGTGTTTGTCGCCTGCTGTGGAGGAGAAACATCACTCGATCGCTTTTCCGCCAACCACGGACTATTAATGCGGTCCCCCGCACATCTATCATTCGATAGATGGCCCTCCCTTCAAACAAAGAGATTGGTAGAGTATTCGGCTGCGACAACCCAACTGAGCATAGTGTTGTGTCCTATACATCTAGAACTTGCTATTTCACAATCCCGAACTAGCATGAAGGATCACAATGAACTGACAGTATAGTCTCAACTATCTCACATCTAAGTGGATGTCGTACATTTTACTACTTTGGCCAAAGTATTCTCATTCTGTACTTCGAATGAAGGTCATCTATCATATACACTACTCAGGGCCAATTTGACTTAAGGCTATCTCACAATACGCATAGGTATCGTCCTTTACTTTTGGATAATCTTTTATCCCAGACTAACCTACAACATACTAATCTACTAAGTATTTACACAAGATAGGTATATCCTGTTTTAGATAACCTACCTTTAAACAATCTACTTCAAATAGTTACACAAGATAGGTATATCCTATTTCAGACAACCTACCTTCAACAATCTACTTAGAAACAAAACAGTCTACAAGTGTCTTGTAACATAACTCCTAATCCGGAAATCTTTATCCTAGGAGTGCTTAGCTTGTCTCAATTAACCTAATAACTTAAGCTTAAGACCATACTTGGTTCTGTCATCATTTTGATCCTAGTAGGTAATAAATACTTCTACGTATTTTCCATATACATTTAATCCCCTTTTCACAATCCCTTTACCCTTTAAGTGCATTGAATTTCCTTATACATTTACCCTTAAATGCATTGAATTCCCTTATACATTTACTCCCCTTTTCACAATCCTTTATACATTTACTCCCCTTTTCACAATCCCTTATACATTTACCCTTAAATGCATTGCTTATGAAAGTTTAACAAAACATAACTAATTATTTTGAACTATTTGCAAACAACAATCACAAGACCAAGAGAATGCAGCATTTCAAACAAAGAATCATAATAAAATAGATTTCATGCCTGATATTTAAAGCTCCTTCTCCCAGCACTGCTCTTCTTGACACTCTTTCAGCAAACTTCCAAGAATTCCAAATGAAAATGGCTTCTATGCAAGTTTCTCAAACTATGGTGATCTTTCAAGTCACTTCTCACAAAGTAGACTCCTCTAATAAAAGATTTCTCAACTACGGCTTCACTTCACTCAAAGTTCAAAAAGGATTTAACACAGTAATTTGATAATTGCTGGTAAAAGCTTACTGTATTTCTCACACTCAACATATAGGAAAAAGCAGCAAATAAAGAGAACACAGCAACTCAAAAGAATGGATATGGGAGCTCTAAAAAACACAAGTCTCAGATTGCACAATGATAAATTTCGTGTTTTTTAGCAAAGGATGGGCGTCCTTTTATAAGCCCGAATTCCTCAATGTATGGCATGCGAATGGACAGCAAGTCCCCAAAATTGGTCAAGAAGCAACATGGCGGACTTCTAAGACCTAAGTCATCAGAAATAAGTGTGATTCGACTTCTTATGAGCCAGCAAATTCAAGACTCATTCAACTCTAACTCGGAATTGCCACACATAGGAAATACGTCCATTTTTGGCGCAAAAACAAAGGTGATTCATGCTGCTGTGAAAATGTCAAGGTTCAGGTTGCTACATCGATTTTCCAACTGGCTGGTATTTTCCACAAAGTCAGGGATTGATTTTGTCATCCATTTCTTCCTGCGATGGAAGCTCCTATCATTCACGAGAAGTTTTCTACAGAATTTCACCCATTTCAAAAGTTTGTTTTAATGTTCAATGAAATATTTCCACTTTGTGAAGTTGGCGTATTTTCCCAATGGTGCATAAAATACTTAAACATTTCAACGATTTCCATAGTTTATTTCCCATGATGAAATAATTGATATTACCAAATGACTTAATAAAGTTAAGTCTTTATTTTCCAAATAAATTTCTTCTTTATTTCAAATATATATATATATATATGTTGTATTATATTTATATATATTTTATTATAGTTTTATTATACTTCAAAATGTATCTATGCATATACATATTTAAATATGCCAATATATACATATATATTATTTTGGTAAAACTATATTAATATATATACTTATATAATATTATATATATATATATATATTTACATTTATACATATATACACATTTACATATTAATTGATTAAATACTTGTATTGCAAGCCAGTCAACATACTTTCAATATACCTATTAATGTATCTATGTGTATATATGTATATATGCAAATTCCAAAATAATATAATAATATTATAATCACTGACAATAGGTAGCGTGTACATGTATATAGATGTATATAGCCAATTATACTATCATGTACATGTATGTGTATGTGTATGTATACCATGTCGACACATACGTATGGTATATCAGTTTGCCGATCGTACGTCTATATCGCCATGTCTATACATATAGATACATGTATATGAGAGATACATGTGTACACATATACACCCTGCCTATGTACATAAAACCAATCATGTTTCACATCCAAGGTTACAGAACAATAAGTTAGGTTTACAAGTAACACCACTCACAAAGCACAAAGAAGTAACCCAAAACTCCTAAAGCCTATGGATGACTTATCAAGACCAACCTATTTGACTCAGTTCCTCTAAACTTTTAGTGAAGTGTGAGTATGCTCAATTGATTTACTTTACCGGTTATCCGACCAAGTCCCTCTCCCGAGTGATGTTTCCCCTCCGCTTGGAGGAATGGTTCATGTACCTACACCCATAGATATACAATCTCAACAGTTACTTGTTCACAACATTAACAGTATACAAAACATCTTAAGTTAGAATATTCACAACTCAATAACTATACATGCAACATTCTTCAAGGATAACATTGATAGAAGTATCAATCAAATGAGACAATCATTTAAATAGAACACATTCATTTTGATAACAAAAACATGTTTTATTCATCTCAATGATTCAAACATTACAATCAATTGCCCTATGCAATAGTAGCTATACAATCGGGGTGTAACAATGGGAATTCATGTTGGTCTAAGACCCTTGTATGAGTCAGCACCTATTTGTCATCTATGGATGTTTGTCTCTTTTGTCGTTAATGAATTGTATGGGGTTTGGTGATAGGGTCAATAAATAGCTGAACATTATCGAGGTTGAGATGGTTGCATTCCTTGACAATGAACTTCTCTATCTCTCTATAGATGTACAATGTGATCTTGCAACCCTGAAGGATCTGCAATAGCTTTAAGGAGAAAGTGATGCCTTCTTGCATGTTCACTCTGCTTGTTGGTCCGTTGCTGATCCTTCCTAAGGGTTTCTTAGTGCACAATGTTCCCTTGTTTACATTATTCTTCTCGGCGTACTTCTTTTGGTTCAGACTCTAGTCACTTCAGCACATCTTGTTCTCTTCAGTGCTCTGCAAACAACTTTCTTTTTCACTTCTCTGCCTTACTAATCATGTCGCCTCACTTTTTTTCCCTATGGAATTTACTTATTGCTCAAAATTTCTTTCAAATGCTTTGTGGTTAACAATGAATGTTGTAGCAACTAAATACCACAGTTTACTTCATAATTGTGCTTTAGTTCACCTTAATGCACCTCAATTATAACCCACTCTTCTTCCACCATCACTTATAGAATCCAAGTGTTTCTCTTTCAGACATCACCAAATAAATTTTATTTGATAAGCTGCACAGATTTTCAATATTATCCTACATTGTTCTCATTCTATTTGCATTAAAGGCTGTAATGTCCCCATATTAGAGACATAAAATGCACAAATTAAAATTTTGATTTTAAAGATTGTTTGATAAGGAGCAATGAAAGATTGATGGAATAAGATAAATGAAATGCATTATTATCAACTAGTGCATAACTAACATAATCTGATATGACTTAATACTCTTGATCGGAATAGATTTTTGCCTTGTTTCCTCTTCCCTAATCCCATTGGTGGAGGGACGCCTTACAGTGCCGAGGGCGCTTGACCAATCTCCAAGTGGATTCCCTCGAGGTTTCCTACCCGTATTGGGCGCATCCATCATGGGATCGAATTACCAGCCTTTCCCTCCACAACCATCCTCTCCTTGGTGAGCATTAGCGAAAGGGAATTTTGGCCCAAGTCTATTTTTCAAGGTAAAGTCATAAAAACTCATTAAGACACAATAATTGCTGTAAGCAATATTATTGTGGCTAGACAAATAACATCCATTTATTTCTATATGTGAAATTCACTTATGTTGTATGTATGAATCACAATATATATTTATAAATCATAATATAATTAAATATATTTATAAGCATCCTAACATTATCTTATTTATGACATTACCATAATGATAATATTATGCATCTAATATTCTCTTATTCCTAATAATGGAATGATATTATCCTCAAGATATTCTAAATAACATCATGCATCTAATCTTATCTTATTTCTAATAAGAAGTAACACATCATACAAATATTCCAAATAATAATATTATGCAGCTAACATTATTTTATTCAGAATAAAGAATTACCTTATTCACAATAAAGTAGAACACTACGTAATGATATTCTAAATGATATTATGCTCCTAATATTATCTCCTTCACAATAAAGAGTAACATTACCGTAATCTCTGATTTTCCAATATTATCCGATGGAGATATGCTCTTAATATTTCACGTATCCTCCTATTGTCTTATCCTCTCCACATGATTCCTTGACTGTGGTATTCTTTTCTGTCTTTTTTTCCTAACCATTCCATTCGATTCTTATTATATACCCTGCTCAAAATCTAATTAAATTATATTACTTAAGACTCCACGAATGCAGATATATTTTGGAAATTGACTCCCATATACTCCCCATGGTGGAACATGGAGAACATGATATAAACAAATTAACAATATACATATACTGATACAAACAGATTGAAAATGTACATATAAATGTATATAAATTTCTGAATCTATCTTAGGTAGAAATAAACAAGAATAAACCATAATAAACGATAAATAATAATAAAAAATAATGAATACTAATAAACAATAATTAATAATAAATAATAATAATACTCCTATTATATTATAAACAGTGGTACTTACATCTATTGGTCCTACTTTATAAATTCTGACTACACTATCTATAATTGAAACAAACAATGATGAACACAATTATAAATCCTACTCTATAGATTATGACGTACTATAATTGAAAATACACAATAATCAGCATGCCTACTTTATGCCTTAGCAGATCGCAGCCCCTAACAATCTGAGTATTCACTGTCTATATTTTATTCCTTATTTTCTATCTTTAGCAGTTCTGCCCGAAAGTATGCAATCTGCCTTCTATTCTTATTTTATTTTCTGATCCATTTTTATCCCATACCTTTTTGGATTGACATTGATCTTCTTCTTATAGCCGATCAATGCCTTGACTTGGGTCATGTCTTTTGGAATCGGCTCATAACTAGCATTGATCGGTTTAGAATTTGGTAATCGCTGCCTCCTAATTGCTTTGTCTAAGGAACCGATTCATGAATCGGGTATGTGTCTTATATTTGTCATATGTTTATTAAGTCACAGACTTCAGTATTATTCATTTTATGATTTCTTTATTATTATTATAGTAATTATTAAAATAATATCTGTTCATTAATTAATGACATTTATATTATAATATCTATTATATTTATAATCATAATTATAATATTATTTTGGTAATCTTAATTATAATGAGATTGTTAATATTTATATTTTAATATTTATAATGTGCGTCATAATTATAATATTTAGTATTTATATTTTGGTATTTACAATATTGCATTTAATATTTATAATTATAATATTTTTTTTTTGATAATTATAAATATAATAAAATAGTTAATGTTTTTAATATGTATTTTATTTATCTTGTTTTCGATGCTTTATATTGCAATGTTACAATTTCGGAGGACATGACAAAGGCCTTTTTTCACGTATACGTGTGGAGCATAATTTTGTAAAGAATCATGTCATCTGTTAAGCTATTTTTCCTTGCTGGCACCTTTGTATCTTTAATTTTTGTAAATACTTACTGCTTGTGATTTTACATGGAGAGTCCTAGCTCATAGGTGATTATTATAAAAATTATATTTTCTGAGAAGAGCTAGATTTTTCACTGGCTATGAAAAATATACTTTTCAAACTAATGCTCTTCTTTACAATTGCATTGTGAATCTGCAGGGTGAAACTGCTGAGTGGGTGACAGTGAAATTCCATCACATTTCTCCATCAGATGATGATTGGGTTGGAGTTTTCTCTCCAGAAAAATTCAAGTACTAATATTTCACTGCTGTTTCCAGATAAAAGACATGCAAAGGATAACCAATATATTTTTAGTTCTCATCTGACTATCAATTATTTCTTTTCCATGATCACCTATTCTGTTCTTTGATTTTTAATATTTTTCCTATTTTTTAACTTTGAAAGAAGAATATATGATGGTAACTAAATGAAATTAAAGGGTGGTTTTTTCTATTAAAGAAATGGTTTGGGTTCATGCACATTTAGTTTGATCTCATTACATAAATAGAAACTATTCAGCTAACAAGCATATCCGGTTACATATTTCAGTGGCTCTGTCTGCCTAAATGATAATGCTCCTGAGAAAGATGAAGCCCCATTTCTATGTACTGCACCTATAAAGGTAATAAGCATGTTTATAGGAGATTCATATTTCATATTTCATATGAATTAGATTATGTATATTACAGGGCAAACAGTTAATTCCAAAGAAAGTACTTCTGAATAAGATTCATCTTTCATATGGAATATGAGGGAAACTATGTATATTAGAGGGAAAACTGTTAATTCAAAAGAAAACGTTTATGCATAAAGTTCATCTAATAAAATTAACATTTCATGTACTTTGCAGTTCCAGTATGCAAATTTTTCAACACACAACTACGCTCACACGGGAAATGGATCTTTGAATATTCTGTTGATCAACCAACGAGCTGACTTTGCCTTCGCATTATTTGCAGGGGGACTTTCTCATGTACACATTTTTGTATAAAATTATTAATTTGGAATTTGTAGAAAGGTTTGCTTTATTATTATTTTTTCCTTGTAAAGTTTTACATCTTGTGCAATGTAGCTCCCTAGTTATCTGAACAACTTTTTCCCAAATTTGGTAATTTGGTTTCTGTAACATATTTCTATAGCTTCCCTTGCTCAAAATAGTATTTAGACTTGAGGAGAAATTGTACGGACTTTGCATTAAGAAAATGAAAACTGTTTGTGGGCCCAAGTTGCAGCCCATTAGAAACCACTGTTTTCGTGTAAAAGGATGCCAAAATCCTTGGTCGGGCTCAAGAATCTAGTAGCTCTAAAATCCCGATAATTTTACATCTAATTTTCGTTTAATGTAAATAGACTGAAACAGTAGCTGTAGGGAGATTGGTTTTGGTTAGTCTGATTTTCCAAAAATTTATGCTTTGGTAGGGGTTTGTAATATTTTTTCTGCAAACTCTGCCCGATTTTTCTGATTGGCATCGTTGAAGCTCGACACAAGTTGTGCAGAATCTTGAGGTCAGTCTCTTCCAACGGTTTCAATGATTTTTTATTTTGGGAATTTATACACGGTCGGATTGCACTTCTTTAAGATTCAAATGCTAGTTGTAAGTTTCGTGAACTTCAAAAGAACTGGTCTGTAATTCACTTGCATTTATACTTGCCCAATATTAAGGAGACTTAAACAAGGCCAGCCCATCTGTCACCACCCTCCTACAATCTCTTTCTGAAATGAAAAGTTCAAATGGCCTGATAACAGTTGGAATGTTCTTTCATAGTTTGTTCGCCTTCATATATAGGTATACTCCATAAAATGAAGACGGCATATTTATTTATCATAGCTGGAGGTTGCGGGTGCTTATCTGATATATATGTATTAAAAAAGTCTGCATATGCCATACTGTTTTATCTTTTGGAATCAACTTTACTGTTATGCAAATTTAATATTGTTTGTGCAAGGGGAACAAAATAATGATAACTCAGATTTCCTGTCTTTCGTGAATAACTCCTGCTTTAGTCAGTTTGCAGCCCTGTGGAGTTTTAGAGGAGACAAAATTCTTTCTTGTGGGGCCCGCTCTATGAAAATAGGTATACTGCAGCCTTTAGGAGCTGCCATGCCAAGTTTATTCGGAACAATTTTCTGTCAAACATCCCATTGTCCCATTCAACTCAGCTATTTGAATATTATATTCAAAAGGAACACAACAAAATCAGTCTTTGAGAGATTATTTTATATCACTCAAACCGAATTATCTAGTATGCTGATTGATATATTTGAACCAACTACGTAGTAATAAGTAGTTTGCACCTTGAAGGTTGTTTTGTGGGACGCACACTTGAAAAAGATTAATTGGTATTAGTCTGCCGCAGTTTTAGGGAATATTTTCTGACATTAAAATCTAATTACCAACTGCTGTTTATTATACTATTTACTTGAACTGAGCGCAGTTTGAAAGAGGAAGATGTGGGTACTTGAAGAAAATAGTATAATAATACTATTGCTGCTGTTGAATGTTTGGGCTGTCATACTTCACTTTGGAAGTGGCTAGGAATGTTAATGAATGTTTAACTAGCTGCACTTCTCTTAAAAGAAAGTTGCAGCCAATTTGAAGGAAATCATTGGTGCCCATAATTAGTATCAATCAATGCTTACATAATTGCTTGGTAGCTATAGAAGTGATATTTTGTATCAATTATAGTCCAATAACGGTTACATAGTTCTGCCAGTGCAGTTTTCCCCCTTTTTGGGCAGCTTACAGATGTATTACAGACTATAGATCATTAGACATCAGATATGATGTTGTAAACAGTACTATTTATAGTTGTATAGTTGGATCTAAACAAAATTCACAGTTGCTGCTTTGTCTATATATAGCCATATACATCATTAAGTATACAAAATCCAAAAAGATGACAGTATGTAAATATCAGACTATTGATCATTGCCGCCCCCACTGTTTGCCTCATTTCCACCTTGGATGTCTTCATCATCAAACAGTTGTGCATTTGACATGACTTCTTCTGCATCTGCATTTACAAGGTCTTCTCCTTGAGGGTTCAACTGTTGTGGACCTCTTTACCTCCCTAGATCAACTGCCTCATCAACTGCTCTTTGGAGTTCATTTAGTGCCCTTTGGAATATTTCAGCTTCATCTCTACATAAGTGACATGTGTGGCCGCACTTCACCTCCTCCCTGTTGATGGTAACCATGCCTTCCCTTATAAGCCTCATGAAGTTCAACATTGAGATCCCCAGGTGGAGTGAGACCTGCATAGCATCATTTGTTGGCGTTTCAATTCACACCTCTGGAATGCGGATTAGAAGCGGACAACTATGCATAGATAAATTGCTCTTCAAATTAGGAGGGGAAGCTCCCTCTTCGCTATGGATGCTTAAAAAGAAAGAATACTAAACTATTGCCAATCTTTTTTTTTCTCAGCTAAGAGCACAAGGTTATAAAATTCTTTGCATCGTAGCTGAGGTTTTCTCTTTTCTAGAACTTCAAGTACAACTAGGCCTAAACTAAAGATGCTTCTAACAACTCAAGTAAACTCAGAGCTTAAGAGTTAGAAGTAAATGAGGAATGATTTAACATAGAAACTTAAATAAACTCACTTCCAAATCACACCTGAAGACTCATTGTACTTTAAGATGTAAGATAAAATAAAGATTATATAAGCAAAACACATAAGACAAAATTTGAGGCAGTAGATCAGAGAAAATTAGGTATGAGATTTCCTTCCTCAAATTTCCAATAACAGTTACACTTCTAGGACAACAGATTTGTAGCAATGACAGGCTTACAGTTTAGCGATCAAACTAGATTTAACTTGACACATATTAAACATTAACTGAACAATAATTTGCAGCAAAACAGGCTTGCAAACTTGCTCTTACACAAAGTGAACAGAACTGAATAACTGTTGGCGTTTCAATTCACACCTTTGGAGTGTGTATTGGAAACATACAACTATGCACAGATAAATTGCTCTTCAAAGTAGGAGGGGAAGCTCCCTTTTTTGCTGATTATGCATTAAAAGAAATGTAAACTAAGTTCCTATCTTTTTAACTCAGCTCAGAGCACAAGGTTTATAAAACTCTGTGTTGCAGTTGAGGTTTTCTTTGGTTTCGTAATCTCAACTACAACTAGGCCTATTTTATAAATCTTTTATCTCCTTAGGTAAATTCAGAGCGAGAGGATTTAGAAGTAACTGGGAATGATTTGGGTAACTTAGACAAACTTGTTCTCAAAATCCATCCGAAGGCTCATTGCTCTTTCAGATGTACGCTGAAATAGAGTTTATGAAAGTAAAACATCAAACGATAAGCTAAATTTTAGGATTCCCTTGAAGGCTCATTGCTCTTTCGAGGTGTAGGCTATAATGAAGATTATTAAGAACAGGACATCAAACGATAAACTAAATATCAGGATTCCCTTGAAGGCTCATTGCTCTTTTTGAGGTGTAGGCTGAAATATAGATTATAAGAAACAACATTAAACGATAAACTTAATCTCCAAATTCCCTCGAAGGCTCATTGCTCTTTTTGAGGTATAGATTGAAACAAAGATTATGTTGGCGTAAGAACTAACACCTCTGGAGTGTAAGTTTGTACGGACAACTATGCACACTACGTAATGAGTGCTCTTCAAATTAGGAGGGGAAGCTCCCTTGTTGTGCTGGAATGCATGGAATAGAAAAGTAAACTAAATCCTATCTTTTTGTTCTCAGCTGGTAGAGGCACAAGGTTAAGAAAACCTAGAACGTTGTAGCTAAGGATTTTCTGGTTTTGTAGATCGTCTAATTACAACTAAGCTAACTTCTTTAAATTTATCCAGTTTCCTCAAGAAAACAGAGCATGAGGAAATGGAGCAGGAATGTATTACACGATAAACCTCAGGTGCGGGCTCGCAACATGAAGGCAAGGTAGGCACAACTATTTGCTTATCTGGGAAGAAGCTTATTAAAACAAACGAATATACGGTAAACCGGGTACAACTTCACAACATGAAGGAAAGGTAGGCGCAACTATCTGCTTGGTTGAATGACTTTACTATCACACACATCAAACGATAAGATTTGAGTACAGATTCACAACGTGAAGGCAAGGTGGGCACAACTATTTGCTCTTCTGAATAGGCTTATGATAAACAAAACATAAGGCAAGCAACTGGTATAGTATATTGTATAGACGAAACATGCATGCAATAACGATCAAACCAGCAACCCTATTTAACTAAGATTGAATAAACACCATGATAATAACATGAAGGCAAGGTAGGCACAACTATTTATTATAACAGCAATCACTCCTGAACAAATACAATAATAGCAATACTACAAACAAGGTAGGCACAACATGTATGCTATCAAGCAAAAGTTCAATTACAAATGAGCTGAATGCTCTTATTTATAGACATCAAGGTGTAGGCAACCCTAAAATTACCTTGAGTCAACTACAGTCCTACAACACATGCAAGATCTTATTTCTAAACCCTAATTGAATGAAACTAAACAGTTAACTGGCAAACTATCATCAGTTAATTGAAAGATCTAATCTAAATGGACAATGTGCAAGCATGCACATCCTTATTGAAAGCAAGTTAACTGGAATACTGTCATCAGTTAACGCAAAAAACCTAATCTAAACTCCAAGTGTATGTAGATGTTTCCAAGAAAGACATGGCCTGCAATGTGTAACAACAAGTTAACTCAGAAAGAGGCATCGAGTTTAACTCCTGTGTCCAATGTCTATCTTGGAAAAGGTGGGACGCCTTGAACTGAAGTTCACTGGCCCTGATCTCGAGCAATAAACCCATCCACGAGGTTATTGACTGCATCACCCTCTTGGGAACTGAAGCTCTGGCGAAGAATCCCATGTCTATGCAGCATGTCTTCTCCACTAGTCATCTGACACTGAAACTCGCCTTTACTCCTGATTGCCTTGTCAAACAATGCTGACATGACTGTAAGCTGATTCATCTTACAACCAATGGTCTCACCACTGAAAATATTGTGAATAAGTGCTTGGAGCTCTGATTGAATATCAGCAAGCTCAACATAGTCACCACCCACACACTGATATAAGCATGGTAATTGAGACACAAAGTTTCTCACATAGCGGAGTGCACTGGTAACATGCTCTCTGCTCTCAGCCAACTCAGATGCTATAGTCTCTTCTATCTTAGCCTTGAAGATTAACTGTGTTCTCCAAACGTAGACATCTTCCTTATCTTTCGCATCTGTGACTGAGTCAAATGACAACCCCAGGTTAGCAATCAAAATCTCATCCCTGGGCCTACTAACAACCAAGTCATGTTCCTCATCCTGAAGTTCAAGACGAAGTTCACGTGCATTATACCGTAACTAGAATAGCTCTGAAAGTACAAAGCGGCCTCTAGCAAGAAACTCCTCCTTCCACTCATCTAACTGTTTGCCATATGCCACCAAGTGATCAAGCTGACCCTGTTCTGCTGGTGGTTCTAACATATGTGGAAGCGCGGTAACAACATCCCCTGTCCTATGTACTAGGCTAGAAATATATTGGCGAAGCTGCTGTATTTCAGCATTGAGAGCTGATTTATCTTCTGAATGTGTAGAAGGGTTGCTGTGAGAAGGTCAGTCCACGTCCAAATCAATGTGAATTGGAATTGGAGGCTGCTTTGGTGTTGGCAACGATAAATGTGGCTGAACCTCAGGCTGTGGTGAACTCTGCCTCGAATCTGATGCTGAATCTGAATTTGTACCTGCAAAAGAATGTTTCTATCGCCTTCGAACTCACTTGTCTAATGAAAATTCGCCAATCTCTTGAAGAAATTTGAATTTTGTAAGTTGTGTGAATGAGAAAAGGCGCCACACTTTGTTAAATAAACAAAGTCGTACCATCATGCATGCATACTGAAACCTTAACTATGAAAGAATTCGATTGGCCTCTCACCAGCTAAACTGCCACGACTCTAAGCCTCAGACTAAAAATAATATTTTAATTTTAAGAACATGCAAAGAGCTAAAAGTGGCGCCAATATTTATCTTTGAAGAAATTCGTCACTTTTCAATGCCCTGCATGCAAAAATATTATTTTAGTCATTTTGCTAAAAATAGCATCTGGATGTGCTCAGTAAACTTCACTAATTCTAGAAAGTCAAATTTTGACCTTCTAGGTGTCCATTTGCCAGAGTTATGAGATTTTTGAGAATCTCCTATTTTATAGCTGACTACAAAGTTACATCTGACCATGTTCAGCTCTGATTTCTGGGTGACCGAATGATCCTGCGACTGATCTGAGATATCCACCACGAAGCCTGCATGACAAGGATGAAATGTCTGCTGGGAGCCACAACTGCTAAAATCAACATCTGACACCTTGGAAAATTAGGTGCCTCTGATTAAATTGATGCACTAATTCTAGACTGTCATTTCTCCGTATTGCCTTATGATGCTTCAAACTGCTGCTGACGGTGAATGATGAACCCTGCTGACTGAATAATAGATTCATTGCATGACTGGAAGTACTCTGCATCCAATGACTGTATGTAAGATATCTGAAAATTGTATCAGGAACCCCAAAAGGATGGGCACCCCTATTCTGTGATAGCACAAATACCATTTTGACAAAAGTGTGACTTTCATCTGAACACCATTCTTTGACCCCTAATACCGAGAGCTGGAATGCTCCAATTTGCGGACTGACTGTCTCTCTGCACAGTCGAGTCAACTTACAAGAGATGTCTTTGGAGACGATGAAGCCAAAAAACTGCTTCTAAGGCCTCAAAGAGAAGGGCGCCTTTTTCAAGGAGATTGGTATCCATCGTACTTAGCCATTTTTAGTCATCTTCAGCCACTCTCACTTTTCAACAACACCATCTTGACCTCGCACGTACGAGCGCTCGCCAAATCCCGGAGGTTGACGGTTGAACTCGTTGAATGGCTGGAGTAATTGCATACAAGTCTTTGGAAGACTGCGAAAGCAAATAACCCCATCTGACAGGCCTAAAGGTTGGGCGCCTCTAGCCTACAGATATGTAGCTACGTTTCACCATCCTTTGTTTTATGTGCTCGGTAGAACCTCTGTCACGGTCTCTCAGAATATCAGATCATCTTGCGAACTGTTGCGTTGCAAAGCTGGACTAAGTTGGAAAAGATCTCAGGAAGACCTTCACTGTAATTTCATTCATCTGAGTAATCATATTCAAGGGCGCCCCTGAGCTACAGGGGCACTCAAACCATGATTTGGCAATCTTTGTTTTCATGTATCTTGCTTGCAGTTTCTACTTCTGCCACTGATAACCGGAGTTCTGCACTAGGTACGTCTCCGCTTGATAGTTCGTTGAAAAGCCAGACTAATTCTGCAAAGATTGAATCCACTAGCACACACATACATCCAGATCTGGGCCTTCAAAAAGAAGGGCGCCCCTGGGCTATAGGGGCGCAGACCTGCATTTCTAGACTGTCTCCATGTGAAATACACCCTTCGTAGTCTCTACTTCCGCCTTCGTTTGCCGGAGTTCCGCAATTCAGATGAACTTGCTCCTTAGCTAGTCGGAAAGCTGACAGAAAACAAAAGAGAATGAGTGTATTAGCAACCGAAAGCAACTGCATCTTGACCTTCAAATGGAAGGGCGCCCCTGGGCTACAGGGACGCAGATTGGCTTTGAACTTCATGATTTTCATCCATTTCATGCTCTGTGAACACTGTATTAACTGCTGAGGTTGTTCATGTCAAAGTACTACTACTGTCGAGGTGTGTGTATGACTATACCTCATCATTCTCACATGTATGGACACTGTAAAGTTGATTTGCACGTTGATTGCGCAAGTGTCTCCCACGTTACACAGTGAAAAGTTCCTAGACTTAGAATATTTTAGCACTTTTTGCCAATTTGAAAATCCCCTTCGTCAAAAAGCATATTTTTCAACATCTTTCATCATAGAACGTTCTTCTTTGAGTTTCAGGCTTAGATTTTGACACCTGGTACTGGCCAACTGCCATTGACGACCTCAGAGGTCCTAACTTTCCTCCTGAAAATGTGAAAACTACCCACCAGACTTAAACTATCTTTTAACTGAAACTGACTTCACCACTGTGATCGTGATGTGAAATAAGCCAATCAAAATTAATTTCAGCCAATTTTGACAAGTTCCTATTTTTTAGGGTTTTGACCTAAAAATGGGGTCCGAAAACCCTAATTTTCAAAATTTCCAAATTTTGCCAGTATCTTCCTGGCATCACACTGACTAAAAGCCCATACTTTATTTGCCCAAAAACTGAGTTTTGACCCCATATTTACAAGGTTTAGACCATTTTAAGCAAAATGCCTTAATGAAGCAAAAAATTTGGTTTGGGTACAACAGATTATATAAACAACAAATATTGAAAGATCTTTGAAACTTTGGATCAAAGGCTCATTGCTCCTTTGATTTATTTTCTCAAACTCAATCAATGATTACACGTTTTGGGATAGCAAATTGTATGAAAAGGACAATCATACAACATATGATCAACCAAAATACACTGGACAAAGGGTGAACGCAAGTACATGAACAACAAGAAGGCTAGCAAAAATAGCTTAGCGTTTTGTTATCACAAGTATGGTTAAAAATATAATGAGCAAGGGTTGCTCTTATTTATAGACACTCAAAGGAGTAGGGAACCTTAAAGTCTCCTTGAGTTAACAAACAGTTTTTGCGAATCTGCAAGATTTATTCCTATGTCTAAATAACGGTAACTTAACAGTTAACTGGAAAGACTACTTCAGTTAACTGATTCTAAACTAAATAGAACTCCACTCTACAAAAGGTGTCTCCAAAAATAGACATGCATGAAAGGTGGGACAGCGAGTTAACTTGGAAAAGGCATCAAGTTAATTGTTGTGTCAAATGCTATCTTTGGTAAAGGTGGGACGTCCTAACTGGTAGATCACACCTCAACCACTTGAGTTATCATCTCCTCCAACTAGTTGTTAACTATTTTGCACTCAGATAACCGATACTCCTCAACACGATGTGGTGTCACCACAACATCTCTCCGTCGCTTGTGACCTAATACTGTAACCGGCATCCCTTTTCAGTTGCATCATCAAACTTTACTGACATGGCTGCAATTTGAGTCAACTTGTAGTCAACAGGATCACCGTTGAAACTATCATGGATGAGATTCTGAAACTCTGACTGCAAGTCACCGAGCTCAACATACTCGCCATTTTCGCGTTGATACTGGCAAGAAATCTATGACACGAAATTTCTTACAAACTTAATGGCATTTGCAACCTCTTCTCTACACTCAGCCAATTCCGTAGACATCACTTCGTATGTTTTTACCTTGAAGAAGAGTTGTTCTTTCCAAGTAAACAGCTTCTCTTTGTTTTCCTCTATAGTTACTGAGTTGTAGGCCATCTTTAAGTTAGCAATGGTGATCTCATCCCTGGGTTTCTATTTTTCCATGCTTAGCTCTGACTCTAAACAACTTCTCTTTGTTTTCCTCTATAGTTACTGAGTCGTAGGCCATCTTCAAGTCAGCAATGGTGATATCATCCCTAGGTTTCTCTTCCGCCATGCTTAGCTCTAACTCTTGAATTTTTGTGTGAAGGTTGTGGGCATTGTACGTCAACTGGTACAACTCTGCAAGTATGAACCGGCCCCTGGTGACGAACTCTTCTACCTAGTCTTTTAGGTGTTTTCCATAAACAACCAACTCACTTAGTTGGTTTTGTTCTGCAGGAAGTTCTAGCATTTGCAGGAGTAAGGCGGTGACGTTTGAAATGCTGTGAAAGATGTTAGAGATGTATTGTCGTAGCTGCTGGTTTTCAGCCTTGAGGGCTACCTTGTCTGCACCATCCTTAACAACTATTTCCTTATGCTTACTGCTGCAACCTCGAAGAGATCTACATCAGCCTGGCATGTGTTTTTACCAAGGTTGACTTTCACCAAAGTGAAGTTGTCCACATCTACTTCATCCGCATTTCTTTCCTTAGGCGGTGCGACAGTCTCAATGACAATCTCGTTGTCGGCATTCTTTTCCACATGAACTTGCTTTTTGAGTTTCTTCTCTAACCTGTCTTGGTAGACATTGTTGAATTGTGCAAAATTCAATTGGTAGGATGAATTTCTCCTCTTCCTACCCAGGAGATTCTCAAGCCAAGAAGAGTCTCAACTAACCTTGCTAGAAGGATTGGTGCTAGTCCCATGAACTCTTGATGAGTGAGATTGTGTTGAGATGTCACGTGGTGGCGAATCTAGCTCCAAGTCAATGTGAATTGGAGACTGCTGCGGTGGTGATGGAATAGGAGGCTTTGCTTCCATTTCTGGCTCTGTCTCAGCTATATCTGTGGCTATGTTCACATGTTGCTCTTGCTGATTTATATCAGCAACTTGCATCTTTCCTTTCAAATGCCCTGACATTTTGCTTCCTTCAGGAGGGTTACTCCTTGTTTTCTGTCTGGTTTTCCACTTTGAAGTGGAAGGTATTGTGGTAGTAACCGGTGGCTGCTCTTTGATTGGAGTGACTACCTTCCGCAACCTCTTGCTATCTAGGAAAAGCCTATTGTTCCTTACAACTCTACTTGTCCTTTCCTCAACGAATGTGCTTTCCTTGGCATACCAATCAACGGATTGAAGTGGTTGCGAGTCAATTTGATCTATGAAGAATGTGGGAAGTATGACTTCCCCATCATCATCTGATAACCCTTCCACATCCTCTGACAAGAACTCAACGATCTGTGGAAGAGTGAACCTGCTGTAGGTGCGCCTTCGCACTTTGAACTCATCTTCATAGCTAAACCAATAATCCTCCATGGAAGTTTTGTGTGAAGAATGGTGGCCAAGGTGAGCTGAAAAGTGACCCCAAGGATCATATGAGCGTCTATCGATGAGAAACTTAAAATTTAGTTTTTTCATCTCATTGCTTATAGCCTTTGCGTCAGTAGCTGATCCGCACCTGTATATCCCCATCTGGAAAGAAAATTGGCAGCTGTCTTGCACTTATTGTGCAGAAAGGTGTGGACTTCGTGCAATTGCCTTAGAAACTCCATGAATACCACCTTATTCGATGGATAATGCGGTAACATGGTTGGATGACCTGAGTAACCATATACGCGGATGTAGGTAAACATGGGAAATTGGATGAACCAATCTGCCCAATCTGCCATTGCCAATTTGGCTTTTGGTGAAATACGTACATGTAACTCGTGATCAAGGTCCCTCAGTGTGTGCATCAAGAACGGGTCATTCACTCGCTTGAAGTGTCATTCTGATTGTGAGAATTCAAGCTGCGGGAAATGTTGACGAAGCTTCTGCACACCCAGAGTTCCTATACTATTTAACCCTCTAAACTGGCCTTGAAAGGCTATCAGATATATGAGGTATGAACCCATATGGAATTCATGGGCCTTGAAGAATCCGGTCATCTGGTTGTGGAGAATGTTGTTGATCAAGGCACGCCAGTCATAGTGTTCTTTGCTGTTGACAAGTTGAGACATGATGTAATACATCCATGGCTGAAACTTGTTTGCTTCAGCTTGACCAATGACACGGTTGAGTAGTGTGATCATGATTGTGTACTCATCTCTAAATTCTCTACATTCCACGTTCTTTGGCAAGCTGTTTCTTTTCTCTTTAAGCCACCTTTCTGTCATTCTTTTTTGACATTTTTCCTTTGACGTGTTGAATGCCCTCTCACACCTCCATTGATATAACCAAGTTGTTCGCACAAGGTGGGATAGCAAAGCATCCCTCGATATCCTTTGGCTTGAGACTGCAAATGGTTTGCCTATCAATTGACTGGATTTCTCACGAGGTGGGCTTGTAATGCTTTACACAAGAGATTACAAATTCAATGTTTTGCGCTACGATGGGAAATGATGCTTCCTCGAGCAACCCGGATTGCTCAATATTTTGCATTATGATGTGATCTACGCCATCCAACTTGTCCAAATCAACTTCTAGGTGTGCTCGATGTAAATCGGTTTGAGCCGTCTTCAAGAAGTCATGAAGCAAGACCGATTTGGTCTTGTATTCAACTTCAGAGAATTGCATTTTGAAAATCTTGAAGAATGACTAGGTACATGACACTATTTGAACAACTTTTTGTGCATCGGCTAAAAATAGCTTTGCCCGAGGGGTAATTTTTACAAAAATTTCTGAGACGTCAGTTTTGTTAGGAATATCTTTTGGAATGGACCCAAAATGTCAAATTTTTGAAAAAGTGAGTTTTCCTTGGACATGCAACAATCCCTCAGAGGTAGATGTTGTAGAAGTTTATTTTTCCCGTAAAATTCTAGCACATGGGTATTGTAGGTGCCTGTGAGCTGATCAAGTGCAATTCGTCTGTTTTGAAAAAAGTGACTTTTTGCAAAAACCCTAAAAATTGGAAGCAGCAGGGCAAATTTTTTGGAAAATTCTGGCATGTGGGTTTTGTGGTCAACCTCGTGCTGAATGAACCCAGAAGGTCAGATCTACGAGAAAATGGAGTTTGCTCGAGCATACAAGAAAACCTAAGACAAAAGTAGAAGAAATTGGGGGAGAATTCTGGAGATATGAACTGCTGCCTTTGAATGCTGATGCCTGGAGATATGATCTCAGGAAAAACATCCCTTTGTGCACCCTGAACCTGGAAATATGAAGAACATTGAAAATGGCTTCCGTTAGATCCTTCAAATGGCGTTGGAGAGAAAATATTTGTGTTTTGGCATCAACTTGCAAAGAATAATGAAGAAAGACACCTATATGCTTGATAAATAGCACTTGGAGGTGAAAACATTAGTTAGGGCATCCAAATCCTAATTGGAGGAGTCATCTCTGTGATTGGCAGTTGACTGAAGCAATTCCCCAAATTTTGGGACACCTATACATGAGAGTCTTCAAAATATCTTAATTCAAGTCAACTTGGGCTCACTTTGACTTTAGGCTTGCAAGTCTTGGGAGTTAGGGAATTTTTGAAGATTTTGTCTTTTTCTACGATGAACTGCCTCTGTTTGATCCTAAATTCTGGATGCCTGATTGACCCTGAGGCTTGGCTGGCAGATTCACAGCGAAGCTGGATCAACTCTGAATAGATGTTACTAGGAGATGAAAACCTCAAAAACTGGTTCTGATGGCTTGAATCCTTGGGTGCTAGAAAACTGCCCAAGGATTCAAGCCATCAAAACCAATTTTTGAGGTTTTCAGCTCCTAGTAACATCTCTTGAGAGTTGATCCAACTTCGTAGTGAATCTGTCAGCCAAGCCTTAGAGTCAATCAGGCATCTAGAGTTCAGGATCAAACAAAGGCAATTCATTGCAAAAAAAGATGAAATCTTCAAAAATTCCCGAACTCCCAAGAATTGGACGCCTAAAGTCAAAGTGGGCCCAAATTGACTTCAGTTAAGATATTTTGAAGATTTTCTCATGTCTAGGCGTTCCAAAATTTGGGGAATTGCTTCAGTCAACTGCCAATCGCAGAGATGACTCTTCCAATTAGGATTTGGACACCCTAACTGATGCTTGCACCTCCAAATTCTATTTATCAAACATCTAGGTGTCTTTCTTCATTATTCTTTGCAAGTTGACGCCAAAACACAGATATTTTCTCTCCAACACCATTTGAAGGATCTAATGGAAGCCAATTTCAGTGTTTCTCATATTTCCAGGTTCAAGTTGCACAAAGGGACGTTTTTCTTGAGATCATATCTCCAGGCATCAACATTGAAAGGCAGTAGTTCATATCTCCAGCATTCTCCCCCAATTTCTTCTACTTTTGTCTTAGGTTTTCTTGCATGCTTGAGCAAACTCCAATTTCTTGCAGATTTGACCTTCTGGGTTCATATAGCACGAGGTTGGCCACAAAACCCATTGACGTGTGTTTTATGACAACACCAACACAGAATAAAATGTCCAACGGTCACTCTATTCTCTCTTGATCGAAGTATTCCGCATGCTAAGATTGCGTGAAAGATCATGCGTTCAACTCCAAGGTTCCTTTTATCGTGAATAGGCTTAGTTGGTTGATGTGAATATGCTGGGTATTCCAAGGGGACTTACGTAATTGTTCAATTTCGTGAAGCAGATGGAAGATTTGACTATGATGTTCTAATTTCTAAACTGACCGGAAATGCTGAATTTAAAAGGATAAAGGGTAGGGACTCTAAAATCTATTTATAGAGGGTGGAATGCGAGGACTGACTTCGACAATCTTCAAACCAGACTTTGTTTCGCCTCCCCTTCAGACAACTCTGACAAAGTTGGTGCAATCTTCAAAGGATGAGTAAGATATTCAAATTATGATTCAACATGCGCACCCCATCACAACGATGCAAGTGAACACACGAATCATAATCGAAGTTAGGTACCGATATTCCAGTTGACCACGTAGGGTAGACTTACCATCAGCAAGCCCGCTAGTGGTATGGATGAAGGAAGACTTGTCCAAACCAAACACCACACTCCACAAATAACAACTACTTGCATAAAGCGAAGTCTACTTTACTCTAATCTACTTGAATTGGAAAGACGAAAAAGTCTTGTCAACTGCTCACAACGAAAGAAAGAATCACCAATCAATGAAAATCTTTATATTATGAGAGTCTTACACAACAACCTTATACAAAGACCTTCAAAGGGAAAACTTTTCTTTCCTTTTCAAACTAAGCTAACTCCTAGCTCTACTCTCTAACTTCTATCTCCAATTTTGTCTAGCTCTGATCTATCTCTATTCTAACTCTGATTATTTTACAAATGAGGGGGGATACCCCTTTTATATCAAGCCCAGTCCAGCGGGCGGCTTAGATTCAAATACAATGGAAGGCCCAGATTGAGCCACCTAAGCCCTGATTAGGGTTCTAGCCCTAAAAACCGCCACTGAGAGGAGTGGGGCAATGAATGCGTTGGAGATTCTCCACTCCCCATCAAGAACCACTATCTGCAATCAATGCACATCGTCTCCTTCCAGAAGATCATCGTCCAGAAGGGCGTTTCCTTTCTCCTTTTCGCTGGCTGCAAACCTGATGAATCTGGCCAATACTGCCTCAATTTCCTGATCCAAAATGGGAGGAATGTGATCCAACTGAAACTCTAATACTGTAACTGTTTGCCCATGCCGGGCACAAGATTTCTTCCAGGCAACAACGGCGTCCTGGGTGTTCTGAATAATACTGGAGAACGTAGAGGTGTTCTCAAAGTCATCCTGAACAAAGGTCTTCACCTCAGAAAAGAATGGTGTTAATCTATTCTTCAACCCATCTGCAGTCACCTCTTCAGAAGTCAACCTCCTGACAAAGATTGCCTCCAATGTATTGAGGACTCCATCAAAGATACTTGTCTCAACTTGTCAACAACAAAGAACACTATGAATGGCCTGCCTTGATCAATGACATTCTCCACAACCAAATGACCGGATTCTTATATGGGTTCATACCTCGTATATCTGATAGCTTTCAATGCAAGTTTAGAGGGTTGAATATTGTAGGAACTCGGGGTGTGCAAAAGGTTCATGAACATTTCTCGTAGCTTGAATTTTCAAAATCAGAACAACACTTCAAGCAAGTGAATGACCAATTCTTGATGCACATAGTGAGGGACCTTGATCACGAGTTAAATGTACGCATTTCACTAGAAGCTAAATTGGCAATAGCAGATTGGGTGGATTGTTTTATCCAATTTCCCACGTTTACCTTCATCCGCGTATATGGTTACTCAGGTCATCCAACCATGTTCCCCGTTATCCATCGGATAAGGTGGTATTCATGAAGTTTCTACGAAAGTTGCACGAAGTCCACACCTTTCTGCGCAATAAACACAAGACAACTGCCAACTTCCCTTTCCAAATAGGGAGATACAGGTGCAGATCAGCTGTTGATGCCAATGCTATGAGTGTAACACTTTGATTGATCTATAGTTTAAGAATGGAAACTAACTACCAGTTTAAGCTGAAATGTAACTAACTAGTTTTCATCCTAGGGTTTCCTTTGCAAATAAAAAGATCGGAAAAGTTAAACAACTGAAACAATTACATCATTTTCAATTCATCAACTAACTTTTAGTTTCCAATTTCAGCTGAAAAGAAAACAATTAATTGAATTCATATAACTGAAATCTTAGTAGAACAATAACTAACTTTTCTTTCCTTTCGAAATGTAAAAGCATTTATTACAGCTATAAAATAAACATGCTAAATAATAATAATTGAAATTAAGAGAGAGAATGAGTTACAAGAATATACAGTTTGAAGTCTTCCTATAGGACTGCTTGCTCAGGATTCTTCTGTTTTCAAGGGAAAAATAAATATCATCAAGGGCTTTTTTGCCCAACCAAAGACCCACTGGTCTCCTGTGTTTCTTCAACTGAAGAAACCCAACCCTTCACGAGGGTAATCAACAAGGATCAAATTATCATCATGCCTTTGAACCTGGTGTCAATGACCTATACCACCTGTTGTGACCTTTTTCACACATCACCCCATCAAGATGGGGACTCCCTAAATTTTGCTCCATTCTGGTCTTTTGGCTTTGGTTCGCTCTCTCTCTGGTCTCTGGTCCTTCCGGGGATGTCCTGTCGTTTGACCCAGGTTAAAGTATTGTTCAAATCTGTGAAATAAGGGTTTCCCGCCATCCAGGCTTTTAAGGGTCAAACCGAGTCACGAAATTGAAATCTAAGCTTAGTACAGCAGTCAGAAGACTTCCAGCAGAGTCCCCCTAAATTTTCACTGTATTCCGGCAACTTACTATTTTTAGTAAGTATTCAATTTGGGACTATTTTATTGAGATTTTGGAATTCTGTCAGTTCCACTGCATCCGGGTAACATCAAGCTGCCTACACGTAAATTTTGAGCCAGATCAGACGACTTGCTATTTTTGGCAGTTCAGGCTTCAAGAGCCATTTTCAAGGTTTCCACATGAGCTTTTCAGATGCATGTCTGGAGAATCCTTCTGGGTTTTCCAAAACCTTCGCAGTGATGTAATATGCAAACCGAGACGATCACTTTCAGAGTTCAGCCTTCGGAGGCTATTTTTAGGGTTCGCATGCAGTGTTTTTCAACGCATGTCGGGTTTTTCCTTCTGGGTTTTTCAAGAGCTTCGCAACGGTGTGACATGCAAGCGGAGAAGATCGAGTTTTGAGGACTTACTATTTTTAGCTAGTGCATGCATGCAGACCAGTTTTCTGGGTTTTTCTGGGTTTCTTGAGATCCCACGGGCAATATGACATGCAAAACCATCCGGCAGTGGATGAGTCACTTTTTCAGGCAGTTTCTATTTTTAGCGGGTACACTCTGGCAGCCGCCCCCAACACTCCAGTTCAGCAAACAGAACGACATGCAGAAGGAACGAAGTCAAACGGAGACCGTTCGGGATACATACAAGTCAAATTAGGGTTTCCACTTTTATAGGGGGTAAAATCCAAAAATAGCCGAAACGAAGCACCCCACCAATGTCAGCACACTTCAAGGTACCTGCTGGCAAAATTTGAGCGAAATCGGAGAACTTACTATTTTTAGTAAGTCAGGGCACGGCTATAAATAGCAGGTCTGCACCCGAGGTTGGCATCAGAGTGACACTCAAGCTATCAAGATCAAGCGTTGCAACTTTCAGGCAAAACGGAGCTACTGAAGTCAGAAAGTCAAAACTTACTATAAATAGCAGGTGGCTATAAATAGCAGGTCAGGGCAGAGGACTGGCAAAACAGGTTCACAAGGTGAAGAAGATCATATGATGAAATTTTCAGGCAAAACGGAGCCTTAGAGGTTGAAAATCAAGGGACTTGCTAAAAATAGCACAACTTGCTAAAAATAGAATGCAAAAGCAATAGCAAGCAGAGACATGAAAATTTTTCCAAGTATGGGAAAATGAAAGCAAGAGCTCTAAAAGGCGCCCACCTCAAGAATGAAATCTGGAAATTTTCTAAGTACAAAATTCAAAGTTGAGCAGAGAAAATGCGCCCACCTTGATCAAACTCTTGAAATATTCTAAGTGTTGGAATTGAAAGTAGAGGCTCTATGATGCGCCCACCTTCAAGATTGGTAGCTTTAAAATTTTCTAAGTCTAAAACGGAAGTGGCACCCCTCAAATGCGCCCTCACCCTCAAGTTGTTGAAAATGTTGAAAAAAGTTCTAAGGCACAAATCGAAAGTTGACCCCTCCAAGTGTGCCCTCAAGTTGAAAATTCCTAAGGCAAGGGAATAAAAGATGAAGCTGCAAAATGCGCCCATCTCCAGCTAGGAAATGCGCCCAAGTCAAGGGGTCAAGAGGCTAAAAACGCCTAAGGCATAATTGAAAGTCCAACATGAGAAATGCGCCCAAGTTGAAAGCTTGGCCTAGTAAATGCGCCCACCTTGCAAGAGTTTTAATTCTAAGGCAAAAATGGAAGTAAGACCCCTAATATGCGCCTAAGGAACAAGAGGTTAAGTAAAAGCGGCTAAGTATGGAATTGAAAGCCCACCTAGCAAAAGGCGCCCTCAAATGGAAGCTCATACCTCAAAATGCGCCCAAGGGGTTAAGTAAAAGGAAAACGCCTAAGGCAAAAACAAAAGCTCATGGGTCAAAATGCGCCCAAGGGGTCAAGAGGGTGAAAATTCTACGAAGGAAAAAACGAAAGTTCAACTAAGGAAATGCGCCCAAGCTCCTCCCTCATATGCGCCCAAGGTTCTTGGAGCCTAAAAAAACGCCTAAGTGTGAGGAAATGGAAGCTTGCCTATCAAAATGCGCCCTCAAGTGTGTGAGAAAGCAGCTAAGGCATGGAAATGAAAGCTTGCCTATGTATTTGCGCCCAAGGAGGATGTGAAGGTAAAAACGCCTAAGTGTGAGAAAGCAAAAGCTCACCCTAGCAAATGCGCCCAAGCTAAATCAATGAGGGATGAGAAACTTGGAATTGTCTAAGTCACAAAAACGAAAGTAACCATGGCAGAATGCGCCCTTAGGGTAAATGGGAAGGCTTAAAAGTTTCCAAGTGTAAAAAAATAAAATAAAAGTGGACTATGTTAAATGTGCCCTCAAGGCAAGCCAGGATGAATTTATAAAAAATTTCTAAGTTTGGAAAACAAAAGCCCACCATGCTAAATGTGCCCATCTCCAGCAAGGTCTTGAGAACGCCTAAGTGTTTGAAAACAAAAGCTAGCACATACAAATGCGCCCTCAAGAAGGATAAAAGGTGAAAAATAAACTAAGGCGTGGGAATTTAAATGTGGACTCCACACAAAAAAATATACGCCTAAGGGAGGATGAGATTTTTTTTAAAAAATTTTCACAAGGCATGGAGATTTTTTCAATCAGATAAAAAATATACCAAGGGTCAAGTACGCCAACAGAGAAAATGTTAGAAATTTTTTCTAAGTGAGATAACATTTCACTAGGGAAAAATACGCCCTTGGCATGGAAGGATGATTTGATGAATTTTAAAATTTTCCAAAGGCGGTTGAAGGTTGACGAATATTTTTCAAGGGGAAGATATGATATTGATGAATATTTTCCATGGGTCAAATGGAAAATTAAATGAACCTCTTTAAACGGCACCCGTGAATTGACAGAATTTTAAAATTAATTTCCTAAGGGAAATTTTAATATTTTCAGAGGAATTTCGTTTTGCCTAGATTATTTTCCTAACGGAAATTAAATCTCAGAGGATGAATTATTTCGAGCAGGCAAATAATTTTTAATCACCCGGAGTTGAACATTTTAAAGAGAGAATTTAAAATGTCTAAGGCAAATTTTATGAAATCAAGGATTTAAATGACAGACATTTTAGAAGTTGGAAATAAATTTACAACTCCCATGAAATTTTTCGAGTTGAATTTATTTAAACACTGCGAGATTTTAAAATGGAATTTTAAATCAAGTCAGGTGATTTTTTTTTCGCGAGTTGTTTAAATCGCCAAGAGTTAACTGGCAGACTAAGAGGAAGAATTCGAATT
This sequence comes from Sequoiadendron giganteum, assembly GCA_007115665.2. Classification (NCBI taxonomy): domain Eukaryota; kingdom Viridiplantae; phylum Streptophyta; class Pinopsida; order Cupressales; family Cupressaceae; genus Sequoiadendron; species Sequoiadendron giganteum. Next base: position 502,562,073 of record CM021106.1, read on the forward strand.
TTTACAAGGAAGGAATCATTATTAATGGCAACTGCCATAATGACCGGCTGACGACTAGCCCACTACTGCGCTTGAATTAGAAGATTCCAAACGAAGAGAGTGGAAAATTGATGAAGGTGCTAAAAATAGCCCCAGCACTACTTAGCAGGATTCTCCGAGAAGAATTATTTAAACAATCTCTTATCTCATTTCTCCTCACTTTTTTTTGAAGTTGAAGTTGCTAAAGAAGTTCTTGAAATATTTTCGAAGTTGTTGAGGAGAGAATTTCTTTGAAAGTTTATTTTATTTCGGAGTGTTGAGTTGCTGAAAGTGCGAAGTTGCTGAAGAAATTTCTATTTGCCGAAGAGCTGAGAGCTTGTTGCTGCAATTTTGAAGATTGAAGTTGTTTTCCCGAGCTGCTGGAGGTTTATTTTCGAAAGTTGAAGCTTGCTGCAGATTTTACTTATTCGAGCTGCTAGAAGTTGAAAGTTGCTGAGGTTGACGAAGTCGAGACAAGGGATTTAATTCATTTTGTGCTGAGAAAATATCCACATTGCTGAAAGTTGGTAGTTGGCTGCAATTTTCTTCGCCAGTCGGAAGTGCAGTCGTTGAAAGCTTCTTTATAAGCTTGAAGTTTTTATACAGTACGAGGTTTGGAGTTAGTAATTTATGCTGAGAGTTTTTATTTTCAAAAAGCTAACTCCACGTTCGCAGCCGTCTCGGAGGTTACTTCATTTTATTTAAAAATCTGCAGCCTAGCTTATTGCTATTCTATTTTATTTTGCAGATGGCCGGAGCAAAGGATGTTGCAGGAACAAGCAGAGCCGCAGGCAGAGCTGCAAACACTGAAGCAGGCAAGGCTAGCTCATCCCGGCAGGCAATGATTAAAAGGCTCGCTAAGCCATTTCTCCCAAAGTCAACAATAGTTTCAAAGTTGGCGGGATTAAATGACACCAACCTTGGTTCATTTAATCTAAATGCACTCAAATCGAGGATGTTCGGGCTAGGGGGCCATCAACCATCAGTCACGGCACATAATATAATGAAGAGTAGAATCTACGCAGCTGCTAGTTTTCCGCCAGCAATTCAGTGTCCGGAGCTAATTATGGAGTGCGCCAATCACTACAAGCCAGAACGTAGGACGATTGTCTCTCCGGATGGTAAACTGCTCGCCAACTTCACACCGGATGCCATCGGAGAGGCATTTGGGATTCCGACTGCTGAGGAGATGTTATACAGGACAAATAAGAGGGCAGATAAGATGTATTCTTCCTCTTTCGAAAGAGTCACTGCAGTCATCAACAGAGTTTGGATGCAGAAGCCGAGGCCACCCCGCACTAAGCTCCCAAAGCAGATAATTGCCGAGGACGTGAAACAAGAATACTGTGATTTGATAATGATGTTGAGCCGGGTAAATGGGAGTGCACAGGCTTACATTTTCGAGCCTTGGATGTTCTACTTCATCGAGATCATCTTGGAGGGAAAGGAGTGTGTCGATTGGGCTAGGATGATTAGCAACCACATCGATGAGCAATTCAGGAGCCTGAAGGTGACGAAGACTTTCTACATGAGCTCATATGTAATTTACATGTTGGCCAGAATGACTAAGTACAGAGGGATTTCGTACAAGGAGCCAATCGGCTGTGCCCCTGGTCAATTCAAAATCCATGAAGCCTGCACACAGCTACATTTAGCTAACATTGCCAACTATAAACGGGCAAATGATGCATTCACAATGCACATTGCGAGGACACTTCAGCAGAGGACGCAGCAGAGAATATCTAAAGAAGCACAGACATTGATTGAGGAATATGGGTATTGGCTCATCCAATTCCCGAAATTCACATATATTAGGCTGCAGGGGTTCACTTCGTATCCGTATCGGTTACCACGATACCCCACTGATCACATAGTAATGCTTGAGGTATCTAGGCAATTGATTGCCTACGATAAGATTCAGAAAAGGAAAAAGAAGGGTGGACTTGATTTCCCTATCACCATGGGGAATTCCATTGAGGTGTGTCCCTCTTTGCAGGCAGCCCGAGAGGCAGAGGACGAGCTGCAATCTTATCATTTGTCATATCACACAGGCAGGCAGGATTTCGATCCTTACAGGAACATCCGGATGATACAGAACGTTGAATACCGGCACAGAGCTCATCTGGAGGACTTCTGGGCAAATGCAGTGGATGAGGCTGAGATAAGAAGAAGGATGTTTTCCAGACTTCCTCTCAAGTTGATTAGAGAATGTGAGATTATTCCAGTTCCCGACCAGGTGGAGGAGGATGTCAACGTTATGCAACCCGACTATGGTTTAGTTAGGGATACTCCTGTCCCACCACCTGATTGGTCCGAGCCAGAGATCATGGACTTGGACACGCTTTCTATCCCGGTGATGACTTTTACCAGGACTTGGGTCGACAGACATGTATGCAGACTCAAGAGCAAGTCGATCGCCCTTACTTATAGCTTGATGGGTGACCCAAGGCCGTTATCGGTAAAAAAGGGGAAACAAATTGCTCAGACATCGAGGGCACAAGTAGAAGTGCCAACCCAACCGATACCGTTGAGGATAGAACAAGCATCACCCGTGCACTCACAAACTCAGTCTTCGAGTTTGAGAGTGGTTTCATTATTTGCCGATCAGAGGGCAGGATTGGAGGAAGAGCGGGGACTTGAGGAGGTAGATCAGCCCAACGCCCGGAATCAGCTAGTGTCAGTCTATCCAGGGGCGGCCAACAGGAGGAGGAAGAGGAAACAATGGCCGACACCCATTTTCAGCGGATGTTGGACACGGCTTTGGAAGAAGAAGAAAACACAGAACAAGGAACCCAAGGGTCGGGAGATACCCAGCTTACAGAGGAGGATGAGCTCGAGCAAACCAGTGCAAGAAGGGAGGAAGTGCACGAGATGGAGGCAACAGAAGAACAACCCCTTGTCATTTGTAATCCACAGCAAACAGTGCCTGATTGGCTTTCCGACAGAATGAGGAGAGAACCCGAGGATGATACGGATCCGGCCATTGAGATGGAGGAGTTCCTCAGGAGGATCAGTGCGCCACCAGAGAAGAAAAGGGCCCGAAAGTTTTCAAAGATCTCGATCGACGAGTCAGGCTCTCGCGCTTCGGTGGCTATTCCGAGGGAAGATTGTGATCGAACCGAGGAGAGGCCTGAAAATTACGTGATCACCACAGTAGAGTTGGGTCGTCCTACGGGAGCCCAAGTTATCGAGGAGTTCGATAACTCCTATCAAGCATTGAAGGATCAGTTGCTCCGCACGGAGGGGAAGTATAATAAATTGAAGAAGGAGCACAAAACCTTGATAGGATACGTGCAAAATCTAGCACGTCCAGGTGAAGCCAGCAAACCCAGCAGTAGAACGTCCATCAGAGCTTCCGAAGGAGTCAGTTGTTGCCTTAGAGGATTTGAAGAAAATGGAAACGGAGGCAGACAAGTGGGTTAGCCGTGTTCATACTGAGACAGGGAAATTCATGGAGGACCTCGCCGATGCTTATCGACAGGCCTCAAATATTTTGGCACGGATGGATATAGTAGATCAGGCCTGGGGTGATACTCGCATCTATCAAACGAAGACTGTACTTCGTTTGGGGGCTTTGATGCATATACCTCTAGAAACCTTGGTGGATGGAGGTGTAATTTAGAGAGGTGATAGGTATGATTTCACCAGTTGGTACTCCTCGGTGGTCACAGGCCGTGGATTTCACGACGCAGCAAGGGCAGATTCAGCTAAAGTGAGGAAAGCAATGGGCAACATCTTGGGGGGAGTCCTCAATACATTAGAAGCCATATTTGCTAGAAAGTTGGTCCCAGAGGAGATAACTGCTGATGGCTTGAAAAGTAGACTGCCTCCATTCTTCTCAGCTGCGAGGTCACTTGTCCTGGATGACTTTGAGAATGTCTCCACGTTCTCTAGTATAATTCAGCATACCCAGGATGCCTTAGTGACATGGAGGAAATCTTACACCAGATACAGACAGACGGTAGCAGTCTTGGAGTTCCAGCTCAACCATATTCCACCGATCTCTGCACAGGAGGTTGAAGCAGTATTGGCCCGGTTGATCGAGTTTGCTATCCGGGAGAAGGCCAGTGGGAACGCTCTCATAGATGAGGATCTTCTTGATGGTGGTAGTGGGCATTAATTGCTCATTATGATTCCTGCAGGGGAGTGGAGAATATTCTGTGCATTCATTGCCCACTCCTCTCTGTGGCGGTTTTTAGGGCAGAAACCCTAATCAGGGCATAGGTGGCTCGATCTGAGCCCTTCATTGTAATTCGATCTAAACCGTCCACTGAATTGGACTTATTATAAAAGGGGCATCCCCCCTCATTTGTAACATTATTAGATAGAGATTAGAATTGGAATTGGATCAGAGCTAGAGAGTAGAAGGCATATAGCATTTAGCTTAGAAGTTAGCTTTAGATTGAGGAGGGAAGAAAACTTTCCTTTGAAAGTTTTGTAAAAGGTTGTTGTGAACACTTTTCATAATACAAAGAGTTTCATTGCTTGGTGATTTCTTCTTTGTTATGAGTAGCTAGCAAGGCCATTTCGTCTTTCCAATTCAAGGTAGATAGAGTAAAATAGATTTTTATTTCATGCAAGTAGTTGTTAGCTGTGGAATGTGGTGTTTCATTTGAGCAAGTCTTCTCGTCCATACCACTAGCGGACTGGCTGACGGTGAGTTCGCCTTGCGTGGTCAACTGGAGTAATAGCGCTTAACTTCGATTGTGACTCATATGTCCATATGCATCGTTGTGATGGTATGAACATGTTGTGTCATGGTTTGAATATTTTCTCATCCTTTGAAGATTGCACCAACTTTGTGGAAGTTGTCCGGAGGGAGGCAAAGCGGAGTCTGGTTTGAAGATTGTTCGAATTGATCTTTACATTCCACCCTTTAGGAGTAGATTGTAGAATTCCTATCCCTATCCCCTTTAAATTCTGCATTTTCCGAGTCAGTCTAGATACCAGAACAATATTGCCAAATCATTCATGTCCTAATTGCTTCACAGAATCGAACAACTACGTAAGTCCCCTTGAAATAACCAGCAAAACACATCAACCAACTGAGTCTATTCGCGATAAAAGGAACCTTGGAGTCGAACACATGAACTTTCAAGCAATCTTAGCATGTGGGACACTTTGATCAAGAGAGAATAGAGTGACTGTTGGACAACTTTATTCTGTGCTGGTGTTGTCATAAAAAGCACGTCAACAGACTTATTCAACATTACAAGTCCTATTGTAATTTGACTTGTAATGATTTACATGTAATTACATTTTACAACTTTGCAAGTAATATGATTACTTGCAATTACAATTTTCCATTTTACATGTAATTTGTCAAAACTAAATTACAAGTACATAATTGAAACTATTCTAAGTGTCTGAAGACACGACATGAACTACATCATCCTTGATTAGGTCTTCATGCTGCTATTTGGAAAACATTCTTCCATCTTTGTCTTGAAAACATTCTATGCTCAATCATGTCACTTGTTCAACTCTGTGTATGGCTTTGTCATGTTGTTGTTCTTTCTTTGTATCATTCTCCAGCCTTGGAATTTTCTTGAAAAATAAGGCCCATGCCTTATATTATTGATTTGGTAGGTCATGTGTGCAAATAAGACTAACAAGAATGAGACAAAGGGGCTGCAAAAGTGAGGCCTAAGCTCAATTTCGGGTTTTGGAAGGCTGACTGCAAGTTTTAAGTGCAAGGTAGGAAAAATAAGAAGTCATTGCAAATTTCAATTTGCAACTTCAAACTTGCAATTTTAATGAAAAATCTCGACTTGCTGTTTGGTAATGAAAACCTGAAATTAATGCAAGGCCCATTTTCGCAAAGATGGAAGTGAGGATGAAAACGGAGATGAGTGTGAATGAGTGAGGTGTGCAAATGGAAATGGCGTTTTGCTGAGATGATGATCATTGAGGTGATGAAAAAGCATTTGCACTCAAGGGAAAGACGTTTTTGAAGAAATGACGATTTCTCCCTAAGGATAGCTCTTTGCACAATGAGATTTAAGATAATGAGGCTTCCAGGCACAAAGAATATGATATTTCAGCAGCAAAAAATGTTTTTAGACAAAAACGTGTTTACTAAGAGCCGCGGTTTGACTGAGAGGGAACACGTTTTTGCTTTGAAGACTCATTTCTTATAAAATACAACTCCTCTCAGGTCACACAAGGGAATGACGGTTTCTATTACATTTTTTGCCTAAAAATAAAAACGCGTTTTAACAAGGAGGAATCACGCCAAAACAAAAGACATCAAAATACATTCGATAAAGACCAAAAACATAAGAAAAACGTCTGCAACAAAGAAAGACATGTTTTCTCAAAGAGGAAATAAAGAAAACAAAACAAGAGAGAAAAGAAAAGAAACGTACCTTGGAGAAGAAGAGATGAAAGCAAAAAATGAAGGTGAAACCCTAGATGCCTTGTGAAATCTTTAGAAAAGATGAAGGCACTTATATTCTAATTGAGGAGCTGCAATTTCAGTTGAAGAATTTAAGAGAGCTCCACCAAAATAGGTAAACTATTAAATTCAAACACAAACTCTCCTGAAAACTTGGGCGAATTCCTCCAATTGGGTTTTTCCAACACAAAGACAAATGAAAATAACACAAAAAGACCAAAATCGGGTTTTTGACCTCACTCAACAAATTTTCTCTTTACTCATGGGAGAAATAGGAACTTTTGGCTCTTTCAGCAATTTCAATTTTGACAATTTTGGCAAAATAGGAACTTTTTGACAATTTAGCAATTTTTTTTTATCATTTAAGCCAAACAGGAACTTTTTGATGACTTATCAATTTTGCTTTTTGTCAAATGAGTGAAAATAGGAACTTTTTGATGTTTTAACAATTTTGCTTTTTGCACAATAGGAACTTTTTGACACTTTAGCATAAATCGGACGTTTTTTGAGTTTCAACAATTTCACTTAAAGAAAAATCAGAACTTTTTGGAACTTTGGCAATTTTGCTTTAAGACTTAAAACTTCCTATTTTTGTTGTGTTGTCTTAAAAACCCGAAATTGGCAAAAAACACAAGAAAAATGACTCAAAAATTTACAAAAACGGAAAGGGGAGTTGGTGAAAGGATGCCCAAGGGAACCATCAATTGAAATCCAAAGTTTTACAGCCTCAGCACCTCGTAAAACGTGCTTTAACACAAAAAGATCCCTACTTGCAATGGTGATCAAAAATCCCGAAATTGGACAAAACAAGGGGAAAAACTTGTCGAAATGCTCCCAAATTTCGCACAAGGCAAAATAGGAAGGAGACCAATGGCTGCACAATTCAATTGGAGAATTTTGGTTCCTCAAAATGCGTTCCATAGAGATTTATGAAGAAATTTTAGGCAAAATTTCATATGGGTTGTCCAATTTTGAGAATTTAAAATTGCAGACAACAGTTGGCTTTGGCTGGGGAACTGCCTTTGATCATGGAAATGAGTTAAGGTAGTAGAATCCAGAATCTCTAAGTGCCTTAGTATCCATTGGGTTACGGAGTTGAGCAACAAATAACATAAAATGACAAAAAGGATGACACGACTGACACAAATCAAACCTACAAAAACACGATACAAAACTTGTGCAGATGCACTTATTAAAATGATAAAAACCCACCTAATTAAAACTAGCCAAAAATGGAAGCTTCTCAAATGAAACCATTAACTGGTTCTGCAAAATAGCTGCCTTTTTTTAGCAGCTTGTAGTACCGTGCATGGTCACAAGCAACTTTGTATAGATGAAGCACGAGCAATGTTACCAAAACTTGATGTAGTAATCTTTTGAAGAGATGAACAAATTCACTTTTCTCTTGAGATGAATCATATGTATTGATGCTCCATAATGGGTTGATGAACTCAAACTGCTCTTGCTGAACTGAAAATGCTTTCTCAACTTCTTCTTCAAGTATAGCCTGATGCTCAGGTTCATGTGAAAACTCTGTCTTCCTTTTAGCTTCCAACCAAGAAAGATGTCTGATTGGACATCCTCTTGATCGTAAAAAAACTGAATTCTTCTTATCAGCTGCAACTTGAACAACTGGTTCGTCAACCATGACAACCTCATGCTACTCCAAATGATCTCCTTCATGCGATTTAGATGAAAAGATGGTTGTATTGCATTCCTCAGTATGTTGTTCACAAACTTCTGATTGAAGAGAATCATCAACAAGATTTGAGCAAAACTCTTCTATAGTATTCATGAAATGGTCTTCATCAAGTTTTGGGGTAGGTCTCTTATGCACAATATGTCCAAGTTCATGACCTTGAAACATGAAAGCATTCATTTCAACTGTACTTGAACCTTCATGCATGTTCATCTTTTCATAGTTGAAAACATGATTGTCTTCTTCAGAAAAATGGCTTTCATCTTTCTGCTCTTCATCAATGGCTTCATGAGATTGCATAAACTAGATTTGGGAGTCGCCAGCTATGTCTGCTTCATTTTCATTAAAGAGAATAGCAAGATCACTTGAATTGGATTCAGGATGCTTCACTGTCGTGCTTGCTGATGATGCCTTAAGAACATGCTTCTTCAGTGGTGAAGATAACTTTCCTTGACCCTCAACAGCAAAATTATGAGCAACAGGTAGATATGGCCTTCTTGGAACATTTTCATGAGGAATGGAGAACGCATCTTGATCTAGCTGCCTTTTAAGAGCAAGCAACTCATTTGCCAACTTTTGCACCACGGGATTCGTCCTTGTGCTGGAGGAAAATGAATCCAAAGAAAAAGAACCACTTGGTTCTATCCTTATCTGCCCAGCAAGAATGAGATCGTCTTCAATTTCTATCGCCAAGGTCTGCACCGCTACGAGAGTAGCTGGAGCTGCTCTTCTCAAAAGAAAACCAACTTCTGGCCCTTGAGCGTTGACAAAGAAACACTTCGAATTCGTAGTTGTGGGTTGAGCAGCAGCTGGAATTCTTTGTGTCAACTTGTTGAATTATGCAATGAACTCACGCATAGGCACATAAGAGGCCTTTTTCAGCTGTGTGAGCTAGGCCAACAAAGCATGAACATCTTTAGGAGGTCTTGTTGTAACCTTTTCACACATCACCCCATCCAAGATGAGGACCCCCTAATTTTTGCTCCATTCTGGTCTTTTGGCTTTGGTTCTCTTTGTCTCTGATCTTTTGTCCCTCCGGGGTGTCCCGTTGTTTAACCTAGGATGAAATGATTGCCAAGTCTACGAAATTGGGGTTTCTACCCTTTACGCTTGTTTGGAGTCAAATTGAGTTATCTAGGTAAAATCTAAGTGCAGTAGTACAGTCAGAAGGCCCAATACAGGATCCCACTGAAATCTTACTGAAATCCGACCACTTACTATTTTTAGTAAGTACCTAATTTGAGGTCTTTTCCTCAGGATTTCGGGATTCTAACTACTTCAGCACATTCAGGCGGCTTCCAAGTGCCTACACATGAAATTTGAAAAGATTCAGACAACTGGCTATTTTTAGCAGTTTAGCCTTTAGAGGCCATTTTCAGGGTTTACACATGATTTTCCAATACATGATTGGAGGATCGATCTAGGTTTTTCAAGACCTTCGCGATGGTATAACATGCAAACCGAGATGGTGACTTTCAATGGTACAACCTTCAGAGGCTATTTTTAGGGTTTGCATACAGAGATTTTCAGTGCATGTCTGGATATTCCATATGGGTTTCGCGAGAGCTTTGCAATGATATGACATGCAAGCGGAATGAGTTAGTTCTCAGGGACTTACTATTTTTAGCCAGTGCCAACACGTTGACCAGTTTTCTGGGTTTTCTAGGTTTTTTGAGATCCCAAGGGCACTGTGACATGCAAACTCATCCGACATCAAATTGGCCACTTTCCGGACCCTTACTATAAATAGCAGTTTCATCCCAGCAGTTACCCGACACGCCAGTCTAGCAAGCAGAGTGACAAACAACAGAAATCAAGGGAATCGGGAGCAATCCGGAGCGCATGCAAGTTAGATTAGGGTTTCCCCTGCTATGTCTAAAAACATATGGAACAAAATGCAGAGATGCCAAAACGAAGCACGCCACCGAGATCAACATCTTTCAGGCTGCCTATTGGCAAAATTTGAGCACGATCCGAATACTTACTATTTTTAGTAAGTCATCTCATGGCTATAAATAGCACGTATTGTGCCAGAGGCAAGTGTGAACGGGTCACTAACAGCATCAAGAACAAGTGGAACGAATTTCAGAGCAAACGGAGATACAAAAATTGATCAATTTTAGGGTTTGCTAAAAATAGCAAATGGCTAAAAATAGTATGTACTGTGCCAGATAAGGTATGAACAAGGTAGCAAGGCCAAGTGGAGGCACAACCACGCCTGCTCCAGCTTAGAACGGGATGAAATGCAAGGAAACCCTAATTTCTCCGAGTTTGCTAAAAATAGAAAGCCAAGGCATGGCTAAGGCGTTGGAAACTTATAAGTGATAACTGACATGGAGACACATCAAATGCGCCTGAGGTATGGAGAAAATCTCTAAGTGTGGGATTTCCCTCACACACCCTCAAATGCGCCCTCAAAGGGTTGAAATGGAAGCAGCATATGCTATATGCGCCCAAAATTTCCTTGAGCAGGAGTCAAATGTGCCCACATGAGGCAAAGGCATGGCAAAATATTTCTAAGGCATTGAAATTCCTTGAGGATCCCTCAAATGCGCCCAAGGGAGGTGAAGAGCCACTAAGTGTGGGCGGAATTCCTTCTACTCCCCCTAAATGCGCCCAAACATGGAAGCTATCAAGGTGAAATGTGCCCAAGGGAGGTGAAAGGTCATGAAGGGTGTAGGAAATTCCTCCTACCCAAGGCAAATGCGCTCACAAGTTACTCTTACCCATGGTAAATGCGCCCAAGGGGGCCATAGGAGGTAAAACGTTGAAAGGTAAAAGAAAAAGTGCCAAGGTAAAGGAAGTTTCCCTCTTAACACATGAAATGCACTTGGAAGTGGAAGCCCACCATGCAATATGCGCCCAAGGAAGGTGAAGGGTCACCATGGGTGTGGAAAATTCCTCCTCACACCCTTATTTGCGCCCAAGAGTGGAAGTTGACTAGGCTATATGTGCCCTAGAAATGAAGTGTCATGTGTGATTTGCGCCCAAGGTGTTTTCCTCCACATGCTATATGCGCCTAAGGAAAAGGTAAAGGTAGGGGTGGCGTGATTTTGAATAATGCTAAGGCTAGATAATTTTTCCCCTCCACATGTGATATGCGCCTAAGGCAAAGTTTGATGCACAAGGTGAAGTACACCCCTCATGGGTAATCTAAAATGAATTTCCTAGAAATATTTCCTAAGGCGAAAAGAATTGCTAAGGCGTTGGAGGAGGATACAATGTAAGTATGCTCAAATGCGCCCTTCAAGGGTAAGATAATTAAATTTAAATTTTCTAAGGCATATTCTAAGGAGAAAATGAGAAATACGCCTAGGAGGTGATGCTAAAATTTTACAGAAGCAAGATGATATATGCCAGACAAAAGGAAAATTCTTTAGGAGAAAATCAAGGAATGGTGCCGAGGCAGAGAAACTAGGGATTGCAGGTGTGGAAGACGTCCGAAGTAAAGAGAAATAAACCTTAGCAATTTTTATTATTTTTCTCAAAATAATAAAAATTAAAAGTACCCCTTCATTCGGATACACATGAAAACGATGAATTCTGAAGAGAATTTTCTTTTGGGTATTAAACGTTTTCGATTGTGAGATGGTTTGAACTTATTCCACGCCTCGCTCACATCGTTTTGGCGAATATTTTGCCCGGTGTCTGCTCTGATGAATTTCCTAAGGCAAATTTGAAGAATTTCTCTAAGGCAAACAAATAAAATGAGTGAGTTTACTAAAACGTTCGCTGGAAGATTGAACTGTATAATGTTGCCAAGGCAAAACTGAGATAAAATTGTCTTAGCCAAATGATTTAAAATTTTTCGAAGGAGCGTGTGATTTAATATTTTAAAAGAAAGTGAATATGATGAAGCAGGCCTATGCAGAGGGGATGAAATTCATACTTCTAGAAGTTCAAGATTCTGATGCTTCGGATGACAAGTGTTACGACTGGAAAAGAGAGGGAAAATGAATTAAAAAATGTGCTAAGTATAGCCTCTGTTGGATTTCGATCTGGCTATAATATTCTGAGTCCTCTCCATATTTTTCACAAGTCGTTGAATGCAAAGCACTTTCTAAAGCTGAAGTACGAGTTTGCAGAGGTAGAAGACCCTCAAGTGGTTGAAGAATTCGAAATTGTGAAGGAAGCTGGAGGTTGCTGAGAAGTGCGACTTGGCAAGAGGTTGAGCTGATTGGGGCGTGGCTAAGCAAATTTGGAGTTGCTGAAGCTGTTGAAGTACGAATTGTGAAGAAATCCCAAGTTGCTGAGAGGTCTTGAAGTTGCTGAAGAGTTCGAATTTGGAGTCTTAAGGCTGCAGTTGCTGAAGGCACGACTTTGTGAGGAGGTTTCATTTGCCTGCTGAAGTACGAAATTGAGTCTAGACATTTGAAAATTACTACAGTACAAATTCCCAAGCTTGCTGAAATACGAAGCAAACAAGTTGCTGAAAGTACATTTTGGAGGTGAAGTGCAAACTTGAAGAGAGAAATTTCATAACTGCTGCAAGTGCAGAAATTTCACAAGGACTTCTAAAAACGTTGAAGTAAACAAGAGCGTTGAAAATGGCTGAATCAAGCAGAAGAGTTGCAAGCAGAAACAACCACACTGAATCCGCAAAAGAAAACACATCAAGACAAGCAGTAATCAAGAAGTTGAGCAAGTCCTTCTTGCCGGAATCAAAATTTTCATCAAAGTTGGGCAAGCTGGCTGGCACGAACTTGGGCTCGTTCAACTTGGAGGCATTCAGAAGAAGGATAATGGGGACTGGAGGCCATCACTCATCAGTGACTTCACACAATATTGTTAGGAGTGGATTGTATGCAGCTACCAGTTTCCCGCCAGCTATCCAGTGTCCAGAACTCATCATGGAATACACCCACCACTACAACAGAGAGCAGAGAACGATCACTTTGCTAGATGGCAAGATTTTGGCCAACCTTACACCTGAAGCAATCGGGGAAGCATTCGGGATTCCAGTTCATGAGAAAATGATCTATAAAACAAAGAAAAGGGCTGAAAGAATGTATTCATCCACAACAGACCGGTGTGCTGATTTGATAAATACCAGGTGGATGATCAAGCCCAAGCCAACTCGTACAAAATTATCCAAACAGATAATCTCAAGGATTTGAGACAAGAGTTTGGTGATCTGATAATGATGCTGAGCAGAGTTGGAGGATGCCCCCAAGTGTTCATCTTTGAACCTTGGATGTTTTACTATGTCAACTTGGTGCTAGAGGGTAAAGATCACATGGATTGGGCATTGATGATCAGTGATAGCATACACGAGCAGTTCCGTGGTGTGAGGAGAACGAAAACATTTTACACGGGCTCTTATATTGTCTATATGCTAGCTCGTATGACAAAGTATAGGGGAATCTCCTACAAGGAACCAATTGGTTGCGGTTCCCATCAATTTAAGATACATGAGGCTTGTCCAGAGTTGCATCTGACAAGCACCACCAACTACAAAAGGGTTAGTGACGCCTTCACTATGCATATAACGAGGACCTTGCAGCAAAGGACCCATCATAGAATATCCAGGGAAGCACAAGAATTGATTGAGAAGTTCGGATGTTGGGTTATCCAATTTTTGAAATTTACCTACATAAGGCTGCAAGGATTCTCTTCTTATCCTTATAGATTGCCCTGGTATCCCACAAACAAAATAGTGATGCTGGAAGTATCTAGGCAACTTATTGTCTATGATAAGATTCAAAAGAAGAAGAAGAAAGGTGGACTTAGATTCCCAATTACCATGGGGAATTTAGATGAAATTTTCCCATCACTAGAAGCAGCTAGGGAGGCAGAAAATGAGCTCCAATTCTTCCACCTTTCCTACCACACTAGCAGGCACCACTACGATCCCCAGAGGAACATCAGATGGATATTGTCAGAAGAGTTCAGGCACAAAGCACAGATCGAAGACTTTTGGGCAAGTGCAGTGGATGAGATCGAGATCAGGAAGAGAATGTTCTCTCGGATACCGTTGGTAATGATCAGAGAATGTGAGATTGTCCCAACGCCAGATCAAATTGAAGAGGACATAAACGTTGTACAGGCTGATTACGAAACAGTGAGGAATACACCTCTACCATTCCTAGATTGGTCAGAACTAGAGATTACCGATCTAGATACGCTGTGTATCCCAGTCTTAACATTCACATGGAGTTGGGTAGAGAGGCATGTCAGCCAACTTAAGGGAAGATCAATCCCCCTTACATATAATTTGATGGGAGATCATAGATCGCCAACAGTTAGACAAATAAGGAAGGTGGATCATACTCCAGAGCCAAAAGGGAAAGAGCCAGTTCGACCCGAGCCTCTAAGAGTTGAGGAGTTCTTGCATACACCATCTCGGACACATTCTCCGAGTATGTAGGAGGTATCACTATTTGTTGATCAGAGGGAGAGATTGGATGTAGAGCAGATAGTGCAAGTGGCAAGTCAACCACCTCGTAGGGAATCAGTGGGTCAGAGCATCAACATGCCTCGAGAAGATAATCAGCAAGAAAATCAACAAGAGACGGATGAGGGGACGGCCACTGATACTCAGTTTCAGCAGGAGATTGAGGCAGCTCTCGAGGATGATGCTACTTCGGATCAGGATGCCCAGAGCTCAGGAGATATTGAGCCTATTGATGATGATGAGCCTCGTCGGAACGACGACAGAGATGAAGTTCATGAGGTAGAGGCCGAGGTTGAGCAGCCTTTTGTTATATCAGACATGCGGCAGGAGGTGCCAGAATGGCTAAGGGACAGGATGAGACATGATCCTGTAGATGAGACTGATCCCGTAGTTGAGATGGAGGAGTTGTTACGGAGGATCAGTGCACCTCCAACGAAGAAGGCTAGGAAGTTCTCCAAATTATCCACAAATGAGGATGGATCTCAAACTTTACATGTGGCAGTGCCTCGGGTAGAGTGTGATCGGGATGAGGCCATTCCTGAAAATTATGTTATTACAACGATGGAACTTGGCCGCCCTACTGGAGCACAAGTGGTTGAGGAGTGCGATAATTCCTATCGAGCACTCAAGGATAGATTGTCCTACGTTGAGGGCAAGTATAAGAA
The DNA here is from genome assembly GCA_007115665.2 of Sequoiadendron giganteum. Lineage (NCBI taxonomy): Eukaryota > Viridiplantae > Streptophyta > Pinopsida > Cupressales > Cupressaceae > Sequoiadendron > Sequoiadendron giganteum. The sequence continues at coordinate 502,577,246 of CM021106.1, forward strand.
ATTGAAGGTAGAGCACAAGACACTGATTGGCTACGTGCAAAACTTGTCCCGTCATTGTGGGCAAGAGAATCTGGCAATTGAGCTTCCAGCTGAATTTTCCAGGGAGACAATCAGTGGGTTAGAGGATTTGAAAAGAATGACACAACAGGCAGACAAGTGGGTTGCCAGTGTTCGTGTAGAAACAAGAAAGTTTATGGAGGATCTTGCACATGCTTATCGACAAGCTTACAATATTATGGCAAGGATGGACACAGTTAACCATGCTTGGGGGAGGCGCGTATTGTTGTGACCTTTTTCACACATCACCCCATCCCAGATGGGGACCCCCTAATTTTTGCTCCATTCTGGTCTTTTGGCTTTGGTTAGTGAGTCTCTCTCTCTATCTCTGGTCCTTCCGGGGATGTCCCGTCGTTTGACCCAGGTTGAAGTATTGGTTAAGTCTGCGTAATTAGGGTTTTCATCCTTCAGGCTTATTTAGGGCCAAACCAGGTTATAAAATTGAAATCTGAGCTTAGTACAGCAATCACAAGGCTTCCAGCAGGGTCCCATTAAATTTTCACTGTATTCCGGCAACTTGCTATTTTTAATAAGTATTCAATTTGGGGCTATTTTGTCGAACTTTTGGAATTCTGTCAGTTCCACCACATTCAGATAACATCAAACTGCTTGCACGTAAATTTTGAGCCAGATCAGACAACTTGCTATTTTTAGTAGTTCGGGCTTCAGGAGCCATTTTCAGGGGTCAAACATATGATTCTCCATTGCATGTCCAGAGATTACTTCTGGGTTTCTCGAAACCTTCGCAGCGATATAACATGCAAACCGAGATGATCACTTTCAGAGTTCAGCCTACGGAGGCTATTTTTAGGGTTTGCATGCGGAGTTTTTCAACGCATGTCCGGAGATTCCTTCTGGGTTTTTCAAGAGCTACGCAACAGTGTGACATGCAAGCGGAGAAGATCAAGTTTCGAGGACTTACTATTTTTAGCCAGTACATGCATGCAGACCAGTTTTCTGGGTTTTTCTGGGTTTCTTGAGACCCCACGGGCAACATAACATGCAAAACCATCCAGCAGTGGATGAGTCACTTTTCAGGCAGTTTCTATTTTTAGCAGGTACACTCTGGCAGCTGCCTAACACTCCAATTCAGCAGGCAGAACGACATGCGGAAGGAACGGAGTCAAACGGAGACCGTTTGGGATACATGTAAGTCAAATTAGGGTTTCCACTTTTATAGGGGTAAAATCCAGAAATTGTCAAAACGAAGCACCTCACCAACATCACCACACTTCAAGGTACCTGCTGGCAAAATTTGAGCGAAATTGGAGAACTTACTATTTTTAGTAAGTCAGGGCATGGCTATAAATAGCAGGTCTGCACCCGAGGTTGGCATCAGAGCGACACTCAAGTTCTCAGGATCAGGCGTTGCAAGTTTCAGGTCAAACAGAGCTACGGAAGTCAGAAAGTCAAGAACTTACTATAAATAGCAGGTGGCTATAAATAGCAGGTCAGGGCAGAGAATTGGCAAAACAGGTTCACAGGGCAAAGAGTATCATATGGTGAAATTTTCAGGCAAAACGGAGCTATAGGGGTCGAAAATCAGGGGACTTTCTAAAAATAGCCTGACTTGCCCAAAATAGACGGTGAAGACGAAGGCAGGCAGAGGTATAAAAAAAATATTCTAAGTATGGGAAATGAAAGCTCATGTGTCTAAATGCGCCCTCAAGTTGTTGAAGACACTTCAAAAAAAGATTTTCTAAGTCAGAAACGAAAGCTCACCCCATGAAATGCGCCCTCAAGTCAAAGCTTACATGTGAAAAACGCCTAAGGCACGAAAATAAAAGTAGCCTACCTTATAAGCGCCCTCACCTTGAAAGGATATTGAAAATGCTGGAAAAAGTTCTAAGGCACAAAATGAAACTAGGCATGTGGAAATGCGCCCTCAAGTTGTTGAAGACACTTCAAAAAAAGATTTTCTAAGTCAAAAACGAAAGCTCACCCCATGAAATGCGCCCTCAAGTCAAAGCTTACATGTGAAAGATATTCTAAGGCAACAAAATGGAAGCATGCTAGTGAAAATGCGCCCTCACATGAAAGCTCCTCCATCAAAATGCCCCCAAGGTTATTGGAGCCTAAAAAACGACTAAGTATGGGAAGTGAAAGCTTCATAGGCAAAATGCGCCCAGCCAAGATGAGTTTATAAAAATATTCTAAGGCAAAAAACGGGAGTAGCCATGGCTAAATGCGCCCTCAAGGTAAATGGGAAGGCTTAAAATGCGCCTAAGGCATGAGAAATAAAAGCTCCCACATGTGAATGCGCCCAAGGTTGCTGGAGACTTAAATTTATTTCTAAGGCACGAAATGTGAGTAGTATAAGCCATTTGCGCCCAAGGAGGAATGAGAAACTTGGAAATTTCTAAGGCACAAATGAAAGTGGACTATGTCAAATGCGCCCTCAAGGAAGAGAAAAGATGAAAATCTTCTAAGAAATTGGAAACTTCCTAAGGCGTTAAAATGAAAGCATGCTTATCAAAATGCGCCCATGATGGAGGAGTAGGTAGAAAATGCCTAAGTTCAAAATAAAAGCTCACCCTCTCTTTTGCGCCCATGAAAGGAAGGGATTTTTTTTAAAAAGTTCTAAGGCATGGAGACTTTTTTTAAGTAAAATAAAATGCCAAGGGGAAATATACGCCTAAGGGGGGGTGAAGATTTAAATTTTCTATCAGGTGTGTGAAGTGAAGAATGTCTAAGGTGTGAGAATTAAAAATTGAATAAGATCAAATACGCCTAAGGGAGAAAAAGGATTTTAATAAAATTCCTAAGTCATGGAAAATAAAACGCCAGAAGTATGAAGATGTTCGAAATTTTCCTAAGTGAAATAAATATTTCACTAGATAGAAATACACCCTTGGCATGAAGAGTTTGACAGACGATATGAAAATTTTCCAGACATTTAAACGGGGTTGACGACTTGATGAATTATTTTCTAAGTGAAAATTAAATGAACCCGTTTAAAATGCACCCATGAGTTAACAGAGTTTAAAATTAATTTCCTAAGGGAAATTTTAAATAATCTCGGAGGATGAATTATTTAGAGCAGGCGAGTGATTTTAAACCATTTGGAATTAAATATTTCAAAGAGAAAATTTAAAATGTCTAAGGAAAATTTTATGAAATCGAGGATTTAAATGACAGACATTTTAAAAGTTGGAAATAAATTTACAACTCCCACGAATTTTTTGAGTTGAATTCAATTAAACGTTGCGAGATTTTAAAGTGGGATTTTAAACCAAATCAAGTGATTTTTCTCACAAGTTGTTTAAATCACCAAGAGTTAACTGGCAGACCAAGAGGAAAAATTCGAATTTTTTACAAGGAAGGAATCATTATTAATGGCAACTGCCATAATGACTGGCTGACGACTAGCCCACTATTGCGCTTGAATTAGAAGATTCGGAATGAAGAGAGTGGAGAATTGATGAGGGTGCTAAAAATAGCCCCAACCTTACTTGGCAGGATTCTTCGAGAAGAATTATTTAAACAGTCTCTTCTCTCATTTCTCCTCACATTTTTCGAAGTTGAAGTTGTTGAAGAAGTTCTTGAGAGATTGAAATATTTTCGAAGTTGTTGAGGAGAGAAATTCTTTGAGAGTTTATTTTATTTCGGAGTGTTGAGTTGCTGAAAGTGCGAAGTGCTGGAGAAATTTTTATTTGCCGAGACTCTTTCTTTCGAAAAGCTGAGAGTGTGTTGCTGCAATCTCGAAGTTGAAGGTTGAAGTTGTTGCAGATTTCCGGAGTTGTTGGAAGATTTATCTTTTGAAATTGCTACAGAGCATTGAGTTGCAGAAGTTTATTTTGTGCTGAGGAAATAACCACATTGCTGAAAGTTAGTAGTTGGCTGTGATTTTCTTCGCCAGTCAGAAGTGCAGTTGCTGGAAGCTTCTTTATAAGCTCAGAGTTTTTATACAGTACGAGGTTGGAGTTAGTAATTTATGCTGAGAGTTTTTATTTCCAAAAGCTAACTCCACGTCCGCAGCCGCCTCGGAGGCTATTTTATTTTATTATAAATCTACAAGCTAACTTATTGTTATTCTATTTTATTTTGCAGATGGCTGGAGCAAAGGATGTTGCTGGAACAAGCAGAGCCGCAGGCAGAGCTGCAAACGCTGAAACGGCCAAGGTTAGCTCATCCCGGCAGGCAATGATCAAAAGGCTCGCCAAGTCATTTCTCCCAAAATCGGCAATTGTTTCAAAGTTGGCAGGGTTAAGTGACACCAACCTCGGGTCATTTAATCTAAATGCACTCAAGTCTAGGATGTACGGACTGGGAGGCCATCAACCATCAGTCACGGCACATAACATCATGAAGAGTGGTATCTATGCAGCTGCTGGTTTTCCACCAGCAATTCAGTGCCCGAAACTAATTATGGAGTGTGCGAACCACTACAAGCCGGAGCGTAGAACCATTGTCTCGCCGGATGGAAAATTGCTTGCCAACTTCACGCCAGATGCCATCGGAGAGGCATTTGGGATTCCTACTGCCGAAAAGATGCTGTACAGATCAAAGGAGAGGGCGGATAAAATGTACTCCACCTCCTTCGAGAGGGTTGTTGCGGTCATCAATAGAGTCTGGATGCAAAAGCCAAAGCCACCTCGCACTAGACTCCCAAAGCAGATAATTGCCGAAGATGTGAAACAGGAATATTGCGACTTGATGATGATGCTGAGCCGAATAAATGGGAGTGCACAAGCCTACTTCATCGAGATCATCTTGGAGGGAAAGGAGTCTGTTGACTGGGCAAGGATGATTAGTGATAACATAGATGAACAGTTCAGGAGCCTGAAGGGGACGAAAAACTTTTACATGAGCTCGTATGTGATATATATGCTGGCGAGAATGACCAAGTACCGAGGGATTACATACAAGGAGCCAATAGGTTGTGCACTTGATCAGTTCAAAATCCATGAGGCCTGCACACAGTTGCATCTAGCTAACCCTGCTAGTTACAAACGGGCTAATGATGCATTCACAATGCACATCACAAGGACCTTTCAGCGGAGAATGCAGCAAAGAATATCCAAAGAGGCACAAGCATTGATCGAGGAATACGGATATTGGCTCATCCAATTTCCGAAATTCACTTACATTAGGCTGCAAGGGTTCACTTTGTATCCATACCGGCTACCGAGGCACCCCACCGATCACATTATAATGCTGGAAATATCTAGGCAATTGATCGCCTATGATAAGATTCAGAAAAAGAAGAAGAAGGGTGGACTTGACTTTCCTACTGCCATGGGAAATTCCACTGAAGTGTGTCCCTCCTTGCAGGCAGCTCGAGAGACAGAAGATGAGCTGCAATTCTATCATTTATCGTATCACACAGGCAGACAGGATTTCGATCCATACAGAAACATCCGAATGATACAGAACGTCGAGTACCGACACAAGGCCCACATTGAGGACTTTTGGGCAAATGTTGTTGATGAGGTTGAGATAAGGAAAAGGATGTTTTCCAGGCTTCCCCTCAATTTGATCAGGGAATGTGAGATCATTCCAGTTCCCGACCAGGTGGAAGAGGATGTCAACGTTATGCAACCCGACTATGGTTCAGTCAGGGATACTTCGGTCCCACCACCTGATTGGTCCGAGCCAGAAATCATGGACTTGGACACGCTCTCTATTCCGGTGTTGACTTTCACAAGGGCTTGGGTCGATAGACATGTATGCAGACTTAAGAGCAGATCGATCGCCCTTACTTATAGCTTGATGGGTGACCCAAGGCCGCTATCGGTGAGAAGGGGAAAACAGGTTGCTCAAACACCGGAAGCACAAGTAGAAGTACCAACCCAGCCGATACCGTTGAGGATGGAACAAGCATCACCTATGCACTCACAAACTCAGTCTTCGAGTTTGAGAGTGATTTCATTATTTGCTGATCAGAGGGCAGGATTGGGTGAAGAGCGGGAGCTTGAGGAGGTGGATCAACCCAACATCCGAGAATCAGATAGTATAAGCGTCAGTGCATCCAGGGCTGGCCGACAAGAGGAAGAAGAGGAAATAGTGGCTGACACTCGTTTCCAACAGATGTTGGACATGACATTGGAGGAAGAGGAAAACACAGAACAGGGGACCCAAGGGTCAGGAGATACACAGCTCGTGGAAGATGATGAGCCCGAGCAGAGCAGTGCAAGAAGAGAAGAAGTGCACGAGGTGGAGGCAACGGAGGAGCAGCCCCTAGTCATTTGCAATCCGCAGCAGATGGTGCCGGATTGGCTTTCGGACAGAATGAGAAGAGAACCCGAGGATGATACGGATCCAGCCATCGAGATGGAGGAGTTCCTTAGGAGGATTAGTGCGCCACCAGAAAAGAAGAGAGCCAGGAAGTTTTCAAAGATCTCGACTGATGAGTTAGGCTCTCGCATGCTTCAAGTGGCTGTTCCGAGAGAGGATTGTGATCGAACCGAGGAGAGGCCTGAAAATTACGTGATCACCACGGTAGAGTTGGGTCGTCCTACGGGAGCCCAAATTGTCGAGGAGTTCGATAACTCCTATCAGGCGTTGAAGGATTAGTTGCTCCGCACGGAAGGGAAGTATAAGATATTGAAGAAGGAGCACAAAACCTTGATAGGATATGTGCAGAGTCTAGCACGTCCAGGTGAACTAGCAAACCCAACAGTAGAACGTCCACCAGAGCTTCCGAGGGAGTCAGTTGTTGGCTTAGAAGATTTAAAGAAGATGGAAACGGAAGCGGACAAGTGGGTTAGCCATGTTCGTACTGAGACAAGGAAATTCATGGAGGACCTCGCCAATGCTTATCGGCAGGCCTCAAGTATTTTGGCACGGATTGACATGGTGGATCAGGCCTGGGGCGATACCCGCATCTATCAGACGAAGACTGTACTTCGTTTGGGGGCTTTGATGCATATACCTCTACAAACTTTGGTGGATGGAGGTGTGATTCAGGATGGTGACAGGTATGATTTCACCAGTTGGTACTCCTCGGTGGTCACAGGCCGTGGATTTCACGATGCAGCAAGGGCAGATTCAGCCAAAGTGAGGAAAGCAATGGGTAACATCTTGGAGGGAGTCCTTAATACATTAGAAGCCATATTTGCTAGAAAGTTGGCCCCAGAGGAAATAACTGCTGATGGCTTGAAAGACAAACTGGCTCCATTCTTCTCAGCTGCGAGGTCGCTTGTCCTGGATGACTTTGAGAATGTCTCCACTTTCTCTAGTATTATTCAGCATACCCAGGACGCCTTGGCGGCATGGAAGAAGTCTTACATCCGGCACGGACAGACGGTAGCAGTCTTGGAGTTCCAGCTCAACCATATTCCACCGATTTCTGCCCAGGAGGTCGAAGCGGTATTGGCCCGGTTGATCGAGTTTGCTATCCGGGAGAAGGCCAATGGGAACGCTCTCATGGATGAGGATCTTCTTGATGATGGTAGTGGGCATTAATTGCTCATTATGATTCCTGCAGGGGAGTGGAGAATATTCTGTGCATTCATTGCCCACTCCTCTCTGTGGCGGTTTTTAGGGCAGAAACCCTAATTAGGGCATAGGTGGCTCAATCTGAGCCCTTTATTGTAATCAGATCTGAACCGTCCACTGAATTGGACCTATTATAAAAGGGGCATCCCCCCTCATTTGTAATCCATTAGAATTAGACTTCGGATCAGAGCTAGAGAGTATTGGAGATAGAAGTTAGAGAGTAGAGCTTAGAAGTTAGCTTAGATTGAGGAGGGAAGAAAACTTTCCTTTGAAAGTTTTGTAAACGGTTGTTGTGAACACTTTTCATAATACAAAGAGTTTCATTGCTTGGTGATTTCTTCTTTGTTATGAGTAGCTAGCGAGGCCATTTCATCTTTCCAATTCAAGGTAGATAGAGTAAAATAGACGTTCATTTCATGCAAGTAGTTGTTAGCTGTGGAATGTGGTGTTTAATTTGAGCAAGTCTTCTCTCGTCCATACCACTAGCGGACTTGCTGACGGCTGGTTCGCCTTGCGTGGTCAACTGGAGTAATAGCGCTTAACTTCGATTGTGGCTCATATGTCCATATGCATCGTTGTGATGGTATGAACATGTTGTGTCATGGTTTGAATATTTCTCTCATCCTTTGAAGATTGCACCAACTTTGTGGAAGTTGTCCGAAGGGAGGCAAAGCGGAGTTTGGTTTGAAGATTGTCCGAATTGATCTTCACATTCCACCCTTTAGAAGTAGATTGTAGACTTCCTATCCTTATTCCCTTTAAATTCAGCATTTTCCGGGTCAGTCCAGATACCAGAACAATATTGTGAAATCTTTCATGTCCTAATTGCTTCACAAAATCGAACAACTACGTAAGTCCCTTTCGAATAATCTAGCAAAACACATCAACCAACTGAGTCTATTCGCAATAAAAGGAACCTTGGAGTCGAACACATGAACTTTCAAGCAATCTTAGCATGTGGGACACTTTGATCAAGAGGGAATAGAGTGATCGTTGGACATTTTATTTTGTGTTGGTGTTGTCATAAAAAACACGTCAACACGTATCTATTATACGAGAGTTGTTCTCCGTTTAGGGGCTTTGATGAGCATACCTCTATAGACTTTGGTTGAGGGATAAACATGACTTCGTCGGATGGTACTCCTCAGTAGTCACAGGCCGAGGATTCTACGATGCATCACAGATGGATTTTGTCAGGGTTAGAAAGGCCATGACGAATATCTTAGATGGAGTTCTCAATACGTTAGAGGCAATCTTTGCCAGGAGGTTGACTTTCAAAGAGGTAACTGCAGAGGGATTGAAGAACAAATTAATGCCATTCTTTTCTGAGGTGAAGACCTTCACACAGGATGATTTCGAGAACACTTCTACGTTCTCCAATATCATACAGAACACCCAGGACGCCCTTGTTGCTTGGAAGAAATCTTGTGCCCGGCATGGGCAAACAGTTACAATTTTGGAATTTTAGTTGGATCACATTCCTCCCATTTCGGATTAGGAAGTTGAGGCAGTATTGGCCGGGTTCATCAGATTTGCAGCCAGTGAAAAAGAGAAAGGAAATGCCCTTCTGGATGATGACCTTCTGGAAGGGGACGATGTGCATTGATGGCAGATAGTGGTTCATTGATGAGGAGTGGAGAATATTCAACGCATTCATTGCCCCACTCCTCTCAGTGACAGTTTTTAGGGCTAGAACCCTAATCAGGGCTTAGGTGGCTCGATCTGGGCCTTCTATTGTATTTGAATCTAAGCCGTCCACTGGACTGAGCTAGATATAAAAGGGGTATCCCCCCTCATTTGTAATCTATTAGATTAGATATCGGAATTAGACAGAAATCAGAGATAGAGTTGAGCTAGATAGATGTTAAAGTAGAGCTAGGAGTTAGCTAAGTTTGGAAAGGAAAGGAAGACTTTCCCTTTGAAATTTTTTGTAAAAGATTGTTGTGTATGACTCTCATAATATAAGGATTCTCATTGATTGGTGATTTTATCTTGCATTGTGGGTAGTTGACGAGATCTTTTCGTCTTTCCAATTCAAGTAGAGTAGAGTAAAGTAGGCTTTGTTTTATGCAAGTAGTGTTAATTGTGGAATGTGGCATTGGTTTGGGCAAATCTTCCTTTATCCATACCACTGGAGGGCTTGCTGACGGTAAGTCTGCCCCTATGTGGTCAACTAGAATATCAGTATATAACTTCGGTTGTGATTCATGTGTCCACTTGCATCGTTGTGACGGAGTGCGCACGTTGAATCACAATTTGAACATCTTATCCATCCTTTGAAGATTGCACTAGCTTTGTCAAAGTTGTTTGAAGGAGAGACGAAACGAAGTTTGGTTTGAAGATTGTAAAAGCCCGCTATCGCATTCCACCCTTAGAGATAGATTGTAGACTCCCTATCCCTTTTCCATTTAAATTCAGTGTTTCTCGGTCAGTTCACATATTAGAGCATCATAGTCAAAACCCTTCATCTGATTCACATAAATGTAACAACCCTCAAACCGGGTAAACAAAAATTTTCTACTTTCACTAATAAAATACAAGGAAATACATTTATAATGACAAAGTAAATAACTTTTCTTTTCATTCTAATTGAACATTTCATCATAAAGAAATAAATGACACAATACATCATTGTTCTATTTTCCAAGTAAATAACAGAGTACGCTTTCAAGATTACTTTTCCTTCAAATAAAAAGCAAGGTAAGAAACTTACAAGTTTCAAACATAGCTCGGAAGCTTTTGAGCAAATAGGAATAAGACTGTCCAGGATCTTCCCTTTCAAACCTTGGTTCATCAGAAGTCTACTGTGGAGGAGAAACATCACTCAGGTGCTTTTCCACCAACCACGAACTTATATGGCGGTCCCCCGCACGTTTACTCTTAAGTAGACGGCCCTCCCTTCTTCGAAGAGATTGGTTGGGTAACTGATTCTGTATGACCAACTGAGCATAGTGTGTAATTCTACATAACTAAATCCTTGTGCCCTCACAATCTCAATCTAGCATGTAACCTGGATTATTGTGAATTGACAGTGTAATTCGTCTCACAGTCTAAGTGGACGTTAGGTATACTACACTACTTTGGCCAAAGCATTTCGGCAGTACTAAAACTGACGGTCATCTATCACTTGCACTAAGTCAGGTTCAGTTTGACTTAAGACTGCCTTATCCTACGCGTAGGTTGAGTCCTTTCCGTGGGTAGTCAATCACCCTAGACTTCCTACTTCAACTACTTAAACAGGAAATGAAATACAGTCAACAAGGGGTCCCTTTGGTACCTCCTAACATGGAAATCTTTATCCATGGAGTACATAGCTTTCTCTAGTTAACCTATTTAACTCTAAAGCTTTAGACTACCTTGGTACTGAATCCACCCTCGTCCTAGTATTTAATAACTAGATCCTTTTCCTTTATCTAAGGAGTTCAAGCAGTATTCAAGTAATACAATACATAATATACTTCTATTAAAAAGTATTCAAACATTTCCCTTTCATGCCATTTCTTTTACAAGCTTTCCTACGAATTCAAGCTATGTCTATTCAACAAGCTTTTTCCTATGAAATGAAACTATTTCATTTCAACAAGCTCTTAAGCTATTCCATGTTTTCACTATGAAACAAGTTATTCCCAATTCAATAAGCCTTTTCTAATAAAATTAAGCTATTTCATTTCAACATAATTCCTTGGAAAATAGAGACCTTCTAACATTTTCCTTTCTTACTTCATAACATAATGCAAGCATAATGAAAGCAAGCAAATAAACTCATTATTAATTCAAACGACAGAAATACTAAGAAGACATTTTCTCATGCCTGTTTTTCTTGCTACGAATGAGTTTAATCAATAGCTTCTGCTCTTCCTCCACAATCCTTCACAGTCTTTTCCAGTTACTTATCCCATCATGAACAAAGTATGACTCTCAGGTAAATGCAGTACAACAATGAGGGAATATAGCTCTCAACAATACAGTCACAGCAAGATAGTATATGGCTCTCACAACACTAAACAGCAATGAGGGATTAAGGCTCACAACAAATGCAAACAGTAATGGTGAAGTATGGCTCTCAACAACACCAAACAGCAATGATGGATTGCAGCTCTTAAAACATGAAATTCGTAATTGCAAGTTCAGATAGGAAAAAAAGTGGTGTAAATAACAATGAGAACAACCTCTTATATAGGTTTCAAATTCTCATGCTTACTATATTGTAGGCATGAGAATTCGACACCTTTCTTATTGACATTGTCAAAATATGTAGTGGCAATCATATAGCAAGACACTCAGCAAAATAAGAGATGAATCAACCTCATTTTTGAAGAATGTTTCCACTCTCACATGGTAAATTCGAGAGGCAGCCACCTACAGGCGTATTCACCAAACACGCCCCCAAAAATGGCGGAATGCATGAACAATGGCGGGTAAAGTTTATAGTCGAAAATGTCAAGGTTAAACACGCAGCCACGTGGACTCATTCCGTCCACGCGTTCCAGAATGGTGGCACATTTAGCATTCGCGACCAGGTCCAAGGCGTGAGAAGCTGGGCGTGGGTTCTTCCTTGTCCATTTTCATTACTTTCAGCTTTTCACAGTTCGCGTTTTCCTCCCATGAAGGAATCCGCGATTTTTAGCTTCATAAAAACTTTTGATTTAAATCTTTAACAAGACTATAGTATAGCATTTAAATTTCCCTTAATATTTCCCACGTATTTTCCAATGGTCTATGAATTTCGAAATACTTTTATTCCTTATGGTAAATGCAATTAATTACCAAATGACTATATAAGTCTATTTCAATTACTTCCAAGGCAAAGTCATTTTAATTTATAAATTAAAATGTTATGAATATATTTAGCATTATATTTAAATATAAACTATTATAGTTTTTATGTTACCTTTATTTAAATATATGAATATATCTATATAATATTTAAATATTATTATAGATATATCAATATATTTTATTATCGGTAAAACTATAATAATGTCTATATTAAATATATTTATAAACACATCCATATTTACACTTAAACATATCTATACATGTTTATATTCAATTATCCAATTATGTGCATTATAGTCCAGTCAGAGTACCCTTAATACACGTATTTGTACAAACATGTATATATACATTTAATTGTAAATTCCAGGCATCAGTATAACTTATCAGTTCACATTTCACATTCAAGGTTCACATAATAGTAAGTCAATCAATCAAGTAACACCACTCATAAAGCATAAAGAAGTAATCCAAAACTCCTAAGCCTAAGAATGACTTATCATGACAACTCAATCAGACTCAGTTCCCAAAACCCTCAGTGAAGTGTGTGTATGCTCATATGATCAACTTTACTGGTTAGCCGATCAAGTTCCTCTCTCGAGTGATGTTTCCCCTCCACCTGGAGGAATAGTTCCTGTTCCTGCATCCATTGGCACCAAAACCACGGTAGTCATTTGCTCATAACATATGCAATATATATATAAATCAAATATAAAACAAGACTAATTACTCTCCTCTATGCATTGCTTATCCAAGAATAACATCAATCAAGAATATAGAATGAGCCAATCATAACATGTAAACAGATTCTCAAATTGATAACAAGGTTCAATCACATTTTATTCATTCAAAACCTTCCTTACAATCAGAATGCTCTAAGCATTACTAGAATAGTAACTATACAAATTCCGGGGTGTAACATACTCCCCCCCTTATGATTCACCGTCCTCGATGGCCAAAGGTATTATTCAAAGCATAAAACAAAACAAAATCTTTATTGTTCAGCATTCTCAAAAACTTCAAGAATGTCAGGAAATCTTCTTCGGATTTCCGCATAGTCTTCCCAAGTTGCTGAGTCTTCTGCATACTGGTCCCACTGAACCTTGCATTGTAAGACTTCTCGGTTACATAAGTGTAGCTTACGTATTTCGAGCACCTTGATGGGCTCGAGAGTTATTACTCCTGGATCCCTTACCTGTAAGGCAGTCCAATCAATAACATGATTATCTCCTGCAATATACTTTTTAAGGTAAGACACATGGAAGACATTATGCATTCTAGCAAGAGCGGGTGGCAAAGCGATTTGGTAAGCTACAGTGTTTACTTCTTTTAAGACTTCAAATGGTTCAACATAACGTGGAGCCAACTTAGATTTCTTTCCAAAGTTAATGGAACTTTTGTGAGGTTTCTCTCTCAAAAGTACCTTGTCACCTATGACAAAACTTCGAGGCACTCTCTTAGCATCTGTGTTACATCCCGAATTATGAGGTTAGTATTTACTAGTGATATAAAAGGTAGAAATGAATGTAATGTGAAATTTGGAGATGTTTGCACCTTGTTATCAATATGTATGTTAGCTCATTTGACGTTGTTTCGTTTGATGTTATTTCAATTCATGTAATTCAGGATATATTGCATATATGTGAATATCAGGATACTGAATCTTGCTTTAAACTTGATATGTTTAAGTATTGCAAATGTTATGAACAAGTAACTGCCGTGGTTTTGTGGCAATGGATGCAGGATCAGGAACTATTCTTCCAGACGGAGGGGAGACATCACTCGGGAGAGGGGCTTGGTCGAGTAACCGGTAAAGTTGATCATATGAGCATACACACACTTCATTGAGGATTTTGGGAACTGAGTCAGATAGAGTTGTCATGATAAGTCATCCTTAGGCTTAGGAGTTTCTGATTACTTCTTTATGCTTTATGAGTGGTGTTACTTGATTGACTGACTTACTGTTCTGTGAACTTTGAATGTGGAATGTGAACTGATAAGTTATACTGATGCCTGGAATTTACAGTTAAATGTATATATACAGGTTTGTGCAATTACGTATATTAAAGGTACTTTGACTGGCCTATAATACATGTGATTGGATAATGGAATATAAACATGTATAGATATGTTTAAGTGTAAATGTGGATATATTTATAAATATATTTAATAAAATATTTAATATAGACATTATTATAGTTTTATCGATAATGAAATATATTGGTATATCTATATTAATATTTGGATATTATATAGATATATTCATATATTTTAATAAAGGTGAAATAAAAACTATAATAGTTTATATTAAATATAATGCTAAATGTATTTATAACATTTTGATATATATATTAAAATGACTTTGCCTTGGAAATATTTGAAATGGACTTATATAGTTATTTGGTAATTATAATACATTTATCATTTGGAATAAAAGAATTTCGAAATTTACAAACCTTTTGGAAAATACGTGGGAAGTATTATTGGGGAAAGGCATTTCAAAATTCATAAGAGCATTGAGAAATAAACATGGAAAATATTATAGGAAATTTATATGTTTTGAAACTATAGACTTTAATAGATTTAAAGTGAAAATGTTTGAAAAACTAAAAATCACGGATTTCTTCACGGGAAGAAATCGTGCGACTATGGAAGCTGAGAAAAATGGAAAATGTAGCAAGGAGAATCCTACGCCCAACTCGCACATCTTGGACCTGGTCGCGGATGCTGAAATGCCAGCATTCTGGGACGCGTGGGCAGAAGGAGGCCAAAGGTGCTGCGTGTGTAACCCTTGACGTTTTCGACTATGAACTAAAAACGCCACTATTCATTCATTCCGCCATTTTTGAGGGCATTTTTGATGATTACGCCTGTACGTGGTTGCTTCACGAATTTACCATGTGAGAGTTGAAGCATTCTTCGAAAATGAGGTTGATTTATCACTTAATTTTGCTGAATAACTAGTTATTTGTTTGCCACTGCACATTTTGACAATGTCAATAGAAGAGGTGCCGAATTCTCATGCCTACAATGTAGTAAACATGAGAATTCAAAACCTATATAAGAAGTTGCTCCCATTGTTATTTTTACACCACTTTTCCTCTACATTTGCAATTACGAATTTCCTTGCTGTTGTATTTTTCTGTGAGTTGCAATCCCTCTTGCTGTTGAAGTGTTGTGAGAGCCTTATTTCACCATCATTGCTGTTTGCATTTTCTGTGAGTTGCAAACCATCATTGCCGTTAGAGTTGTGAGAGCCATATACAATTTTGTTAAGAGCCATATATCATCTTGCTGTGACTGTATTGCCAAGAGCAACATTCCCTCATTACCGAACTGCATTTACCTGAGAGTTATACTTGTTCATGCTGTGAGAAGTAGTTGGTAAAGGCTGTGAAGGACGGTGGAGGAAGAGCAGAAGCTACCGATCGAACTCATTTCGCAGCAAGGGAATCAGGCATGAGAAATGTCTTTTTAGAATTTCTGTCATTTGATTTAAAAAATGAGTTATTTGTTTGCTTTGATTATGCTTTGCATTATGTTATAGCATGAAACTAAAATATTAGAAAGTCTCTATTTTCTAAGGAATTGTATTGAATCGGGAATAGCTTAATTTCATTAGAAAAGGCTTATTGAATTAAGGAATAACTTGTTTCATGGAGAAAGCATGTTATGTTAGAAATAGCTTAAGAGCTTGTTGAATTGGAAATAGCTTAAGAGCTTGTTGAAATGAAATAGTTTAATTTCATAGGAAAGCTTGTAAATGGAATAGCATAGAAGGGAAATGTTTGATTACTTTTTAATAGAAGTAAATTATGATTTGTATTACTTGAATACTGCTTGAACTGCTTAAATAAAGGAAAAAGGAACTAGTTATTAAATACTAGGTCAAGGATGGAATCGGTACCAAGGTAGTCTAAAGCTTAAGTTATAGGGATAACTGGGATAAGCTAAAAGTACTCTTAGGATAAAGATTTCCTGATTAGGAGGAATGGTATAAAGACCTTGTTGACTGCATTACATTTCCTAATTAAGAAGTTTGCTTGAAGGTAGGTTGTCTGAAACAGGATATACCTCCCTTATGTAGCTATTGAAGTAGAATGTCTCAAGGTAGGTAATCTGAAACAAGATATACCTATCTTATGTAAATATCTTAGAAAATTGTTGTAGGTTAGTCTGGAATTAAAGATTATCCAAAAGTAAAGGACGATACCTATGCGTAGTGTAAGATAGTCTTAAATCAAATCGGCCCTGGATAGTGTATATGATAGATGACCTTCATTCGAAGTATTGAATGAGAATACTTTGGCCAAAGTAGTGTAAGGTACGACATCCACTTAGATGTGAGATAGTTGAGACTACACTGTCAGTTCATTGTGATCCATCATGCTAGTTCGAGATTGTGAAATAGCAAGTTCTAGATGTATAGGACACAACACTATGCTCAGTTGGGTTGTCGCAGCCAGTTACTTTACCAATCTCTTCGTTCGAAGGGAGGACCATCTATTGAATGATAGATGTGCGGGGGACCGCATTAATAGTCCGTGGTTGGCGGAAAAGCGCCTGAGTGATGTTTCTCCTCCGTAGTAGGCGACAGATACACCAAGATTTGTAAGGAAGGAATCCTGGACCATCTTACTACTATTTGTGCAAAAAGCTTATGAGCTATGTATGTAATTGTTTTACTTTTGTACTCTGAATTATATTTGCAATGGAAATGGAATCCATGTGGAAAAACATATTGTAACTCGCATGTAATTATCAATAAAGAAAGGAAGAATTTTATTGTAATGTCTTTGTTACTTGTTACATTTATATGTTTGAAGTGAAATGTGGAAATTTTTTAATTACCCAAGGATGGGGTCGTTACAATCTGCATAACTTTTCTGTCGACTGTTAGCCTCTGCTAACCTTTGCTTAATAACCTTAACTTGTTCTTCCATTTCTGCTAACATTTCTGGCCCAAGACTTACTCGATCCTCAAGTTTATCCCAACTTATAGGAGTTCGACACTTTCGACCATACAAAGCTTCAAAAGGAGCCATTTTAATTGCAGAATGATACGAGTTGTTATATGCAAATTCGACCAAGGATAAATAGTCCTACCACTTATATTGCTGATCCATGCAATATACCCTAAGTAGGTCTTGTTGACGTGTTTTTTATGACACTACCAACACAGAATAAAATGTCCAATGGTCACTCTATTCCCTCTTGATAAAAGTATTCCGCATGCTAAGACTACGTGAAAGTTCATGCGTTCAACTCCAAGGTTCCTTTTATTGCAAATAGACTTAGTTGGTTGATGTGAATATGCTGGGTATTCCAAGGGGACTTACGTAATTGTTCAACTTCGAAGAAAGGATTTTCAAATTTCGGGAGATTTGTCAATGAAGCTTGGGTTCTTAAACTAGCCGGATAATGCTGAATGTAAAAGGATATAAGGATTAGAGATGCTACCATCTACTCCTAAGGGGTGGAGGACGAGGATCGACTTAAATAATCTTCAAACCAAACTTTGCTTCGTCTCCCTTCGGACAACTCTGACAAAGTTGGTGCAATCTTCAAAGGATGAGTAAGATGTTCAAATTGTGATTCAACATGTGCACTCCATCACAACGATGCAAGTGAACACACGAATCACAACCGAAGTTAGGCACTAATATTCTAGTTGACCACACAAGGCCAACTTACCATCAGCAAGCCCGCTAGTGGTATGGATGAAAGAAGATATGCTCAAACCACAACCCCACACTCCACAATTAACAACTATTTGCATAAAATAAAGTCTACTCTGCTCTATCTACTTGAATCGGAAAGATGAAAGGGCCTTGCTAGCTACTTATAACAAAGAAGAAATCACCAAGCAATGAAATTCTTTGTATTATGAAAAGTGTTCACAACAACCATTTACAAAACTTTCAAAGGGAAAGTTTTCCTTCCTTTCCAAACCAAGCTATCGTCTAAGCTAACTCTCTAACTATTCTAACTTCTATTTTCTCTACTCTCTAATTTCTTGTTCTAATCTCCTTTAATTACAAATGAGGGGGGATGCCCCTTTTATAGCTAGCCCATTTCAGTGGACGACTCAGATTTAATTACAATGGAGGGCTTAGATCAAGCCACATATGCCCTAATTAGGGTTTTAGCCCTAAAAACTGCCACGGAGAGGAGTGGGTAATAAATGAACAGAATAATCTCCGCTCCTTTGCAGGGACCACTATGAGCAATTAATGCCCACTATCTTCTTCTAGAAGATTCCCTCCAGAAACGTTGTTCCCACTGTTCTTCTTTGCCAATTTTTTTGTGTTAGGAGGCGGCAAGCACACAACAACACTTGGTTCAAACCCTCCTTGCAAAAAGTTCTTCTTCGTTAAGTCCTCTTGTTGCTTTCATTCCTGGATGCATTTCTCTCTTGTGACTTTCACATTTCTCTAGCCCACTGCCTTGGGCGCATTTGCCTCTTTTGCATCACGTTCTTAGTGCCTTAGACAAATCTTCACTTTTGTTTCTCTTTCCAAAGTTGTAACATTGTCCAGCTTCATCACCTCAAGTCCTTACGCTCAGGCTCCAATGTTCATCCTGCAAAACAGAAAGAAAAGCATCAGAACGCTTATAATATAAATTCACTTTACTTACCCAATTCCCACGTTCTGACTTTCAAGGTCTGCTTGACCTCTAGATCTGATAAAATTCATCACTTCCCTAGCAAACTTTCATCATGGGCACATTGTGTGTTGGGGCACATGCCATTATGTTGTTTTCATCCTCCTGCCTTAGCAATTTCATTCACTTGCCTTTAGGAGCTCGAGTGCATTTGACCCCTCTGCTTTCTTTTTTCATGCCTTAGAAAATTTATCCATCTGAGCCGTAGGAAATTTGTTAAATGGGTGCTAGGCCGAAATCTTTGTAAAGACAACACGAGCAAGGCGTGGAAGAATTTTAAACCATCTCCCAGTTGGAAATGTCCAATACCCAGAAGAAAATTCTCCTCAGAAATCATAATCTCCATGTGTATCCAGATGAAGGGGTAAGTTTAATTTTTATTATTTTTGAAAAAATAATAAAAAATTGCTAAGGTTTATCCATTTTCAATCTTGGGCGCACTTCATACCTGCAGTCTTCAATTTCCTATCTTGGCATTTCTCTCTAATTCCTTGAAGAATTTCCTCTCCTGTTCATAGGCATATTTCATCCTGCCTCTAGAAATTTTAATATCACCCCCTAGGCGTATTTCTCATTTTACCTTAGAAAATGTCTTAGAACATTTTAATTTCTTAACTTACCTTGGGCGCACTTAGTAAGGCCTTCTCCTATTTTACCTTGCTTTGGAAATTTCTCACGCCTTAGAAAAATAATCTTCAACTCTTCTTCATCAGGGCGCATTTGCTAGGCCAAGCTTTCACTTTCACAGACTTAGGAACTTTTCAAGTCTTGCCCTCTTTCAACCTTAGGCGCATTTTGCATGTGTTACTTCCATTTAAACACTTGGAAAAAATATTTTACTCCCACTTGATTGCTGGGGTGCATACTTTCATTTATTTTTTTATTTTTTTTACCACTTAGAAAATTTCTGCCAACACCCTCACCTCAAGGCCGCACTTCAGCCAATGAGAAGGATATTTCAAACACTTAGAATATTTCTCCAACATTTCTTTCCTTGCTGGGCGTATTTAGGCTCTTTGAGGTTCATGTTTCACATGCCTTAGAGAATATTCAAGCTTTTATCACAAGGTGGGCGCGTTTTGAGTGTGTAGCTTCTATCTTTGCCTTAGAAAATTTTTACTCACCCTCTCAACCTTGGGTGCATTTTACCCTTGCTGCTTTTATTTTCAACACTCAAACATATTTCTTGATGCCACCCTCTTCCTTGGGCACACATGACCCCTTGTACTTTCATTTCTAATGACTTAGAAAATTTCAATGCCTTGCTACCTCAACCACTTGCCTAGGGCGCATTTAGAGGGGTCAACTCTCATTTCAGCTTGTCTTGAACCTTTTCCTCAAGTCTTTCTCCCTCTTGGGCGCATTTTGAAGGTAGCACTTTCATTTTCATTACTTAGAATTATTTCCCAATGCCTTAGGCGATTTTTCTTCCTTGGGCGCATTTAGCTAGGGGAGCTTTTGTTTTGATGCCTTAGAAACTTTTTTAAACATCCTCCATGCTGAAGGCGCATTTCAAGGTGTCTTCTTCCAATTTAACTTGCATGCCTTCGAATTTTCACCTGAAGTGTTGAGGAGACTTTTGGAGGTGGCTCTTGAATACTTAGCCAATTTTTTAGCCTGCTTGCCCTCATTTTCTATTTTTAGTAAATTCTGGAGGTATGTGCCTCTTCATGGCTTTTCACCTGTTCTGAACCTAGAGTCGACATGATATGCTTCTCATGGCCTTGCTACCCAATTTATACCTGTTGCCCGAGCTTATCTGCTATTTTTAGCTCCCATGCTATTTTTAGCAAACCCTAAAATTCATAGACCTCTGCAGCTCTGATTGACCTGAAATTTGCTAGGCGTGATCCTCATTGCTTGGGGAACCTGTTTACATCTGCCCCTCGTGTTGACCTGCTATTTATAGCCATGTTCTGGAGACGACTTACTATAAATAGTAAGTGCCCGGATTATGCCCAAATTTTACCAGTAGATTGCCTGAAGGATGCTGATCACAGTGGGATACCTTCGTTTCTCGAAATTCTGGCCTTTTACCCTACTTTTTAGGCATCGAAGATGGAAACCCTAATCTAACTTGCATGTGGCTCAAATGAACTTAGTTTGACTTGATTTTTGTCGCCTGTTGCTCTGCTCGTGAAACTAAAGTGTTGGGGAGCTGCTGGAGTGAACTTGCTAAAAATAGTAAGTGCCTGGAAAGTGGTCAATCCGATGTCGGATGAGTTTGCATGTCACATTGTCCAAGGGATCTCAAAAAACCCAGAAAAACCCAGAAAACTGGTCAACGTTTCGGCACTGGCTAAAAATAGTAAGTCCCTGAAAACTAACTCATTCCGCTTGCATGTCATATCATTGCGAAGCTCTCGCAAAACCCACATGGAATATCCGGACATGCATTGAAAATTCCTCCATGCAAACCCTAAAAATAGCCTCTGAAGGCTGCACTCTGAAAGTTGTCGTCTCGGTTTGCATGTTACATCGTTGCGAAGGTCTCGAGAAACCCAGAAGTAATCTCCGGACATGCTTTGAAAAATCACATGTTTGAACCTTGAAAATGGCTCCCGAAGCCTGAACTGCCAAAAATAGTAGGTTGTCTGATCCTGCCCAAAATTTACGTGCAAGCAGCTGATAGTTACCTGAATGTGATGGAATAGTTAGAATCCCAAAATTCTGAGGAAGGGACCCTCAGATTGAGTACTTATTAAAAATAGTAAGTCGCTAGAATTTAGTGAAAATTCAATAGGACTCTGCCTTGAGTCTCCTAATCGTAGCGCCAAGTTCATATTTCAATTTTCCAACTCAATTTGACCTCAAACAAGCCTGCAGAATGAAAACCCTAACTTCACAGACTTAGCCAAAATTCCAAATCAGGTTAAAAGATGGGACATCCCCAGAAGAACAAAAAGATCAGAGAGACGCAAAACAACCCAAAACCGAAGCCAAAAGACCAAAATGGAGCAAAAATTAGGGGGTCCCCATCTGGCATGGGGTGATGTGTGAAAAGGTCACAACAGGTCTTCAATAACTTGATTTACCCTCTCAATTTGCCCATCCGTTTCTGGATGATATGCCGAGCTAATGTTTAACTGTGTTCCCAATGCAGAAAACAAAGTTTGCCAAAACCTAGAAGTGATGTGTGCATCCCTATCAGATATAATCTTCTCAGAAATACCATGCAACCTAAAAACTTTCTATACAAACTTTCTTGCTATGACTGGTGCTCCATCGATTAGATTCCCTGGTATGAAGTGTGCTACTTTTGTTACCCTGTCCACTACTACGAGAATGGCGTTATGCTTGTTCCTAGACATTGGCAATCCTTGCACAAAGTCCATACTTATAAATTGCCATTTCCTTTCAGGAATGTCATGAGGAAACAACAATCCTGCTGGATGATGATGTTCAACTTTTACTCTTTGACACTCAAGGCATTGAGCTACATAATTTGCAGCATCACCTTTCATTCCTTTCCAGAAATATAATGGTTTTATATCAGCCATCATCTTGGTTACTCCAGGATGTCCAGAATATGGTGCCTCATGAATCTCTTTCCATACAAGATTTCTCAATTCCTTGATATTTGGCACATACATCCTATCCTTGTACCTTAGTATCCCACTGGACTTGAATTGATATCCCTCATACCTAGAGTCTAGAGGATTCTCAATGAGTGCTTGCTTAACTTGTAAGTAAAATTCATCCTCTTTGCATTTCAAAAGCAGTTGTTCCTTGAAGTCGCTTTGAATTGTCACAATAGATGCAATATGGCGTCTTCTACTTAAGGCATCAGCAACTCGATTTTCCTTTCCTTTAATATAATTGATATTAAAGTCATAATCTGCTATTAACTCCAACCATATTCTTTGTCTAGCATTTAGATTAGGTTGAGTAAAGAGATATCTTAAACCATTGTGATCTGTTTTCAACCCAAATGGTTTTCCAAGCAAGTAGTGTCTCCACATCTGCAAAGCATGTACTACTGCTGCCAACTCCAAATCATGCGAAGCATAATTCATTTCATATGGCTTTAGTTTCCTGGATTCGTAAGCAATTACTTGTCCTTCTTGCATCAACACACCTCCTAATCCTTCTCCACAAGCATCAGTTATGACTGTGAAGCTTCCTTCAGGATTTGGTACCTTTAGAATTGGTGCGGTGGTTAACTTTTCCTTGAGAAGGTCAAATGCCCCTTGGCACTTCTCATTCCGTGCAAATCTTTTACCTTTCTTCTGCAAAGATGTTAGAGGGAAAGCAATCTTTGAAAAGTTCTCCACAAACTTCCTATAATATCCGGCTAGTCCCATAAAACTTCTCACTTCAGATACGCTCTTGGGTACAGGCCATTGGATAACTGCCTCTATTTTGGTTGGGTCCACTGCTATCCCTTTTGCTGAAATAACATGGCCCAAGTAGTGTACTCTTTCTTGAAAGAAAGTACACTTGGACAATTTCCCATAAAGCTTGTGCTCTCTTAACCTTTGTAACACCATCTCAAGATGTTTAAAATGCTCTTCTTCATTCTTGGAGTAAATTAATATGTTGTGTAGAAAGACCAACACAAACTTATCCAAGTAATCTCTGAAAACACTATTCATGATATTCATGAATGCTGCAGGCACATTAGTTAAACCAAATGGTAGAACTGTGAACTCTTAATGTCCATAACGAGTTCTAAATGCTGTCTTGAAATTATCTTCATCCTTCACCCTCAGTTGGTGATATCCGGATCTCAGATCTATCTTTGAGAATACTGATGCACCTTTCATCTGATCAAAGAGGTCATCAATACGTGGCAATGGGTAGTTGTTCTTTACCATTGCTTTGTTTAGCATTCGATAGTCGATGCATAAACATAATGTACCATCCTTCTTTTTAACAAATATCACTGGTGCTCCCCATGGTGATACGCTAGGTCATATTAACCCTTTGGACAGCAATTCATCCAACTACGTTTTCAATTCCATGAGCTCAGTTGTAGTCATCCTGTACGGTACTTTAGATACCGGGGTAGACATTTACGGTGCTGGAATTTCAACTCAACCATATCCCACCGATTTCAGTTCAAGAGGTTGAGGCAGTGTTGGTCCGTCTGATCGAGCTTGCAGTTCAGGAAAGAGACAACGAAAACGCTCTGCTGGACGAGGATCTTCTAGAAGATGGTGATGGGCATTAACTGCTCATTATGGTTCCTGCAGGGGAGTAGAGAATATTCTGTGTATTTATTACCCACTCCTCTCGGTGGTGGTTTTTAGGGCAAAAACCTTAATTAGGGCATCGGTGGCTCAATCTGAGCCCTTTATTGTAATAAGATTTGAACCGTCCACTGAAATGGGCTTATTATAAAAGGGGCATCCCTCCTCATTTGTAATCTATTTAGAATTAGATTAAGAGTTCAGCTAGAGGATTGAACTAGAGAGTAGAAAGCATATAGTGAATAGTTAGAAGTTAGCTTAGTTTGAAAAGGAAAGAAAAGCTTTCCCTTTGAAAGTTTTTGTAAGAAGTTGTTGTGGAGGACTCTCATAATACAAATAATTTCATTGATTGGTGATTCTCTCTTTTGTTGTGAGTGGTTGGCAGGGCTTTTCATCTTTCTGATTCAAGTGGATAGAATAAAATACTTTTATTTTATGCAAGTAGTTGTTAGTCGTGGAATGTGGCATTTAATTTGAGCAAGTCTTCTTTCATCCATACCACTAGTGGGCTTGCTGATGGTAAGTTCGCCTTGCGTGGTCAACTGGAGTATTAGCATTTAACTTCGATTGTGGCTCATATGTCCATATGCATCGTTGTGATCGTATGTACACGTTGTGTCATAATTTGAACACCTTTCTCATTCTTTGAAGATTGCACCGACTTTGTGGAAGTTGTCCGAGGGGAGGCAAAGCGGAGTCTAGTTTGGAGATTGTTTAAGTTGATCCTCGCATTCCACCCTTTTGGAGTAGAAATTAGAATCCCTATCCTTATTCCTTTTAAATTCAGTATTTTCCCCGTTAACTTAGGAATCAGAGCCTCATTGTCAAATCATTCGTGTCTTAACTGCTTCATAGAGTTCAACAACTACGTAAATCCCCTTGGAATACCCATCATATTCACATCAACCAACTGAGTCTATTCGCGACATAAGGAACCTTGGAGTTGAACGCATGATCTCTCATGCAATCTTAGCATGCGGAATACTTGGATCAAGAGAGAATAGAGTGACCGTTGGACATTTTATTCTGTGTTGGTGTGGTCATAAAACACCCGTCAACAGAAACCTTGCTGCGACACAAAGAGATTTATAACCTTGTGCTCTTAGCTCTGAACAAAAAAGATTTGCAATAGTTCAGTATTCGTTCTTTTTAAGCATCATCAACGAAGAGTGAGCTTTCTCTCCTAATTTGATGAGCAGTTTATTTGTGCATAGCTATCCATTTCTAATCCGCATTCCAGAGGTGTGAATTGAAACGCCAATAGTTTTCCAATGCCCATCATGGGGCACAAGGTATGAAACTTCAAGAAAAGCTTACGCTTTATGTCACGCGAATGACCATCCAGCATCCTACTACTCTTGTTCAACAACCAAACCTTTTTTTCCCTAGTATCCAACCAAATCTTACGTGGGTTGATGTATGAGACCAGGTGTCTCTCAACCCAAACTTCTGGCTGTGAATGCAACTTATTGTTTGTTTTGTAGTTTTTGCAGAAATAAAGAAAGGTGCGATTTTGAGAATAAAATGCTATAAAAATTAATAATAAATTCAACAATGATAAATGATGCATCAAATAGCCCCCAGAGAGATGGCACATGGTTTTATTTTCATTATTGAATGATTACAATGCTGGAGCAATAACATGCAATAGAGAGCAACAATGTATTATTAAAGAACCTGATTTTCTAACTTGCAGTCGCCTGGAAGAGTGAAATAAAGTATGGCCAGCTTGATGATTGACTTCTCCAACCTCAAAATTGATGCAAATTACTCCAGAGACAAAGGCATCCCAGATGTTGAAGATGGAAGACCAAAAGGCAAGGCGTTTTTGCTTGCAGGAGAAGTACGGCCTTGCAATTGTGAAGTACGCCTCTAAACCAACAAGTACAAAATGCATACAACCTTGAAATGCATGCCAGTTGCTATATGAAATACAATAAATGTGTAGGATTTCCCTCTAGAGAGAAATTGATCCAAACCCCTGATGAAAATCTCCTCAATATGCACTATAATGACCTCTGAATGAAGCCACTCAACTGGCAATCTTCAACTGGTATTTCACAGCCTCAGTATGTCTGATTCTGAAGAGGGAAATTTTCTCCAAAACCCAATGATTTGCAGAAACCCTTGATTCACAAACCCCAATGCTCTCAAAGAGAAAAATAGACAAATTAGAATAATCATGAATGAGTTTGATTTGTCTTTGATGAAATAAATACTCCTCAAAAATTCGACCCTTCTCAAAAATCACTTATAAATGCATTTAATAATATAAGTGTGCCCCTTTTTGACTTAGGCAATTTTAATTAAATAATGGCATCCCCTTCTTAATGAGTAATTAAACACTCATTTAATATTATTCGCCCTTTATTATAAAGTATTAATACTTTATAATTTACCATTAAATAATTACTTTAATATTTCATTAAAGTGACTTTATATTATAAAGTGAAATTAATAATCCTTTTAATAATTATCAAATGCTCCAATAATCACTATTTGCTCATCAAATCATCAAACTGGGTTGAAATTGAGCTAACCAACTGAACCAGGTGCCCTGCCAGAACTAGTAACCCTTGTCTGCCTGACTTACAATAAATAGTAAGTATCCGAAAATCACTCTGTGAGAGTTTGCAAAGGCCCAAACCTGAATCAATTGATGGAGTAATGTTCCCGAACGCAGGATAACTACCACAAGTAACCCTCTAAACACATCTGTCAGCCTACAAGGGTCCGCATGATAGGCTAATCCCTAAATCATCTGCACAGCCTAGGAAGGGGACATTACAGTTGAAGCCGAGAAAACGGACATTATCAATAGCCTGAGGAGTTTCGTGTTTGAGAAAAAGGAAACCCCTTCTCAATGGAGAAAGGCGGCTACTATCCTTGACAAAGAAGAACGAAAAGCTGATCTTACAGCTGGAAGACCTATATTACCACCTCCTGCGTGGCAATAGATAATCCTTTCTTACATGGTTTATACTAGAAGGAGGATAGACGCTGCTGCAAATCTTTTCTTTCCACAATCTCACCCTGCAGAAGTTGGAGTCATCCAATGCAGTTCCTAACATTAAGGAAGAATTACCTAAAGTTAAGCAAAAAGAACCTGTGATTTAGCCAGAAGCAATGGGTGATAACAACGACAATGCAAACAATAATCAAAGATTTCCACTGCCATTAATTTGGGGTAACAATATTGGACCTATGGCTTTGGAGGGAAATCATGAATTACCTAAAGGGTCAAGGAAGTACTCTCCTTGGTTTCATGGCAACATGACTCAACACTTGGATGAACATATTTTTGCGTTCACAATGGCTTGCGCCATCTTGCAAGTGGCACATGAAGATATTGTTGTGCGTCTCTTCGTAGAGACTTGTTGACGGGTGTTTTATGACCGCACCAACACAGAAAAAAGTTTCCAATGGTCACCTTATTCTCTCTTGATCAAAGTATTTTGCATGCTAAGATTGCGTGGAAGATCATGCGTTCAACTCCAAGGTTCCTTCTATAGCGAATAGGCTCAGTTGGTTGATGTGAATATGTTGGGTATTCCAAGGGGACTTACGTAATTGTTCGACTTCTTGAAGTAGATGAAAGATTTGGCTATGACGCTATGATTTCTAAAGTAATCGGGAAATGCTGAATTTAAAAGGGGTGAGGGTAGGGATTCTATAATCTATTTCTAAAGGGTGGAATGCGAGGATCAACTTCAACAATCTTCAAACCAGACTTTGCTTCGCCTCCCTTCGGACAACTTCGACAAAGTTGGTGCAATCTTCAAAGGATGAGAAAGGTGTTCAAATTATGACACAACATGTACATACCATGACAATGATGCATATGGACATATGAGCCACAATCGAAGTTAAGTGCCAATACTCCAGTTGACCATGCAAGGCGAACTTACCATCAGCAAGCCCGCTAGTGGTATGGATGAAAGAAGACTTGCTCAAATCAAATGTCGCGTTCCACAATTACCAACTATTTGAATAAAATAAAATCTATTTTACTCTATCTACTTGAATCAGAAAGACGAAAAAAGCCTTGCCAACTACTCACAACGAAAGAGAGAATCACCAATCAATGAAATTCTTTGTATTATGAGAGTCCTCCACAACAACTTCTTACAAAAACTTTCAAAGGGAAAGCTTTTCTTTCCTTTTCAAACTAAGCTAACTTCTAACTATTCACTATATGCTTTCTACTCTCTAGTTCAATCCTCTAGCTCAACTCTTAATCTCATTCTTTACAAATGAGGGGGGATGCCCCTTTTATAATAAGCCCATTTCAGTGGACGGTTCAAATCTGATTACAATAAAGGGCTCAGATTGAGCCACATATGCCCTAATTAGGGTTTCTACCCTAAAAACCGCCACAGAGAGGAGTGGGTAATAAATGCACAAAATATTCTCCACTCCCCTGCAGGAACCATAATGGGCAATTAATGCCCATCACCATCTTCTAGAAGATCCTCGTCCAGCAGAGCGTTTCCGTTGTCCTTCTCCCGAACTGCAAACTCGATCAAATGGGCCAACACTGCCTCAACCTCTTGAACTGAAATCGGTGGGATGTGGTTGAGTTGAAATTCTAGCACTGTAACTGTCTGCCCATGTCGAGTATAGGACTTTCTCCAAGCAACCAAAGCATCTTGTGTGTTCTGAATTATGCTGGAGAAAGTGGAGATGTTCTCAAAGTCATCCTGGACAAACGATCTTACGACTTAGAAGAAGGGAGTCAACCTATCCCTCAAGCCACCTACAGTTATCTCTTCCGATGCCAACCTCCTAGCAAATATGGCTTCCAATGTATTGAGGATTCCATCCAGAATGTTACTTATTGCTTTCCTGACTCTGGCTGAATCTGCTCGTGCTGCATCATGGAAACCGCGGCCCGTGACCACTGAGGAATACCAACTGGTGAAATCGTACCTATCACCCTCTTGTATTACACCTCCATCCACCAGGGTGTGTAAAGGCATGTGCATCAAAGCCTCTAGACAAAGAACAGTCTTCGTCTGATAAATCTGGGTCTCACTCCAGGCTTGATCCACCATATCCATGCATGCCAGAACATCCGAGGCTTGCCGGTAAGCTTGAGCAAGATCCTCCATGAATTTCTCTGTTTCCGTCCGAACATGGCCAACCCACTTATTTGCTTCCGTTTCCATTTTCTTCAAATCCTCCAAGCCAACAATTGACTCCCTTGGAAGCTCTGACGGGAATTCAACTATTGGGTTCTCCTGTTCACCTGGATGCGCAAGATCTTGTACATATCCTATCAAAGTCTTGTGCTCCTTCTTCAACCTCTTATACTTTCCCTCCGTATGGAGCAACTTGTCTTTCAATGCCTGATAGGAGTTGTCGAACTCCTCAACAATTTGGGCTCTCGTAGGGTGACCCAACTCCATAGTGGTGACCACATAATTCTCAGGCCTCTGCTCAGCTCGATCACACTCCTCCCTCAGGACAGCAACCTGAAGTGTGCGAGAGCCTGATTCATCAGTTGAAATCTTCGAAAATTTCCTGGCTCTCTTCTTTTCCGACAGTGCACTAATTGTCCTGAGGAACTCCTCCATCTCAACTGTTGGATCTGTATCATCCTCAGGGTCCCTTCTCATTCTATTTGTAAGCCAATCTGGCACCGTCTACTGTGGATTTCAAATGACGAGGGGCTGCTCCTCTATTGCCTCCACCTCGCGTACTTTTTCTCTAACACTACTCTACGCGGGCTCATCGATCTCCATGAGCTGAGTATCTCCTGACCCCTGGGCCTCTTGCTCTGTGTTTTCTTCCTCTTCCAATGCCATGTCAAGTATCTACTGAAAACGGGTATCGGCTGCCGTTTCCTCCTCTTCTTCCTGTTGGCCACCTCCTCTGGATGCACTGACTCTTAGGTTGTCTGACTCCCTGATGTTGGGCTGATCTATTTCTTCAAGTTCCCGCGCTTCATTCAATTTTGCCCTCTGATCAGCAAACAATGAAATTTCTCTCAAACTCGAAGATTGAGTTTGTGACCGCATGGGTGATGCTTGCTCCATCCTCAAAGGTATTGGCTAGGTCGGTACCTCCTCTTGTGCTTATGCCGCTTGGGCAATCTGCTTTCCTCTTCTCGCCGATAGTGGCGTTTGATCGCCCATGAGGTTGTAAGTAAGAGCAGTAGACCTACTCTTAAGTCTGCTCATGTGCCTCCTGACCCAAGTCCTTGTGAAAGTCAATACTGGAATAGAAAGTGCGTCCAAGTCCGTGATTTCGGGCTTGGACCAATCAGGTGGTGGGACCGGAGTATTTCTAACTGACTCATAGTCAGGTTGTATAACGTTGACATCTTCGTCAACCTGATCGGGAATTGAAATGACTTCACACTCTCTGATTAACTTGAGGGGGAGCCTAGTGAATATTCTCCTTATTATCTCGGCCTCATCCATAGCATTTGCCCAAAAATCCTCTATATGAGCCTTATGCCTGTACTCAACATTCTGCACCACTCGGATGTAATTATAAGGATCGAAATCCTGCGTGCCTGTGTGATATGAGAGATGAAAGAATTGCAGCTCATCCTCTGCCTCTTGAGCTGCCTGCAAGGAGGGACACACCTCACTGGAATTTCCCATGGCGATAGGAAAATCCAGTCCCTTCTTCCTCTTCTTCTTCTGAATTTTATCGTAGGCAATGAGTTGCCTAGATACTTCTAGCATTACTATCCGATCAGTGGGGTACCTCGTCAACCGGTGTGGATACGAGGTGAACCCCTGCAGCCTAATATATGTGAATTTTGGAAATTGAATGAGCCAATATCCATACTCTTCAATCAATGCTTGTGCTTCCTTTGATATTCGTTGCTGCGTTCTTTGCTGAAGTGTCCTTTCAATGTGCATTGTAAATGCAGCATTCGCTCGCTTGTAGCTGGCAATGTTAGTCAAATGCAATTGGGTGTAGGCCTCGTGGATCTTGAACTGGTCGGGGCCACAGCCAATCGGCTCCTTGTACATTATCCCCCGGTACTTGGTCATCCAAGCCAACATATACATCACGTACATCACGTACGAGCTCATATAAAAGGTCTTCGTCCTCCTCAAGCTCCTGAATTGTTCATCTATGTTGTCGCTAATCATCGTAACCCAATCAACACATTATTTTCCCTCCAAAATGATCTCGATGTAATAAAACATCCAAGGTTCGAAGATGTATGCTTGTGAACTCCCGTTCACTTGACTAAGCATCATTATCAGGTCACAGTATTCCTGTTTCACGTCTTCAACAATTATTTGCTTTGGGAGCTTAGTGCGGGCTGGCTTGGGCCTTTGCATCCAGACTCTGTTGATTACAGCGACACACCTTTCAAAGGAGGAGGAATACATTCTATCTACTCTTTCCTTTGTCCTGTACAACATTTTTTCAGAAGTGGGAATCCCAAATGCCTCTCCAATAGCATCCGACGTGAAGTTGGCAAACAATTTGCCATCTGGAGAGACAATAGTTCTGCGTTCCGGCTTGTAGCAATTCGCACACTCCATGAGTAATTCCAGACACTATATTGCTGGTGGAAAACCAGCAGCCGCGTAGATCCCACTTTTTATAATATTGTGCACTATGACTGACGGTTGATGACCTCCTAGCCCGTACATCCTTGATTTAAGTGCATTCAGATTAAATGAACCAAGGTTGGTGTCATTTAATCCCGCCAACTTTGAAGTGATTGTTGACTTCGGAAGAAATGGCTTGGCGAGCTTTTTGTTCACTGCTTGTCAGGATGAGCTTGCCTTGCTTGCCTCAATGTTTGCAGCTTTTCCTGCAACTCTGCTCGTTCGTGCAACTCTGCTTGTTCCTGCAACATTTGTTCTTGCTTCAGCCATCTTCAGAATAAAATAGAATAAATTAGATTGTAGATTTTTAATAAAATAAAATAATTCTCAAGATGGCTGCAAATACGGAGTTAGCTTTGAAAATAAAATCCCTCAGCATAAACTTCTAACTCCAAACCTCAAACTTTTAAAAGCCTCTGAGCTTAGAAAGAACT
>CM021106.1:502609493-502654108 GCA_007115665.2 Sequoiadendron giganteum
GTAACAACCCCAAAACCGGGTAAACAAAATTTTTCTAATTTCACTAATAAGATACAAGGAAATACAATTAAATGACAAAGTAAATAACTTTTCTTTTCATTCTAATTGAACATTTCATCATAAAGAAATAAAAGACACGATACATCATTGTTCTATTTTCCAAGTAAATAACAGAGTACGCTTTCATGATTACTTTTCTTCAAAATAAAAAGCAAGGTAAGAATCTTACGAGTTTCAAACATAGCTCGGAAGCTTTTGAGCAAATAGGAATAAGACTGTCTAGGATCTTCCCTTTCAAACCTTGGTTCATCAGAAGTCTTAAGGTGGAGGGGAAACATCACTCAGGTGCTTTTCCACCAACCACGGACTTATATTGCGGTCCCCCGAACGTTTACTGTTAAGTAGACGGCCCTCCCTTCTTCGAGGAGATTGGTTGGGTAACCGGTTCTGTATGACCAACTGAGCATAGTGTGTAATCCTACATAACTAAATCCTTGTGTCCTCACAATCTCAATCTAGCATGTAACCCGGATTACTGTGAACTGACAGTGTAATTCGTCTCACAGTCTAAGTGGACGTTAGGTATACTACACTACTTTGGCCAAAGCATTTCGGCAGTACTTATACTGACGGTCATCTATCACTTGCACTAAGTCAGGTTTGGTTTGACTTAAGGTTGCCTTATCCTACGCGTAGGTTGAGTCCTTCAGTGGGTAGTCAATCACCCTAGACTTCCTACTTCAACTACTTAAACAGGAAATGGAGTACAGTCAACAAGGGGTCCCTCTGGTACTTCCCAACATGGAAATCTTTATCCATGGAGTACGTAGCTTTCTCTAGTTAACCTATTTAACTCTAAAGCTTTAGACTACCTTGGTTTTGAATCCACCCTCGTCCTAGTATTTAATAACTAATCCCTTTCCTTTACTTAAGGAATTCAAGCAGTATTCAAGCAATACAAATTATAAGGTACTTTACTAAAAGTAAACAAATATTTCCCTTTCAAATTCATCTATGATTTCAAATGATTCGTTTCAACATGCTTTTAAGCTATTCCAATTCATCAAGTTCTCTAAGCTATTTCAAAAGCTTTTCTAAGGAAATTAAACTATTCCCCAATTTGACCAGCTCTTTAAGCTATCTCTTAAATTCAATAAGCCTTTTCTAAGGAATTAAACTATTCCCAATTCAGCAATTTCATAGAACATAGAGGTTTCTTATTATTTTTCCTTTCATAAAGCAAGACATAATCAAGTAATCTAATCATACATTTTAAAATAAATGACAGAAAATCTATCAACATATATTCATACCGGATTTCTTTTTATGAGGAGGCTTGATCGTAACTTCAATCCTGCTCCAATCAGTCCTTCGTGAGCCTTCTCTCGCCTTAAGCAAAACTACTTTCAAAAATGCAAAAGTGTTCTCAATATCGCCTCGCCAATATCAGTTCCCAATTGCAAATGATTTTCACAAAATGACAATGGCTTTCTACAAAATGGCAATGGCTTCATAAAATGGCAAATGGCTCTCATAGAATGATAATGGCTTTCATTAAATGGAATTTCAAACACGTAAATACTACAAAGATCAGATTTCGAATTTTCCAAGGCAAGGAGAGTGAAAATGAAAAGATTGAGTGTCTTTCAACAATGAGTGAGAACCTATTTATAGGTTTCGAATTCTCATGTTTCCTACCTTGTAGGCATGAGAATTCGACACCTCTCATTTTGAAAATGTCAAAATTCGCAGTGGCAGTCACACAGCAAAAGAGTTGATGATTCAACATAATTTCTCAAGAATGTTTCAACATATCACATGCCAAATTCGTGGATTAACCACGTACAGGTTTAGTCACTGGGAAAAGCCCGTAAAAATGGCGAACTGAAGAACAAATGGCGTTTTGGATTTTGCTGCTGAAAACGTCAAGGGTTACGCACCCACAGTTCATGCCTCCTTCCACCCACGCGTCCCAGACCGGTGGCGTTCAAGCTTCCGCGACCAGGTCTAAGCTACGCGAGCTGGGCGCGGATTATTCTCCTTAGTTTCCCACTGTTTTTCTGGTTCAACAGTTGCGCGATTTCTTCCCATGAAGAAATCCGCGATTTTTCAGTTTACTCAAACATTAACTTTAAATTTTTAAAAAGTCTATAGTTCAGCATTCATATTTCATAAATGATATGATTCATCGTCCTCGATGACCAAAGGTATTATTCAAAGCATAAAAACAAAACAAAATCTTTATTGTTCAACATTCTCAAAAACTTCAAGAATGTCAAGAAATCTTCTTCGGATTTCCGCATAGTCCTCCCAAGTTGTTGAGTCTTCCGCATACTGGTCCCACTAAACCTTACATTGCGAGACTTCTTGGTTATGTAAGTGTAGCTTATGTATTTCCAGCACCTTGACGGGCTTGAGAGTTATTACTCCTGGATCCCTTACCTGTAAGGCAATCCAATCAATAACATGATTATCTCCTGCAATATACTTTTTAAGGTAAGACACATGGAAGACATTATGCATTCTAGCAAGAGCGGATGGCAAAGCGATTCGGTAAGCTACAGGGTTTACTTCTTCTAAGACTTCAAATGGTCCAACATAACATGGAGCCAACTTAGAATTCTTTCCAAAGTTAATAGAAATTTTGTGAGGTTTCACTCTCAAAAGTACCTTGTCACCTATGATAAAACTTCGAGGCACTCTCTTAGCATCTGCATAACTTTTCTATTGAATGTTAGCCTCTGCTAACCTTTGCTTAATAAACTTAACTTGTTCTTCCATTTCTGCTAACATTTCTAGCCCAAGACTTACTCGATCCTCAAGTTTATCCAAACTTATAGGAGTTCGACACTTTTGACCATACAAAGCTTCAAAAGGAGCCATCTTAATTGCAGAATGATACAAGTTGTTATATGCAAATTCGACCAAGGATAAATAGTCCTCCCACTTATATTGCTGATCCATGCAATGTACCCTAAGTAGGTCTTCCATAACTTGATTTACCCTCACAGTTTGCCCATCCGTTTCCGGATGATATGCCGAGCTAATGTTTAACTGTGTTCCCAATGCAGAAAACAAAGTTTGCCAAAACCTAGAAGTGATGTGTGCATCCCTATCAGATATAATCTTCTCAGAAATACCATGCAACCTAAAAACTTTCTATACAAACTTTCTTGCTATGACTGGTGCTCCATCGATTAGATTCCCTGGTATGAAGTGTGCTACTTTTGTTACCCTGTCCACTACTACGAGAATGGCGTTATGCTTGTTCCTAGACATTGGCAATCCTTGCACAAAGTCCATACTTATAAATTGCCATTTCCTTTCAGGAATGTCATGAGGAAACAACAATCCTGCTGGATGATGATGTTCAACTTTTACTCTTTGACACTCAAGGCATTGAGCTACATAATTTGCAGCATCACCTTTCATTCCTTTCCAGAAATATAATGGTTTTATATCAGCCATCATCTTGGTTACTCCAGGATGTCCAGAATATGGTGCCTCATGAATCTCTTTCCATACAAGATTTCTCAATTCCTTGATATTTGGCACATACATCCTATCCTTGTACCTTAGTATCCCACTGGACTTGAATTGATATCCCTCATACCTAGAGTCTAGAGGATTCTCAATGAGTGCTTGCTTAACTTGTAAGTAAAATTCATCCTCTTTGCATTTCAAAAGCAGTTGTTCCTTGAAGTCGCTTTGAATTGTCACAATAGATGCAATATGGCGTCTTCTACTTAAGGCATCAGCAACTCGATTTTCCTTTCCTTTAATATAATTGATATTAAAGTCATAATCTGCTATTAACTCCAACCATATTCTTTGTCTAGCATTTAGATTAGGTTGAGTAAAGAGATATCTTAAACCATTGTGATCTGTTTTCAACCCAAATGGTTTTCCAAGCAAGTAGTGTCTCCACATCTGCAAAGCATGTACTACTGCTGCCAACTCCAAATCATGCGAAGCATAATTCATTTCATATGGCTTTAGTTTCCTGGATTCGTAAGCAATTACTTGTCCTTCTTGCATCAACACACCTCCTAATCCTTCTCCACAAGCATCAGTTATGACTGTGAAGCTTCCTTCAGGATTTGGTACCTTTAGAATTGGTGCGGTGGTTAACTTTTCCTTGAGAAGGTCAAATGCCCCTTGGCACTTCTCATTCCGTGCAAATCTTTTACCTTTCTTCTGCAAAGATGTTAGAGGGAAAGCAATCTTTGAAAAGTTCTCCACAAACTTCCTATAATATCCGGCTAGTCCCATAAAACTTCTCACTTCAGATACGCTCTTGGGTACAGGCCATTGGATAACTGCCTCTATTTTGGTTGGGTCCACTGCTATCCCTTTTGCTGAAATAACATGGCCCAAGTAGTGTACTCTTTCTTGAAAGAAAGTACACTTGGACAATTTCCCATAAAGCTTGTGCTCTCTTAACCTTTGTAACACCATCTCAAGATGTTTAAAATGCTCTTCTTCATTCTTGGAGTAAATTAATATGTTGTGTAGAAAGACCAACACAAACTTATCCAAGTAATCTCTGAAAACACTATTCATGATATTCATGAATGCTGCAGGCACATTAGTTAAACCAAATGGTAGAACTGTGAACTCTTAATGTCCATAACGAGTTCTAAATGCTGTCTTGAAATTATCTTCATCCTTCACCCTCAGTTGGTGATATCCGGATCTCAGATCTATCTTTGAGAATACTGATGCACCTTTCATCTGATCAAAGAGGTCATCAATACGTGGCAATGGGTAGTTGTTCTTTACCATTGCTTTGTTTAGCATTCGATAGTCGATGCATAAACATAATGTACCATCCTTCTTTTTAACAAATATCACTGGTGCTCCCCATGGTGATACGCTAGGTCATATTAACCCTTTGGACAGCAATTCATCCAACTACGTTTTCAATTCCATGAGCTCAGTTGTAGTCATCCTGTACGGTACTTTAGATACCGGGGTAGACATTTACGGTGCTGGAATTTCAACTCAACCATATCCCACCGATTTCAGTTCAAGAGGTTGAGGCAGTGTTGGTCCGTCTGATCGAGCTTGCAGTTCAGGAAAGAGACAACGAAAACGCTCTGCTGGACGAGGATCTTCTAGAAGATGGTGATGGGCATTAACTGCTCATTATGGTTCCTGCAGGGGAGTAGAGAATATTCTGTGTATTTATTACCCACTCCTCTCGGTGGTGGTTTTTAGGGCAAAAACCTTAATTAGGGCATCGGTGGCTCAATCTGAGCCCTTTATTGTAATAAGATTTGAACCGTCCACTGAAATGGGCTTATTATAAAAGGGGCATCCCTCCTCATTTGTAATCTATTTAGAATTAGATTAAGAGTTCAGCTAGAGGATTGAACTAGAGAGTAGAAAGCATATAGTGAATAGTTAGAAGTTAGCTTAGTTTGAAAAGGAAAGAAAAGCTTTCCCTTTGAAAGTTTTTGTAAGAAGTTGTTGTGGAGGACTCTCATAATACAAATAATTTCATTGATTGGTGATTCTCTCTTTTGTTGTGAGTGGTTGGCAGGGCTTTTCATCTTTCTGATTCAAGTGGATAGAATAAAATACTTTTATTTTATGCAAGTAGTTGTTAGTCGTGGAATGTGGCATTTAATTTGAGCAAGTCTTCTTTCATCCATACCACTAGTGGGCTTGCTGATGGTAAGTTCGCCTTGCGTGGTCAACTGGAGTATTAGCATTTAACTTCGATTGTGGCTCATATGTCCATATGCATCGTTGTGATCGTATGTACACGTTGTGTCATAATTTGAACACCTTTCTCATTCTTTGAAGATTGCACCGACTTTGTGGAAGTTGTCCGAGGGGAGGCAAAGCGGAGTCTAGTTTGGAGATTGTTTAAGTTGATCCTCGCATTCCACCCTTTTGGAGTAGAAATTAGAATCCCTATCCTTATTCCTTTTAAATTCAGTATTTTCCCCGTTAACTTAGGAATCAGAGCCTCATTGTCAAATCATTCGTGTCTTAACTGCTTCATAGAGTTCAACAACTACGTAAATCCCCTTGGAATACCCATCATATTCACATCAACCAACTGAGTCTATTCGCGACATAAGGAACCTTGGAGTTGAACGCATGATCTCTCATGCAATCTTAGCATGCGGAATACTTGGATCAAGAGAGAATAGAGTGACCGTTGGACATTTTATTCTGTGTTGGTGTGGTCATAAAACACCCGTCAACAGAAACCTTGCTGCGACACAAAGAGATTTATAACCTTGTGCTCTTAGCTCTGAACAAAAAAGATTTGCAATAGTTCAGTATTCGTTCTTTTTAAGCATCATCAACGAAGAGTGAGCTTTCTCTCCTAATTTGATGAGCAGTTTATTTGTGCATAGCTATCCATTTCTAATCCGCATTCCAGAGGTGTGAATTGAAACGCCAATAGTTTTCCAATGCCCATCATGGGGCACAAGGTATGAAACTTCAAGAAAAGCTTACGCTTTATGTCACGCGAATGACCATCCAGCATCCTACTACTCTTGTTCAACAACCAAACCTTTTTTTCCCTAGTATCCAACCAAATCTTACGTGGGTTGATGTATGAGACCAGGTGTCTCTCAACCCAAACTTCTGGCTGTGAATGCAACTTATTGTTTGTTTTGTAGTTTTTGCAGAAATAAAGAAAGGTGCGATTTTGAGAATAAAATGCTATAAAAATTAATAATAAATTCAACAATGATAAATGATGCATCAAATAGCCCCCAGAGAGATGGCACATGGTTTTATTTTCATTATTGAATGATTACAATGCTGGAGCAATAACATGCAATAGAGAGCAACAATGTATTATTAAAGAACCTGATTTTCTAACTTGCAGTCGCCTGGAAGAGTGAAATAAAGTATGGCCAGCTTGATGATTGACTTCTCCAACCTCAAAATTGATGCAAATTACTCCAGAGACAAAGGCATCCCAGATGTTGAAGATGGAAGACCAAAAGGCAAGGCGTTTTTGCTTGCAGGAGAAGTACGGCCTTGCAATTGTGAAGTACGCCTCTAAACCAACAAGTACAAAATGCATACAACCTTGAAATGCATGCCAGTTGCTATATGAAATACAATAAATGTGTAGGATTTCCCTCTAGAGAGAAATTGATCCAAACCCCTGATGAAAATCTCCTCAATATGCACTATAATGACCTCTGAATGAAGCCACTCAACTGGCAATCTTCAACTGGTATTTCACAGCCTCAGTATGTCTGATTCTGAAGAGGGAAATTTTCTCCAAAACCCAATGATTTGCAGAAACCCTTGATTCACAAACCCCAATGCTCTCAAAGAGAAAAATAGACAAATTAGAATAATCATGAATGAGTTTGATTTGTCTTTGATGAAATAAATACTCCTCA
Source organism: Sequoiadendron giganteum (assembly GCA_007115665.2). Taxonomy (NCBI): domain Eukaryota; kingdom Viridiplantae; phylum Streptophyta; class Pinopsida; order Cupressales; family Cupressaceae; genus Sequoiadendron; species Sequoiadendron giganteum. The sequence continues at coordinate 502,616,879 of CM021106.1, forward strand.
AAAATTCGACCCTTCTCAAAAATCACTTATAAATGCATTTAATAATATAAGTGTGCCCCTTTTTGACTTAGGCAATTTTAATTAAATAATGGCATCCCCTTCTTAATGAGTAATTAAACACTCATTTAATATTATTCGCCCTTTATTATAAAGTATTAATACTTTATAATTTACCATTAAATAATTACTTTAATATTTCATTAAAGTGACTTTATATTATAAAGTGAAATTAATAATCCTTTTAATAATTATCAAATGCTCCAATAATCACTATTTGCTCATCAAATCATCAAACTGGGTTGAAATTGAGCTAACCAACTGAACCAGGTGCCCTGCCAGAACTAGTAACCCTTGTCTGCCTGACTTACAATAAATAGTAAGTATCCGAAAATCACTCTGTGAGAGTTTGCAAAGGCCCAAACCTGAATCAATTGATGGAGTAATGTTCCCGAACGCAGGATAACTACCACAAGTAACCCTCTAAACACATCTGTCAGCCTACAAGGGTCCGCATGATAGGCTAATCCCTAAATCATCTGCACAGCCTAGGAAGGGGACATTACAGTTGAAGCCGAGAAAACGGACATTATCAATAGCCTGAGGAGTTTCGTGTTTGAGAAAAAGGAAACCCCTTCTCAATGGAGAAAGGCGGCTACTATCCTTGACAAAGAAGAACGAAAAGCTGATCTTACAGCTGGAAGACCTATATTACCACCTCCTGCGTGGCAATAGATAATCCTTTCTTACATGGTTTATACTAGAAGGAGGATAGACGCTGCTGCAAATCTTTTCTTTCCACAATCTCACCCTGCAGAAGTTGGAGTCATCCAATGCAGTTCCTAACATTAAGGAAGAATTACCTAAAGTTAAGCAAAAAGAACCTGTGATTTAGCCAGAAGCAATGGGTGATAACAACGACAATGCAAACAATAATCAAAGATTTCCACTGCCATTAATTTGGGGTAACAATATTGGACCTATGGCTTTGGAGGGAAATCATGAATTACCTAAAGGGTCAAGGAAGTACTCTCCTTGGTTTCATGGCAACATGACTCAACACTTGGATGAACATATTTTTGCGTTCACAATGGCTTGCGCCATCTTGCAAGTGGCACATGAAGATATTGTTGTGCGTCTCTTCGTAGAGACTTGTTGACGGGTGTTTTATGACCGCACCAACACAGAAAAAAGTTTCCAATGGTCACCTTATTCTCTCTTGATCAAAGTATTTTGCATGCTAAGATTGCGTGGAAGATCATGCGTTCAACTCCAAGGTTCCTTCTATAGCGAATAGGCTCAGTTGGTTGATGTGAATATGTTGGGTATTCCAAGGGGACTTACGTAATTGTTCGACTTCTTGAAGTAGATGAAAGATTTGGCTATGACGCTATGATTTCTAAAGTAATCGGGAAATGCTGAATTTAAAAGGGGTGAGGGTAGGGATTCTATAATCTATTTCTAAAGGGTGGAATGCGAGGATCAACTTCAACAATCTTCAAACCAGACTTTGCTTCGCCTCCCTTCGGACAACTTCGACAAAGTTGGTGCAATCTTCAAAGGATGAGAAAGGTGTTCAAATTATGACACAACATGTACATACCATGACAATGATGCATATGGACATATGAGCCACAATCGAAGTTAAGTGCCAATACTCCAGTTGACCATGCAAGGCGAACTTACCATCAGCAAGCCCGCTAGTGGTATGGATGAAAGAAGACTTGCTCAAATCAAATGTCGCGTTCCACAATTACCAACTATTTGAATAAAATAAAATCTATTTTACTCTATCTACTTGAATCAGAAAGACGAAAAAAGCCTTGCCAACTACTCACAACGAAAGAGAGAATCACCAATCAATGAAATTCTTTGTATTATGAGAGTCCTCCACAACAACTTCTTACAAAAACTTTCAAAGGGAAAGCTTTTCTTTCCTTTTCAAACTAAGCTAACTTCTAACTATTCACTATATGCTTTCTACTCTCTAGTTCAATCCTCTAGCTCAACTCTTAATCTCATTCTTTACAAATGAGGGGGGATGCCCCTTTTATAATAAGCCCATTTCAGTGGACGGTTCAAATCTGATTACAATAAAGGGCTCAGATTGAGCCACATATGCCCTAATTAGGGTTTCTACCCTAAAAACCGCCACAGAGAGGAGTGGGTAATAAATGCACAAAATATTCTCCACTCCCCTGCAGGAACCATAATGGGCAATTAATGCCCATCACCATCTTCTAGAAGATCCTCGTCCAGCAGAGCGTTTCCGTTGTCCTTCTCCCGAACTGCAAACTCGATCAAATGGGCCAACACTGCCTCAACCTCTTGAACTGAAATCGGTGGGATGTGGTTGAGTTGAAATTCTAGCACTGTAACTGTCTGCCCATGTCGAGTATAGGACTTTCTCCAAGCAACCAAAGCATCTTGTGTGTTCTGAATTATGCTGGAGAAAGTGGAGATGTTCTCAAAGTCATCCTGGACAAACGATCTTACGACTTAGAAGAAGGGAGTCAACCTATCCCTCAAGCCACCTACAGTTATCTCTTCCGATGCCAACCTCCTAGCAAATATGGCTTCCAATGTATTGAGGATTCCATCCAGAATGTTACTTATTGCTTTCCTGACTCTGGCTGAATCTGCTCGTGCTGCATCATGGAAACCGCGGCCCGTGACCACTGAGGAATACCAACTGGTGAAATCGTACCTATCACCCTCTTGTATTACACCTCCATCCACCAGGGTGTGTAAAGGCATGTGCATCAAAGCCTCTAGACAAAGAACAGTCTTCGTCTGATAAATCTGGGTCTCACTCCAGGCTTGATCCACCATATCCATGCATGCCAGAACATCCGAGGCTTGCCGGTAAGCTTGAGCAAGATCCTCCATGAATTTCTCTGTTTCCGTCCGAACATGGCCAACCCACTTATTTGCTTCCGTTTCCATTTTCTTCAAATCCTCCAAGCCAACAATTGACTCCCTTGGAAGCTCTGACGGGAATTCAACTATTGGGTTCTCCTGTTCACCTGGATGCGCAAGATCTTGTACATATCCTATCAAAGTCTTGTGCTCCTTCTTCAACCTCTTATACTTTCCCTCCGTATGGAGCAACTTGTCTTTCAATGCCTGATAGGAGTTGTCGAACTCCTCAACAATTTGGGCTCTCGTAGGGTGACCCAACTCCATAGTGGTGACCACATAATTCTCAGGCCTCTGCTCAGCTCGATCACACTCCTCCCTCAGGACAGCAACCTGAAGTGTGCGAGAGCCTGATTCATCAGTTGAAATCTTCGAAAATTTCCTGGCTCTCTTCTTTTCCGACAGTGCACTAATTGTCCTGAGGAACTCCTCCATCTCAACTGTTGGATCTGTATCATCCTCAGGGTCCCTTCTCATTCTATTTGTAAGCCAATCTGGCACCGTCTACTGTGGATTTCAAATGACGAGGGGCTGCTCCTCTATTGCCTCCACCTCGCGTACTTTTTCTCTAACACTACTCTACGCGGGCTCATCGATCTCCATGAGCTGAGTATCTCCTGACCCCTGGGCCTCTTGCTCTGTGTTTTCTTCCTCTTCCAATGCCATGTCAAGTATCTACTGAAAACGGGTATCGGCTGCCGTTTCCTCCTCTTCTTCCTGTTGGCCACCTCCTCTGGATGCACTGACTCTTAGGTTGTCTGACTCCCTGATGTTGGGCTGATCTATTTCTTCAAGTTCCCGCGCTTCATTCAATTTTGCCCTCTGATCAGCAAACAATGAAATTTCTCTCAAACTCGAAGATTGAGTTTGTGACCGCATGGGTGATGCTTGCTCCATCCTCAAAGGTATTGGCTAGGTCGGTACCTCCTCTTGTGCTTATGCCGCTTGGGCAATCTGCTTTCCTCTTCTCGCCGATAGTGGCGTTTGATCGCCCATGAGGTTGTAAGTAAGAGCAGTAGACCTACTCTTAAGTCTGCTCATGTGCCTCCTGACCCAAGTCCTTGTGAAAGTCAATACTGGAATAGAAAGTGCGTCCAAGTCCGTGATTTCGGGCTTGGACCAATCAGGTGGTGGGACCGGAGTATTTCTAACTGACTCATAGTCAGGTTGTATAACGTTGACATCTTCGTCAACCTGATCGGGAATTGAAATGACTTCACACTCTCTGATTAACTTGAGGGGGAGCCTAGTGAATATTCTCCTTATTATCTCGGCCTCATCCATAGCATTTGCCCAAAAATCCTCTATATGAGCCTTATGCCTGTACTCAACATTCTGCACCACTCGGATGTAATTATAAGGATCGAAATCCTGCGTGCCTGTGTGATATGAGAGATGAAAGAATTGCAGCTCATCCTCTGCCTCTTGAGCTGCCTGCAAGGAGGGACACACCTCACTGGAATTTCCCATGGCGATAGGAAAATCCAGTCCCTTCTTCCTCTTCTTCTTCTGAATTTTATCGTAGGCAATGAGTTGCCTAGATACTTCTAGCATTACTATCCGATCAGTGGGGTACCTCGTCAACCGGTGTGGATACGAGGTGAACCCCTGCAGCCTAATATATGTGAATTTTGGAAATTGAATGAGCCAATATCCATACTCTTCAATCAATGCTTGTGCTTCCTTTGATATTCGTTGCTGCGTTCTTTGCTGAAGTGTCCTTTCAATGTGCATTGTAAATGCAGCATTCGCTCGCTTGTAGCTGGCAATGTTAGTCAAATGCAATTGGGTGTAGGCCTCGTGGATCTTGAACTGGTCGGGGCCACAGCCAATCGGCTCCTTGTACATTATCCCCCGGTACTTGGTCATCCAAGCCAACATATACATCACGTACATCACGTACGAGCTCATATAAAAGGTCTTCGTCCTCCTCAAGCTCCTGAATTGTTCATCTATGTTGTCGCTAATCATCGTAACCCAATCAACACATTATTTTCCCTCCAAAATGATCTCGATGTAATAAAACATCCAAGGTTCGAAGATGTATGCTTGTGAACTCCCGTTCACTTGACTAAGCATCATTATCAGGTCACAGTATTCCTGTTTCACGTCTTCAACAATTATTTGCTTTGGGAGCTTAGTGCGGGCTGGCTTGGGCCTTTGCATCCAGACTCTGTTGATTACAGCGACACACCTTTCAAAGGAGGAGGAATACATTCTATCTACTCTTTCCTTTGTCCTGTACAACATTTTTTCAGAAGTGGGAATCCCAAATGCCTCTCCAATAGCATCCGACGTGAAGTTGGCAAACAATTTGCCATCTGGAGAGACAATAGTTCTGCGTTCCGGCTTGTAGCAATTCGCACACTCCATGAGTAATTCCAGACACTATATTGCTGGTGGAAAACCAGCAGCCGCGTAGATCCCACTTTTTATAATATTGTGCACTATGACTGACGGTTGATGACCTCCTAGCCCGTACATCCTTGATTTAAGTGCATTCAGATTAAATGAACCAAGGTTGGTGTCATTTAATCCCGCCAACTTTGAAGTGATTGTTGACTTCGGAAGAAATGGCTTGGCGAGCTTTTTGTTCACTGCTTGTCAGGATGAGCTTGCCTTGCTTGCCTCAATGTTTGCAGCTTTTCCTGCAACTCTGCTCGTTCGTGCAACTCTGCTTGTTCCTGCAACATTTGTTCTTGCTTCAGCCATCTTCAGAATAAAATAGAATAAATTAGATTGTAGATTTTTAATAAAATAAAATAATTCTCAAGATGGCTGCAAATACGGAGTTAGCTTTGAAAATAAAATCCCTCAGCATAAACTTCTAACTCCAAACCTCAAACTTTTAAAAGCCTCTGAGCTTAGAAAGAACTTTCAGCAGTGTACTTCTGATTAGTGAAGAAAATTTGCAACAAACTAACAACTTTCAACAAATAGTTAACTTCCCCAGTATAGATTTCTGAATTCTTTACTTCAACTTTTTAACTTTCAGCCTTCAACTTCCAGCAGCTAGAAGAAAAAAAATCTCCTCAATAAGGAATTTCGAACTTCTTCTCAACTTCTCAACACTTAAACTTTCAGCACTTCGAAAATAAACTTCAGCTCTTAGCATAGAATTTTGAAATTCACAACAACTTCAACCCTCAGCAGTTTAAAAATAAATAAATTCTCAATTCTCCAGCAACTTCACAAATAAAACTCTCAACTCCATTTTCAGCAATCTCGAAAAGACTTCTTCTCACCAATATTTCAATCTCTCAAAGAATTTCTTTCACTTCAACAACTCTCAACTTCGAAATGTGAGAAGAAATGAGGAAAAATGGTTGCTTAAATAATTCTTCACAAAGAATCTTGCCAAGTAGTGCTGAAATTATTTTTAGCACCTTCATCAATTCGCCACTCTCTCCACTTAGAATCTTGCAATTTTAGCACAGTAGTGGGCTAGTCATCATAGCAGTTGCCATTAATGAAGATTCTTTTTTCTTCAAAATTCGAATTTTCCCCCCCAGTCTGCCAGTTAACTCATGGTAATTAAACAACTTGCGAGAAAGTCACTCCGTCTTGCTTGAGAATTCCATTTTAAATTCCTCGCAATGTTTAATTAAATTCAAGTCGAAAATCCATGGGGAAATTTCAATTTATTTCCAACCTGTTAAAACATCCTTTATTTAAATCATCAAGTTTATGAAATTCGCCCAGGCAATTTAAATCCCCATATTGAGATAATTCATCCCTATCACTTGCTAGCTCAAATTAATCCATCCTCTGAAATTTAATTTCCATTGGGAAAATAATCTAGGGAAAATAAATTTCCTCTGGAAATATTAAAATCTCCCCTAGGAAAATAATTCTTAATTTCATCAACCCATGGGCGCACTTTGAAGGGGTTCATTTAATTTTTTCATTTTACCCATAGAAAAATATTCATTTTAATTTTCCCCTTGAAAATATTTCATCACCCTGCTAACTTCATTCAAATGCCTTGGAAAACTTTAATTCGTCCATATCAAGGGCGTATTTTTCCATCTAGTGAAATATTTATTCACTTAGGAAAATTTCTTAATCTCACTTCAGGCGCACTTTACCCTTGGTATTTTATTTTTTTATGACTTGGAGAATTAATCCAAGTCACTCCACGAGCGCATTTTAGCCAGGCAAACTTCAATTTCCCACGCCCTTGACTTTTCCTAAGGCTCCAATACTTGATGAGCGCACTTTGCCTGTGTTATACTCATTTTCCACACTTAGAGAGTTTTCAATTTGATCAATCTATTCAAGGGCGCATTCTCACCTTGGCACTTCCGTTTTAATGCCTTAGAAAATTTTCCACACATTCTCCTTTCAACCAAGGGCACATTTGATACCTTGAGTTTTATTTGCTGACTTAGAAACTTTTAAAATTTCTTCTACATCCTGGGCGCATATGTTATAGTATGCTTTTAATCTTCCATGCCTTAGCATTATTTCCTTGCCATAGACATTTCATTGCTTGAGATGGGTGCATCTTACCCTTGCAACTTCAAGTTGAGGGTGCATTTTGGAGTGCATACCTTGATTTCCAACACTTAGGCATTTATTACATGTGCTACTTTTATTTTCGTGCCTTAGTCTTTTTCAGCAACCTCTTAACTCTTCTTGGGCGCATTTGAGACCCCTTGCTTTTATTTTTTGACTTAGAAAATTTTAAAATTTCTTCTACATCTTGGGCGCGTTCTAGATAGGCAACTTTATTTCCAAAGCCTTAGTTCCTTTTTTGTGTTTACGCCTTAGAGCCTTCACTACCCTTTGGGCGCATTTAGCTTCTTGCACTTTCATTTTAATGCCTTGGCATTTTTTTACCTTTTAGCAGCCTTAGGCGCATATAGTATGCTGGGCTTTGATTTTGTGCCTTAGGCGTTTGTTATTCCTTGCTGGAGATAGGCGCATTCTACACCTTCAACTTTCATTCTCAAGGCCTTAGGCGTTTTTTTACCTTTTTCACTTGAGATGGACGCATTTTGGAAGTGATACTTCTATTTGAGGGCGCAAATGGCATGTGGAGCTATTATTCCAACACTTAGGAACTTTTTAGACTTCATCACCCCTTGGGCGCATATGACCTAGCCAACTTTCTTTTCACGCCTTGATTTTTTCATTGCTTCTCCTAGGGTGCATTTACCCCTTGCAACTCCTATTCTCAATGCCTTAGGATTTTTCAAGGCTTTCATTAATCTTCTCAAGGTGAGGGCACATTTTGCCAGGGGAGCCTCGTTTTAATGCCTTAGATCATTTTGCCAACCTCTCAACACTTGATGGGCGCATTTCTATGTGGGAGCTTTCATTTTGACTTAGGCAAAATCTTATATATCAACCCCTTTATGTTCATGGGCGCATTTTGCCCCTCAAGCTTTTGTCTTCACCACTTAGAGATTTTGTGCTTGGCTTTACAAAGTGGGTGCATTTGTGAGGTGATACTTTCATTTGAGGGCGCCTTTACATGGTGAGGCTTTCATTTCATGCCTTAGGCAATTTTTTAGCTCTTCATTTACCTTGACTTGGGCGCATTTTGGCATGTTCACTTTGATTTTTAATGACTTAGAAATTTTCCAAGTCATTTCACCAATTTCTTCAAGGTGAGGGCATATCTTGAATGTGAAGCCTCTGTTTTATACTTAGAAAATTTGACCTCGTCAGCCCGTCACCACCTTCTATTTATAGCAAGTCCTGCTATTTTTAGTAAGCCCTTGATTTTCTGACTTTTGCTACTCCGTTTGTCGTTAAATTTTCACCATATGATCCCTGTTGTTTGGTGAACCTGTTTTCGCCTGCTGAATATGCCGACCTGCTATTTATAGCCACCCTGCTATTTATAGTAAATCCCAAAGTTGCCTGACTTTTGTAGCTCTGGTTGACTTGAAATTTGCTCCACTTGATCTTGATAATTTAAGTGGCCTATTCACACCTACCTCTGGCACAAACCTGCTATTTATGGCCGTGAAATGATTTACTAAAAATATTAAGTTCTCCAATTTTGTTCAAATTTTGAGACAAGGAAGAATTAATAAAAACCTTTTTAAAATCCTTCATGAGGCGCCACCCTTTAAGTCCCTGTTTTAACACAACTTGAAGATAATACCTTAGGCCAAGGGGTCAACTGCAAATTAGAACAATTTGCCCTTTTAATGAAGAAATTCATTAAAATAATATTTTCAAAAGGCCAAGGCTTAGTTCTGAGTAACTGCTCTAGATGACGTGATGGACTGAAAGCTGACAACTGCTAACTGCCAAAAATAGTATTTACTATAAATAGTAAATATTGAGGAATGACCACAAAACCTCCAAAACTAGAACCCTTTGATTCACTTCAACGAGCCTACAGGATTCTGGAATAGGCTGATGAGCCACTGACAGGATTACTGCCAAAAGGGGAACATTACATACTAAAAGGACAAAATTTACTTGGTTCATGAGTCAAAGCTTACGAATTTTTTTTTGAGAGCCATCCATGATACACCATTGGCAGGAAATCCAAGGTATTTTAAAACTTATAGGCAAGTTAGATAGAAGTTTTCATGGAAAGGCCTCAAGGAGGATGTTTTATGCCATGTGTGGGAATATATGACTTGTCAACATAACAAGTCAGAACACACTTTTGTAGCTGGATTACTTCAGCCACTGCCCATTCAAGAGTAGAAATGGGAGAGAACATCTATGGACCCTAATTTTCCTCAACAAGCCTACAGGCCTCCGGAATAGGCTGAAGAGCAACTGAACTGGTCATTGATGAAAAGGGGACCTTACACTTCTTGTCACACACCATTTCACAATTTTATCACTTAAGGGAGAAATTAGGTATTTGGCACTTTTTTATGAAAAATATTTTCTCTCCAAGTGCTATATGAAGAAGTGTGAGGTGTGTTCATGCATTTATAAGGAAAAATCATGAGTTTTTTGACTATTTTTTTCAATTTTTTTTGCTTTTTTTTCCCATTTTTGATGTATTTAGCAAGTTTTTGCCATAGACTCGCCGAGTTTCTAGTGAAAGCTTTCCAAATACTCAGCAAGTTTTTGCCAAAAACACGGAGAGTCTACTCAACAAGTAAACATGGCAGAAACTCGCTAGGCAAAAAAACTCGCCAAAAACTCGACGAGTCTGCCAACTATGGGTATTACTATTAATTGGTGGGAGTACTTGTTCTACCATTTATATCAGATTTTTGCATTATATCTCTACTGTTTGGTAATTGATTATGGAGTTGTCTGCAATAGATATACAATGATTTGGTACAAGTCGTAGCACTGCTTCATCCTTCATTGTAATCTCAAACATATCAACTACTATTTCGGGTGTTTTACATTATGTAGTTTGCTTTCCAACTGTTTGATAACATCTCTTCCTAGTGTTATCATGGAATCTAGCAGCGCTTGATTCATAGATAAACCCGCTACGAAAATTGTTCGTTTTGTAGTTTCGTGATGTTCAAGCACGCAAAACGAGACAAATTTCAATTCACCTCGATGCGCGGTCCAAAATCTCAAATAGTCCATTTGACGGTCTCCTCTCGTCCATCTTTCGAAGAGCTTTGAAACGAGCATCTTCGTCAGCTGTCAACCTTTGGGAGTTAGAAAAATTGTCAAAAATGTAGGAGCGCTGATTTTTAGCGCTCTTACATATTTCATGCCTTAGTCTCTTTTTCGCACATGTAATGTCGGAGATTTTTAGCACTTTTACATATCACATGTAGGAGCACTGAATTTTTGGCGCTCTTACGTATTTCATGCCTTAGTCATTTTCTGGCACATGTAATGTCGGGGATTTTTAGCGCTTTTACATATCACATGTAGGAGCGCTGATTTTTAACGCTCTTACATATTTCACGCCTTAGTCATTTTCTGGCACATCTAATGTCAGGGATTTTTAGCGCTTTTACATATCACATGTAGGAGCACTGATTTTTAGCGCTCTTACATATTTCACGGCTTAGTCATTTTCTGGCACATGTAATGTCAGAGATTTTTAGCACTTTTACATATCACATGTAGGAGCATTGATTTTTAGCGCTCTTACATATTTCATGCCTTAGTCATTTTCTAGCACATGTAATGTTAGGGATTTTTAGTGCTTTTACATATCACATGTAGGAGCGCTGATTTTTAGCTCTCTTACATATTTCATGCCTTAGTCATTTGCGCATATAATGTTGGGGATTTTTAGCGCTTTTACATATCACATGTAGGAGCGCTGATTTTTAGCGCTCTTACATATTTCATACTTTAGTCATTTTCTGGCACATGTAATGTCGAGGTCTTTTAGCGCTTCTGCATATTTTCCCACATGTAATGTCGCTGAATTTTTTCGCTTACACATGTAATGTCAGAGTTTTTTTAGCGCTTTGCATATTTTCCCACATGTAATGTCGCTGAATTTTTTCACTCTTACACATGTAATATTGGGGTTTTTTAGCGCCTCTACATCTCAAACCACAAGTCACATGCAAAAGCTCTGTTTTTCACCGCTCTTAAATAAGTCACATGCAGAAGCTTTGTTTTTCACCGCTCTTACATATTTCATGCAGAAGCTCTATTTTTCACCGCTCTTACATAAGTCACATGCAGAAGTTCTATTTTTCACCGCTCTTACATATTTAATGCAGAAGCTCTGTTTTTCACCGTTCTTACATATGTCACAGGCAGATGCTCTATTTTTTACCACTTTGACATGTGATATGTTGAAGCGCTATTTTTTAGCGTTTTTACAAAAATACAATTTCCTTCCAAAACATGTTAGAGTGTTGTTTTTCAGCGCTTGTGCATAATATGCAAATCTTCCAAGATGTAAGAGTGGGTATTTTTAGCACTGGTACATGAAGATAAACTTCCTCCCAAATGTTGAAATGCTGATTTTTAGTGCTCGGACATGAGTTTTTTCCAAATCTTCAAAGCGTGTTGGAGCAATGATTTTCAGCGCTATTACATAAAAGATAGAACTTTCAAGATGTTGGAGCCCTGATTTTCAGTGCCCCTACACAATAAATAGGATTTTACTGAGCATTCAAAAATCATCTAAAAATGCATTCTCAGCTCTGTTTCGCACGCTTCGCTCATTTTTTTTGCTCTACTCACATCCATTTGCTAGTTTGCTCATTTCCACTCCGTTCTCTGCCATCATCGCATTCAAGCTTCCCAAACCCATGAAATTGCTCATATTTACATCCAATATGTAATGTCTTGAAAATTTGAGTAATTACATCTAAAAGTGCAATACCCCATGCTAAAACCTCAATTTTTCCTACCTTTGCATCAAAATTGTTAAGCTTACTCTTGCATACATTCTGATTTCTTGTGCCCAGATTCTGAAGCAGTTTTGATCAAGTTCTTGCCTATCATCAAGCAAGAAGGCTCTGAAGTACAATTAGAAAGTTCTTCCCATGTTTTAGTTTTTCAAAGAAGTGTTCATCAATGGTTCAAGAAGAATTTGAAGACGAAACTTTTTCAAAGGCTTCAAAGAACGCCAATTTTGACATAAGGCTTTCTCTTCATAATCTCAAGATGCATCTTGATAGATGCAAGAAGATTCAATCATCTACCAGAAGATCAATCACCAAATTTCACACCATAGTGGATTACATTGTTGGTCCAGATGAGGCATTAATACTAGAGACAAAGAAGAAATATGAAGACTTTCGTACCCAAAGCAAGGAACTATGAAGACTTCTTTTTCATCTCCAGTGTTAGATAGTTTTTTCTTTCATTTACGCATTTGGTAAATAGTTTGTGACATCATAAATGTCTTTTGAGCAAATGTAATTACATGTAAAATCAGAGATGTTTTCCCAAAAAGATGGACAACATTTTTAACTAAGTCAAAGTTAGGTTTTCCTAAATTAGCTCACCTACTTTCCTATTTTTGCTCAACTAATTTCCTAGATTTACTCTTCCCTCTCCTTTATAAATAAGAGGGATTTCTATTGTAATCTTTATCTTTAATCTCTAGCAACGAAGTGCTGCTCATTTTGAAACAAATGTATGAAACTTTGTGTTCATCTTTGTGAATCTAAATCGGATCAATAAAGAAGAAAGTTGCATACCAGGCTTTGTGTTGGAATCGATTCTCTTATGGTTTGATCAAATTGGTGGTGATTAGTGTGTGAGATCTAAGGGCTTTGGATAAATTTGTGTAGACTTTGTGTTACACTCTTTATTCGGATTTGTGTTTATGATCAAATACTATTTTTGAATGATCTACAAGACTTTGTGCTTGTAATTGTTCATGTTACTCACGGAATTGCTGTATTTAAGAAGACTTTGTGCTTCTAATACGACAAACGTTACGCATCTCAAGGATCTATCAATGAAAAACTACGAAACGACTTTGTGCGTTCGTGAGCTTTTCTTTCTCATTTTATTGTTTTTTATTATCGTATCTGGTATCTCTATGCTTTGCTTTGACAAGATAGAGATATTGGCATTACCGCTTTGTTGTTAGTTTAAAGTTATTTTGAATCAGAATTATCAACTGTGAAGCATTGTAAGACGTCTTCTCTGGAAAAAGAGAGAAGTATGAATGTAACACACACCCCCCATCTCGTAATTGTAGTGTACATTTTGTGAATATTTAGTTAGTTTTACTTAGCTTCTGTAAGCAGTAAAAAGGGTGCCTCCCCTTTTTGAGAGGAGAGATTACATCTCACATAGCTATGGTTGAAATCAGGTTGTGTAATCTATTGAAAAGAGGATTACATAATTTTAACCCAACACCTAGATTGTTGGATAGTTGTTTGTTCCAATTCTTGGATTTGAAAATAGAAGAGTAATTCATCACTTTATCATTTGTATTGTGAACATTTGTGTGGTTCACCGCAAAATTATATGTGGATTGTAAATATGGACGACAATGCTACCAAGACATGGTTAATTATTTAAATTTTCCATACTACATACATAATAGAGCTATGTAGTTTCCCACTGGTAATTTAATATTCCAAACACCATATGCTCTCACCTAGCTCACATTGGGAACTTGGTGATCAAGAAGTGTGAGGGTTATTGTTGTACCCAAAATAATTTTTTGGCATTCTGCTTAAATTGAGCTAAATCATGTAAAAATGCCGTCAAAAGTCTATTTTAGGTGAAACCAAATATAAGGTTTTTGTGGGTTTCTGTCAAGGAACATGTGTAAAATTCTGAAAAATTGAAAATTAGGGTTTCATGCCCCTATTTTTAAGGAAACACCTAAAAATAGGACCTTCATGAAAATGATTGAAAATGATTTTGATAGGATTAATCGACTTCACGATCACAATGGTCAAGTCAGAATCATCAAAAAACATGTTTTACTTTGGTGGGTCTTGTTGACGGGTGTTTTATGACCGCACCAACACAGAATAGAATTTCCAACGGTCACCTTATTCTCTCTTGATCAAAGTATTCCGCATGCTAAGATTGCGTGGAAGATCATGCATTCAACTCCAAGGTTCCTTTTGTAGCGAATAGGCTCAGTTGGTTGATGTGAATATGCTGGGTATTCCAAGGGGACTTACGTAATTGTTCGACTTCTTGAAGCAGATGAAAGATTTGGCTATGACGCTCTGATTTCTAAACTAATCGGGAAATGTTGAATTTAGAAGGGGTGAGGGTAGGGATTCTATAATCTATTTTTAAAGGGTGGAATGCGAGGATCAACTTCAACAATCTTCAAACCAGACTTTGCTTCGCCTCCCTTCGGACAACTTCGACAAAGTTGGTGCAATCTTCAAAGGATGAGAAAGGTGTTCAAATTATGACACAACATGTACATACCATCACAACGATGCATATGGACATATGAGCCACAATCGAAGTTAAGTGCCAATACTCTAGTTGACCATGCAAGGCGAACTTACCATCAGCAAGCCCGCTAGTGGTATGGATGAAAGAAGACTTGCTCAAATCAAACATCGCATTCCACAATCACCAACTATTTGCATAAAATAAAATCTATTTTACTCTATCTACTTGAATCAGAAAGACGAAAAATCCTTGCCAACTACTCACAACGAAAGAGAGAATCACCAATCAATGAAATTCTTTGTATTATGAGAGTCTTCCACAACAACTTCTTACAAAAACTTTCAAAGGGAAAGATTTTTTTTCCTTTTCAAACTAAGCTAACTTCTAACTATTCACTATATGCTTTCTACTCTCTAGTTCAATCCTCTAGCTCAACTCTTAATCTCATTCTCTGAAATTTAATTTCCATTGGGAAAATAATCTAGGCAAAATAATTTTCCTCTGGAAATATTAAAATCTCCCCTAGGAAAATAATTCTTAATTTCATCAACCCATGGGCGCACTTTGAAGGGGTTCATTTAATTTTTTCATTTTACCCATAGAAAAATATTCATTTTAATTTTCCCCTTGAAAATATTTCATCACCCTGCGAACTTCATTCAAATGCCTTGGAAAACTTTAATTTGTCCATATCAAGGGCGTATTTTTCCATCTAGTGAAATATTTATTTCACTTAGGAAAATTTCTTAATCTCACTTCAGGCAAACTTTACCCTTGGAATTTTATTTTTTTATGACTTAGAGAATTAATCCAAGTCACTCCATGAGTGCATTTTAGCTAGGAAAACTTCAATTTCCCACGCCCTTGACTTTTCCTAAGGCTCCAACACTTGATGGGCGCACTTTGCCTGTGTTATACTCATTTTCCACACTTAGAGAGTTTTCAATTTCATCAATCTCTTCAGGGGCGCATTCTCACCTTGGCAATTCCGTTTTAATGCCTTAGAAATTTTTCCACACATTCTCCTTTCAACCAAGGGCGCATTTGATAAATTGAGTTTTATTTTCTAACTTAGAAAATTTTAAAATTTCTTCTAGATCCTGGGCGCGTTCTAGATAGGCAACTTTATTTCCAACGCCTTAGTTCCTTTTTTGTTTTTATGCCTTAGAGCCTTCACTACCCTTTGGGCGCATTTAGCTTCTTGCACTTTAATTTTAATGCCTTGGGCGTTTTTTTACCTTTCAGCAACCTTAGGCGCATATAGTATGGTGGGCTTTGATTTTGTGCTTTAGGCGTTTTTTATTCCTTGCTGGAGATAGGCGCATTCTACACCTTCAACTTTCATTCTCAAGGCCTTAGGCATTTTTTTACCTTTTTCACTTGAGATGGACGCATTTTGGAAGTGATACTTCTATTTGAGGGCGCAAATGGCATGTGGAACTATTATTCCAACACTTAGGAACTTTTTAGACTTCATTACCCCTTGGGCACATATGACCTAGCCATCTTTCATTTTCACGGCTTGATTTTTTCATTGCTTCTCCGTGGGCGCATTTACCCCTTGCAACTCCTATTCTCAATGCCTTGGGATTTCTCAAGGCTTTCATTAATCTTCTCAAGGTGAGGGCGCATTTTGCCAGGGGAGCTCTTGTTTTAATGCCTTAGATTATTTTGCTAACCTCTCAACACTTGATGGGCGCATTTCAATGTGGGAGCTTTCATTTTGACTTAGGCAAAATCTTATATATCAACCCCTTTATGTTCATGGGCGCATTTTGCCCCTCAAGCTTTTGTTTTCACCACTTAGAGATTTTGTGCTTGGCTTTACAAAGTGGGCGCATTTGTGAGGTGATACTTTCATTTGAGGGTGCCTTTACATGGTGAGGCTTTCATTTCATGCCTTAGGCAATTTTTTAGCTCTTCATTTACCTTGACTTGGGTGCATTTTGGCATGTTCACTTTCATTTTTAATGACTTAAAAAATTTCCAAGTCATTTCACCAATTTCTTCAAGGTGAGGGCGTATCTTGAAGGTGAAGCCTCTGTTTTATACTTAGAAAATTTGACCTCGTCAGCCCGTCACCACCTTCATTTTATAGCAAGTCCTGCTATTTTTAGTAAGCCCTCGATTTTCTGACTTTTGCTACTCCGTTTGTCGTGAAATTTTCACTATATGATCCCCGTTGGTTAGTGAACCTATTTTCGCCTGTTGAATACGCCGACCTGCTATTTATAGCCGTCCTGCTATTTATAGTAAATCCCAAAGTTGCCTGACTTTTGCAGCTTTGTTTGACTTGAAATTTGCTCTGCCTGATCTTGATGATTTAAGTGGCCTGTTCACATCTACCTCTGGCACAAACCTGCTATTTATAGCCATGAAATGCTTTACTAAAAATAGTAAGTTCTCCAATTTTGTTCAAATTTTGCCAGTAGGTTGCCTGAATGATACTGATCTTGATGGGGTACTTCACTTTGACAATTTCCGAATTTTGCCTCCTACAAAAGTGGAAACCCTAATTTTGACTTGCACGTACCCTGAATGGTCTCCGTTTGACTCTGTTTTGGCTGCATGTCGTTCTGCCTGCTGAACTGAAGTGTCGGGTGGCTATCGAAGTGAACCTGCTAAAAATAGAAATTACCCAAAAAAGTGACCAATTCATTGCCGGATGAATTTGCATGTCATATTGCCCGAGGGATCTCAAAAAACCCAAAAAAACCCAAAAAACTGGTTTGTATGCAGACACTGGCTAAAAATAGTAAGTCCTTGAAAATTGATCCCTTCCGCTTGCATGTCACGTCGTTGCGAAGCTCTCGAAAAACCCATGAGGAATATCTAGACATGTGTTGAAAAACTCTGCATTCAAACCCTAAAAAAAGCCTCTGAAGGTTGAACAGTTAAAAGTTGTCATCTCGGTTTGCATGTTACGTCAGCGAAAGACTTGAAAAACCCAGAAACATTCTCCAAACATGCATTTGAAAAGCACATGTGGAAATCTTGAAAATGGCTCTTGAAGCCTGAACTGCTAAAAATAGCAAGTTGTCTGATCCTGACCAAATTTTGCGTGCAAGTATCTGAAAGTTACCTGAATGTGATGGAACCGAGAGAATTCCAAAATCTTTATAAAACGGTCCCAAATTGAGCACTTACTAAAAATACTAAGTTGTTAGAACTCGATGAAAATTCAGTGGGACTCCACCTGAAGCCTTCTAACTGCAGTACTAAGTTCAGATTTCGCTTTGGTACTCAGTTTGACCTTTAGTAAGCCTGAAGGATGAAATCCCTAATTTCATAGACTTAACCAATATTTCAACCTGGTCAAACAATGGGACATCCCCGAAAGGACGGAAAGACCAGAGAGAGAGAGACGCAAAGCCAAAAGACCAGAATGGAGCAAAAATTAGGGGGTCCCCATCTTGAATGGGGTTATGTGTGAAAGGTCACAACAAGACTCTTGTGGGAAATGTTGCCAAGTGGTTCAATCACCTAGAGCCGAACATTACTACAAGTTAGGTAACTATGAGTGAGAAATTTTTGGCAAGATTGAAGCCCGCTGAAGAGAACCATTAGTTGTTTGCTCAACTTTAAAATTCAAAGATGGAGGTCAGTGAACCCATGAGGGAATTTGTGGCAAGGTTTAGTCGCTTGGTCACACATCTTTCTCATACACTCAATTTGTCACCAGATTTTTTTTGAGTAGTTTCATAAATGCTCTTCCATCTGAGATAGCCCTTTTCTTAAGATTGGCGAATGAAACAGAATGAGCGAATGCACAAGAGAGTGCTATCTAGATTGAGGATAACATGATTACTTCCGGAAAAATGAAGACATATTCTATTAGGCCTTTGGTTCAGAGTTCTGCAGATCCACTACTACAAAAGGTAGCTAATGAGATGACTATCCTTAAGAGGCAGTTGCCTACTCAGGGGTAGCCTGCACTACTTGCACCACCACCACCGCAGTATCAACCTCAACAACAGTATCAACCTCAATAGTCGTATCAGCCAAAGAAATAATTTTCAGCCTTTCAATAATTATAGGCCACGGTTTCTAGCACCTCCACCGAAAAAAATAGCTGAAGCTGCACAAAATCTAGTATTTTGTTCTTTCCATGAGATCGATGCACATACCAACTCTACATGTCCAAAAAATTTAAGAATGAATCAAATGATGGGATACGCTGATGCTGCACCTAGTTCATGTTTTGTCCCTACACCAAGTTCGGATGTTAGCTTACCTCAAACGGACAACTTCGATGGCGACTCTGCGACAGGATACTTTGAAAGTGAACCCGTTATTGAAGAAGAAGAAGATCCCCATCAGTATTCTCTTGCAGTAAATCATGAGAATTTTTCAGTGCTTGTGTTTACACGTGCTCAACATTTGAAGGCGCAAAAAGAAGGAGAGAGACTGAAATCAAAAGAAAAGGCTAAAGAAGTGGCTTCCTCTTCTAATCCTAAGCCTTCTCATGAGAATGTTAAAGTGGTTGCTCAAGATTCGTCTTTAGCAAATTTTGATATTGTGGACTCCATGATGAAGACAAACACGCAAATTTCTCAGCTGGAGTATCTCCAGGACCATCCAGAACAACTAGATCGAATTCTTAAGTTTGTAAAGAAGGAGGCTATGATTCAACCTACATTGCGCGAATCATCTGTGCTAGCAGAAGATAAGCCTAAACCCTTCTATATATCTTTGTATATAGGATGATTCAAATTGAGCAATTGCATCATAGATTCAAGAGCCTCAAACAATGTCATGCCTCTACAAGTGATGAATGCATTGGGAATTTTGTGCATTAAGACACAGGACAAGTGTTATTCACTTGAGTCTAAGTTAGTGTCGTTGGTCGAACAATTGAAGGACGCTCAAGTAAGGTTGGCGGCTTGTCCAAAGAAAAAGATAATGATGACCATCCTAGTGGCTGACATTCCAGCCAGCTACAGGATGTTGCTAAGTAGAAGCTTCTGCAAAGATCTCGGAGGAGAGATACATCTGGATTGGTTGTCCACAACTATTCCACTAAAGAAAGGTATTTTCAAGCTGGAGCTAGAGGCCAAATCTTGGTTTACGGTTGTGAAGTCCCAGGATCCTCAAGTACAAGTGTTGTATCAAGAAAAGGGTCTTGGTACTTATGCTATGCTGTCAGAAATAATTGAAGAAAGTTAGGAGGTTGTGTGTTTTGCAGATAAATCGACAAAAGATCCAAAGTTGTGGACTATGCAGTTTGATGGGAGTTGCTAAATTGCAGGTTTGGGAGCGGGAGTTGTTATAATCTCTCCTGAGGGGCGTTTGTATCCATTTGTGTATCGCTTGCAATTCGAATGCACAAATAATACATGAGAATACAATGTGCTTTTACTAGGTCTCAAGAATGCAAAAGATATGGGTATCAAACTACTTAGAGTTGAAGGTGATGTAGAGCTGGTTGTGAAACAGATCAGAGATCAATTTCGAGTAAGAGTAGACCGCCTTCAGCATTATAGAAACAAGGTGTGGAATGCAATCGACTGGTTCGAGGCATTTGGCATCAAATACATTCCTCGTATAGACAATAGTAGAGCTGGTGCCGTTGGGTATTAGCTTCTCTTTTCATGCCACATTTCGATTTTCGTCAGAATGTGTTTGCTATTGAGCTCATATATAGGTTAGTTGTCCTTGACAACTGCGACAACTGGAAAGTCTTCGATGATGACGACCATATTAAAGATTTTCTTTTCATGGGAGATAATTTTAAAGGATTATTCTTTGAGGGTAGTTTGTCTCCTTTCAGAGAATCAGTAATAGAGGTTTCTGATGCGAAAAAAGTTTCAAAAGATGCGGGAACCTCAAAAGAAATAGATTCAAGTATTATCCAGTAGAAGGGTAATAAGATTCCCAAGGATTTAGTATCCTTGGAGAACATATTTGATAGGCATGACAGATATATCCAAGATTAGAAGAACTCGAGCGATAAGACCTCTGCTGAGCATTACCAAGTAAACATTGGTACTGAAGACAAACCTCGACTTGTTCATTTAGGAAAATGTTGTACTACAGAAGAGAGTGAAAGGTTTATCTCCTTGTTCAAGCAGTATTGAGATGTTTTTACTTGGTCATATGAATATTTGCAGGTCTTCACACCTAGAGAATTGTCTCAAAAAATTCCTCTAAAACCTGAGGCCAAGCCCTTGAAGCAAAAACGACACTATATTTCACAAATTCAAGATACAATCTATGCGGAAAATCAGACGATGGTGGATGCTAAAATCATCTTTCCGATTCATCATTCCACTTGGATGTTGAATATAGTTCCTGTGCGTAAGAAGAATGGAGAGATCCAAATTTGTGTGGATTTCAGGAACTTATATTAGTCATCTCTCAAGGATAACTATCCTTTTCCAATCACCTTATAGACGTCAAGGTGTAGGCAACCCTAAAATCACCTTGAGTCAACTAAAGTCTTGCAATGCATGCAAGATCTTATTCCTAAACCCTAATTGAATGAAACTATACAGTTAACTGGGAAACTATCATCAGTTAACTGAAACATCTAATCTAAATCGACAAGGTGCAACATGCACGTCCTTATTGAAAGCAAGTCAACTGGAATGCTATCATCAGTCAACTGAAAAATCTAATCTAATCTCCAAGTATATGTAGATGTTTCCAAGAAAGACATGCATGCAAATGTATAACAGCAAGTTAACTCGGAAAGAAGCCTCGAGTTAACTACTTCTGATGACTCATCATTGTAAGCAACTGCATGGTCTAACTAAAAGTCTACTCTAAGTTTATCATCTCCTCCAAAAATTTATCAATAGTATCATCATCTGGCACTTTGACGCTGTCCACAATGATTAACTGCTTGTCCAACTCTTTGTCTCCATCTCGGATCTCCCTCTGACTATCTCTAACCTCTGTGGTCACCTTTTTGAAACTGATAGTCAGCATTGTAAACTCCTCCATCTTGAACGCCTCTAGTCCTCCACATAGGTTATTACAAACTAATTCTTCGAACTCAGCTTGAACTGCCTCTAACTCAGTGTAGGTACCATCCTCATGCTGATAATGACATGGGATCTGAGTGATGTACGCGCTGATGAAACTAAGAGCTGCAACAACCTTTTCCTGAATCATGCTCATCTTAGCAAAAATTCTGTCATATGTCCCCACCCTGCAAAGATATAATTCTCTCCAAGTGAAGACCTTCTTCTGATCTATATCTGCTGTAATGGCATCATAGATTCCTGCAAGCTGTGATATCAGAATCAAATCCTTCGGTTTACGCTCGGCCATGAAAATCTCGAGCTCCTGAATTCTCTGACGAAGACTATGTTCGTCAACCCTCAACTGATATAGCTCTATGAGGAGGTGTCGACCAGCAATGATAAAGTCTTCAATCCAGGTATCCAGTAGCTTTCCTCGATTAACCAAGTGTTGAATCCTTTGCTGTTTTGTGGCGGTCTCTCGAAGTTGTGGAAGTAAAGGTGCTTGCCCCTCGCTGCCATGAAGTAAACTCGAAATATACATGCGGAGTTGCCTAATTTCAGCCTTGAGAGCTACTTTATCCTCACCATCCTTCATGACACGTTCCTCTAGATTACTCGCGACAACTCTGAATAGATTCACGTCGGTGTGTCGAGTATTCTTACCCAGATTAGTTTTGACGAAGGTAAAATCACCAACATCAACTTCATCCAAGTATTTGCCTTCTGGAGGAATAGCAACCTCTATGACGATCTCTGCCTCAAGATTCTTCTCAATATTTATCTGCTTTCTGGCCCTCTTATTCAACCTGTTTTGATAGGGCTCACCAAACTTAGATAAATCAAGATTATATGAAGGCATAGGCCTCTCCCTCTCCAATGACTTCTCAAGCAAAGATGAATAAGGAATATTGTCCTCTCGAGGTGGAGCCGTTTCTACAGTATCAGCCGCTGGGGGATCCACTGGTATGAAGGTCTCATGTATCGGAGTCTCAGGTTCTGAATCAATATCTATGGGAAACGAGTGTGCTGAAAAAGTTGAACCTGGAGATGACAAACCGGCCTCAGTCTGAATAACTGGTTCCAATGAAATAACTGGCTCTAGAAGTACTATCTCTGTAACTGGAAATGCTTGCTCTTGAGGTACTGTCTCTACAACTGGAAGTGTTGGCTCCTTCTCAACCTGTTTCCTTTTGGTGATGCTTTTTCCTTTTGAATTAATTCCCATCTTAACCCCTTCAGGCGGCCTCATAGTAACCTTGACCCGAGGTTTAGCTCTAGAAGTAGAAGGTAAAGAAGAAACTACCACTGCTGGCGGCTCTGTAACTGGGATCACCCTTCGCTTCCGCTTGCTCTCAAGGAAGTACATGGTGGTTTTGATAACAGACCTGGATAAGTCTTTCACTGAAGTGTTCAATGGGACATACCAATTAGGTTGGCGAAGTGGCTGGCGAGCAACTTGGTCTCTAATGAATGAATGAAGTAGTATCTCGCCATCATCATTAGACAAGCCTTCCACATCCTCTGACAAGAAATCAGCAATCTGTGGAATAGTAAGCCTACAATAATGACGACGACGCACCTCAAATTCATCCTCACAATTGACCCAAAAGTCCTCAAGCGCTGCCGAATGTGAAACATTTTGCTCCAACCTTGCTGAATAATGACCCAAGGGATCATAGGCACGCTTCTGAGGAAAACACCCAAGCTGAAGTTTCTCTAACTCGTGTGCCATTAACTTGCAATCAGCAGTTGTTTTGCATTTGTAAATACCTAACTCAAACGGAAAGGTGAAAGCTGGCTTATGTCGATTGCGAAGAAAAGTGTGAACCTCATGTGCCTGTCTCATGAACTCCATGAAAAGAACCTTATCCGATGGGTACCTCGGTAGCATCAGAGGCTCTCCTGTATATCCATATACACGAATATATGTGAAAGTAGGAAATTGGATAAACCAATCTGCCCAACTCTCCATTGCTGATTGTGCCTCTGTAGAAATCCTCACATGCATCTCGTTATCTAAATTTCTAACTGTCCTCATAAGAAAGTGATCATTCACTGCTGTAAAGTCCTGTTCAGCTTTCGAAAACTCCAACTGAGGGTAGTATTCGTGCACTCGCTGAACACCCAGAACTCCACCGGTCTTTAATAATTAAAGCTGCCTTGAAATGCAACTAAGTAAACCAGAAAAGTTACCATATGGAATTCGTGAATCTTTAGGAACTCTGTAATCTGCTGGTGAAGACACTCGCTGATAAACATGGCCCAATCAAATGTTTCTTTTTTATCAATAACTCGTGAGATGAGGTAGAACATCCATGTTCGGAAAACGCTTGTGTCTGGTAGAACCTGCTAACCGGTTAAGGAAAGTTATCAAAATAGCAATCTCGTCCTTGAAATCCCCATGTGCAATCTTCCTTGGCATGTTGGTTTTCTGAATTTTCAACCACCGTTGAGCTACTTTCTTCTGTGATCTATCCTTGTCCTCCTCCCATATTCTGTCACAATCTGAAATGGATACAACGAAATGATCTAAACGTGGAGGAATAGAAAAACATTTTTCTACATCCCTCAGCTTAAGCCTACAAATAATCCTTCCATCTGTCGATCTGATTTGTCTGGTAGACGAGTCATAATGCTTAACACAAGCAAGTACGAACTCAAGATCAAAGACTGAGATAGGAATGGACGTCGCTGCAAGTATCCTTGAATGTTCAAGATTTTTGATTGTAGTACTGCTGATACCCTCCAATGAGTTCAGATTGACGATGGGAAAAACATGACTTAAGTCGGTATTGGTAGTTTTCAGAAAGTTATGAAGAAAGACCTGTTTGGCCTTATAGTCTATGGGATTATACTGCATTCTGAAAAACTAGACTTTTGACTGTAATGTCGGGTATGTTTGGACAACTTTGGAAAAATTGGAAAAGCTCGGGGATAGGCTAAAAATAGCAAGGGGAAGTGAATTTTTTCGAACAAATTCTAAGATATGGGTTTTGTGTAGAATCAAATTCTAATGCAACCTAAAACGTTAGAATTGTGAAAAAATGGGATTTAGGCTTGCATGCAAAAGGTTTTCGGTTGAGATTTGAACTGGTAGTTAGGAGTACTTGGGGGCAATTTTTCCCGCGAAAATCTAGAACATGGGTTTTGTGTAGAAATGAATCCTAAAACCACCCAGATCAACAGATTTGCGAAAAAACGTGATTTAGGCCCACATGCAAAGAGAATTTTGGAAAAAAGCACAGTGCTTCTAGAAAAGAGGCAGCAGGGCAATTTTCGCAAAATAATCTAAGACATGGGTATTGTTGTTGATGCTGAAATACTCGAACTCAGATGATGCTTTTCTGAAAAATCTATCATTTTCTTTGACATGCGAAGAAAACCTAAGACGAGAATAGAAGAAAGTAAGACAAAAGAATAGAAGTTTTATTTTTTTGTTTTCTCTCTTCTTCTGTAAAAATTCGCCTATGCTTGAAGTAGAATTGATAAAAACCTGCATGCAAATGGAAAACAAAGTTTGAAATAATCTTCCCTTGAACAATCTGAATCTGTAGCTACGAAGAATACTGAAATTTGACACCTGTAGCACCTGCAGATCAATTTTATACTCAAGAAAGATGTTTCTTGTCAACTCTGATGAAGAATAATGGATGCCATTAGCAAAATATATAAAAAAATATCTTCTAAGGCATGTGAAATGCATGCCAAGCATTGGAAATGGCACTTGAAGTACAACTGGTGCTTCAAAACTCGCGCATGGCCTATTTTTGGCTTCAAACTTAGTTAACTGGATGTAGAACCAACCCAAGTTAGGGCGCCATCTTGAAGATTCAATTAACTGATGCATGCAAACTAAGTTTAGCCAGTTATGACTAAAAATAGGTAAAATAGAAGTCGACCTGAAAAAGAGTTTAACTGAAGATCAAAATTTGGCAAACTGAAAACTCTCTTCATGCACACTTCTACTTTTGAATTTCAAAAAAGTCAACCTTTGACTTTAGGCGTCCTTTCTTACTTAGACATTTTTTGAAAATTTAGAATCTAAAACCTCAAACGAAGCTCATGTTTGATCACTGATTCTGGTTGACTGTCACGTTGGATCAACTGGCTGACAATCTCGATGAAGAGCAGGACCAAATCTGACAAGAAGATTCCTTGAGGTGGCAATTCAAAATTCAATTATTTGAGGCTTCAAAAAGATGGGCACCCCTGGCCTCCAGGGGCACTTTTGACCTCAGTGTTAGAATATTTTCAGGCATTTTCATCATTTTCACTGATAACTTGACCATATTTCACTTGACATTTCCCGGTATTTGACAAAACTTCAAAACATGCTGACTGGCTCACTACGGAGCAGACTGAATTTTGAGTAAAGGCTCCTGATGAACACTTTGTATAAAAACATCTTTAAACCTTCCTAAATCATGGGCGCCCCTGGCCTCCAGGGGCGCTTTTCCCAACCAATGTCATCCTTTACTGCAACTGGCAAAAATTACTCAACTTCCTGCTGCAGATTGCCAAGACATCTTCTGAACCGGCTGAGACAGGGAACGGAAAGCTGGAACTGACACGAACGAGACGAACCTCTGAAATCATCTAACAGATTTCATTAAAGGTCTTAAAACCTTGGGCGCCCCTGCCCTCCAGGGGCGCTTTTGTCCTTTCTGAACAATCTCTGATCCAGTCTGAAACCTCAAATTTGACCACTGATGGCGACAACTCGACAACTCAGATTCACCTGCGGACAGATGCATCGCGGAGCTGGACCAAAAATAGAAACAAACTTCCTGGGTGTCACTTGATCAAAAGATTTCATCTGAATCTTCAAAAAGATGGGCGCCCCTGGCCTCCAGGGGTGCTTTTTCTCTTCAAAGTTATCTACTTTGCATTTCCCTCGTTCTGTATTGAATTTCTGTTTTCAGGTGTTTTACTCCTCCGTCGGACTGGATGGCTAGCTCATTGCGAAGCTATCAGGAAACTGGAGGTCATCTTGGTAGAAAATTTCACAAAACGTTGAATACAGCTTCCATAATGATGGGTGCCCCTAGCTGAGTGGCGCTTTTGACCTCTAGACTTAGCCAATTTCACAGTATTTTTACCTCGTTGAAAATCTCCTCCATCAAAAAGCATAATTTTCAACATCTTTCATCGTAGAGCGTTCTTCTTTGAGTTTCAGGCTTAGATATTAACACCTGGTACTGGTCAACTGCCATTAATGACCTCAGAGGTCCTAACTTTTCTCCTGAAAAAGTTATAACTACCCACCAGCCTTAAACTGACTTTTAACTGAAACTGACTTCACCACTATGATTGTGATGTGAAATAAGCAAATCAAAATTAATTACAGCCAATATTGACAAGTTCCTATTTTTTAGGGTTTCGAGCTAAAAATAGATTTCAAAAACCCTAATTTTCTAAATTTTCAAATTTTGCCAGTATCTCCGTGGCATGACATTGACTCAAAGCCCATACTTTATTTGCCCAAAAACTGAGTTTTGACCCCACTTTTACAAGGTTTAGACCATTTTAAGCAAAATGCCTTAATGAAGCAAAAAATTGGTTTGGGTACAACATATACTAACTGGGAAATGCTGAATTTAAAGGAGATAAAGGGAGAAACTCTATAATCTATTTCTAAAGGGTGGAATGCGAGGACTTACTTCGACAATCTTCAAACCAGACTTTGTATCGCCTCCCCTTCGGACAACTCTGACAAAGTTGGTGCAATCTTCAAAGGATGAATAAGATATTCAAATTATGATTCAACATGCACACCCCATCACAACGATGCAAGTGAACACACGAATCACAATCAAAGTTAGGTACTGATATTCTAGTTGACCACTCAGGGTAGACTTACCATTAGCAAGCCCGCTAATGGTATGGATAAAGGAAGACTTGTCCAAACCAAACGCCACACTCCACAATTAACAACTACTTGCATAAAATAAAGTCTATTTTACTCTAATCAACTTGAATCGGAAAGACGAAGAAGCCTTGTCAACTACCCACAATGAAAGATAGAACCACCATGCAATGATAAACCTTTGTATTATGAGAGTTTTTCCACAACAACCTCTTACAAAACTTTCAAGGGGAAAGCTTTCTTTCCTTTTCAAATTAAGCTAACTCTCTATCTATTCTAACTTCTATCTTCTCTATTCTCTGATTTCTTGATCTAATCTAATCTAATTGATTACAAATGAAGGGGGGATGCCCCTTTTATAGTTGGCCCAGTCCAGCGAACGACTTAGATTGAATTACAATAAAGGGCTCAAATCGAGCCACCTATGCCCTAATTAGGGTTTTTGCCCTTAAAACCGCCACTGAGAGGAGTGGGGCAATAAATGCACAAAAGATTCTCCACTCCTCTGCAGGAACCACTATTTGCAATTAATGCCCAATATCTTCCTCCAGAAGATTCTCGCGCAGAAAGACTTTCTCTGCTCTGCTTGCCAATTCTGTTGCGTTAGGAGGAGGCAACAACACTTGGTTCAAATCCTCCTTGCAAGAAGTTCTTCTTCGTTAAGTCCTCCTGTTGCTTTCATTCTTGTATGCATTTCCTTTTTCTTGTAACTTTCACATTTCTCCAGCCCACTGCCTTGGGCACATTTACCTCTTCGCATCACATTCTTAATGCCTTAGGCAAATCTTTATTGCTGTTTCCCTTTTCCAAAGTTATAACGTTGTCCAGCTTCATCACTGTTGACGTGTTTTTTAGGACAGCGCCAGCACAGAATAAAGTTGCCCAACGGTCACTCTATTCTCTCTTGATCAAAGTGTCCCACATGCTAAGATTGCTTGAAAGTTCATGTGTTCGACTCCAAGGTTCCTTTTATCGCGAATAGACTCAGTTGGTTGATGTGTTTTGCTGGTTATTTCAAGGGGACTTACGTAGTTGTTCGACTCTGTGAAGCAATTAGGACATGAATGATTTGGCAATATTGTTCTGGTATCTAGACTGACTCGGAAAATGCAGAATTTAAAGGGGATAGGGATAGGGATTCTACAAATCTATTTCTAAAGGGTGGAGGACGAAGATCGACTTAAACAATCTTCAAACCAAACTTTGCTTTGTCTCCTTTCGAACAACTCCGACAAAGTTGGTGCAATCTTCAAAGGATGAGAAAAGTGTTCAAACTATGACGCAACATGTTCATACCGTCAATACGATGCATACAAACATATGAACCATAATCGAAGTTAAGTGCTGATACTCCAGTTGACCACGCAAGGCGAACTTACCATCAGTAAGCCCGCTAGTGGTATGGATGAAGAAGATATGCTCAAATCACAACGCCACACTCCACAATTAACAACTACTTGCATGAAATAGAAATCTACTTTACTCTATCTACCTTGAATTGGAAAGACGAAATGGCCTTGCTAGCTACTCATAACAAAGAAGAAATCACCAATCAATGAAACTCTTTGTATTATGAAAAGTGTTCACAACAACCTTTTACAAAACTTTCAAAGGAAAGTTTTCTTCCCTCCTCAATCTAAAGCTAACTTCTAAGCTAAAAGCTATATGACTTCTACTCTCTAGCTCTGATTCAACTCTTGATCTAATGTCTAATTCTAATATATTACAAATGAGGGGGGATGCCCCTTTTATAATAAGTCCAATTCAGTGGACGGTTCAGATCAAATTACAATGGAGGGCTCAGATCGAGCCACCTATGCCCTGATTAGGGTTTCTGCCCTAAAAACCGCCACAAAGAGGAGTGGGCAATGAATGCACAGAATATTCTCCACTCCCCTGCAGGAATCATAATGAGCAATTAATGCCCACTACCACCATCAAGAAGATCCTCATCAAGCAGCGCGTTCCCACTGGCCTTCTCCCGGATAGCAAACTCGATCAACCGGGCCAATACTGCTTCAACCTCCTGTGCAGAGATCGGTGGAATATGGTTGAGCTGGAACTCCAAGACTGCTACCGTCTGTCCGTATCTGGTGTAAGATTTCCTCCATGTCACTAAGGCGTCCTGGGTATGCTGAATTATACTAGAGAATGTGGAAACATTCTCAAAGTCATCCAGGACAAGTGACCTCACAGCTGAGAAGAATGGAGGCAGTCTACTTTTCAAGCCATCAGCAGTTATCTCTTCTGGGACCAACTTTCTAGCAAATATGGCTTCTAATGTATTGAGGACTCCCCCCAAGATGTTGCCCATTGCCTTCCTCACTTTAGTTGAATCTGCCCTTCTTGCGTCGTGAAATCCACGGCCTGTGACCACCGAGGAGTACCAACTGGTGAAATCATACCTATCACCTCTCTGAATTACACCTCCATCCACCAAGGTTTCTAGAGGTATATGCATCAAAGCCCCCAAACGAAGTACAGTCTTCGTTTGATAGATGCGAGTATCACCCCAGGCCTGATCTACTATATCCATCCGTGCCAAAATACTTGAGGCCTGTCGATAAGCATCGGCGAGGTCCTCCATGAATTTCCCTGTCTCAGTATGAACACGGCTAACCCACTTGTCTGCCTCCATTTCCATTTTCTTCAAATCCTCTAAGGCAACAACTGACTCCTTCGGAAGCTCTGATGGACGTTCCACTGCTGGGTTTGCTGGTTCACCTGGATGTGCTAGATTTTGTACGTATCCTATCAAAGTTTTGTGCTCCTTCTTCAATTTCTTATACTTCCCCTCCGTGCGGAGCAACTGATCCTTCAATGCCTGATAGGAGTTATCGAACTCCTCGATAACTTGGGCTCCCGTAGGACGACCCAACTCTACTGTGGTGATCACATAATTTTCAGGCCTCTCCTCGGTTCGATCACAATCTTCCCTCGAAATAGCCACCTGAAGCGTGCGAGAGCCTGACTCGTCGGTCGAGATCTTTGAAAACTTTCGGGCCCTTTTCTTCTCTGGTGGCGCACTGATCCTCCTGAGGAACTCTTCCATCTCAATGGCCGGATCCGTGTCATCCTCGGGTTCTCTCCTCATTCTGTCGGAAAGCCAATCAGGCACTGTCTGCTGTGGATTACAAATGACAAGGGGCTGTTCTTCTGTTGCCTCCATCTCGTGCACTTCCTCTCTTCTTGCACTGGTTTGCTCAGGCTCATCCTCCTCTATAAGCTGGGTATCTCCCGACCCTTGGGTCCCCTGTTCTGTGTTTTCCTCTTCTTCCAAAGCCGTGTCCAACATCTGCTGAAAATGTGTGTCGGCCATTGTTTCCTCTTCCTCCTCATGTTGGCCGCCCCTGGATAGATTGACACTAGCTGATTCCCGGGCGTTGGGCTGATCTACCTCCTCAAGTCCCGGCTCTTCCTCTAATCCTGCCCTCTGATCGGCAAATAATGAAACCACTCTCAAACTCGAAGATTGAGTTTGTGAGTGCACGGGTGATGCTTGTTCTATCCTCAACGGTATCGGTTGGGTTGGCACTTCCACTTGTGCCCTCGATGTCTGAGCAATTTGTTTCCCCCTTTTTACCGATAGCGGCCTTGGGTCACCCATCAAGCTATAAGTGAGGGCGATCGACTTGCTCTTGAGTCTGCATACATGTCTGTCGACCCAAGTCTGGTAAAAGTCATCACCCGGGATAGAAGCGTGTCCAAGTCCATGATCTCGGCTCGGACCAATCAGGTGGTGGGACAGGAGTATCCCTAACTGACCCATAGTCGGGTTGCATGGCGTTGACATCCTCCTCCACCTGGTCGGGAACTGGAATAATCTCACATTCTCTAATCAACTTGAGAGGAAGTCTGGAAAACATCCTTCTTCTTATCTCAGCCTCATCCATTGCATTTGCCCAAAAGTCCTCCAGATGAGCTCTGTGCCGGTATTCAACGTTCTGTATCATCCAGATGCTCCTGTAAGGATCGAAATCCTGCCTGCCTGTGTGATATGACAAATGATAAGATTGCAGCTCGTCCTCTGCCTCTCGGGCTGCCTGCAAAGAGGGACACACCTCAATGGAATTCCCTATGGTGATAGGGAAATCAAGTCCACCCTTCTTTTTCCTTTTCTAAATCTTATCGTAGGCAATCAATTGCCTAGATACCTCAAGCATTACTATGTGATCAGTGGGGTATCGTGGTAACCTATACGGATACGAAGTGAACCCCTGCAGCCTAATATATGTGAATTCCGGGAATTGGATGAGCCAATACCCATAGTCCTCAATCAATGTCTGTGCTTCTTTGGATATTCTCTGCTGTGTCCTCTGCTGAAGTGTCCTCGTGATGTGCATTGTGAATGCATCATTTGCCCGTTTATAGTTGGCAATGTTAGCTAAATGTAGCTGTGTGCAGGCTTCATGGATTTTGAATTGACCAGGGGCACAGCCGATTGGCTCCTTGTACGAAATTCCTCTGTACTTAGTCATTCTGGCCAACATGTAAATTACATATGAGCTCATGTAGAAAGTCTTCGTCACCTTCAGGCTTCTGAATTGCTCATCGATGTGGTTGCTAATCATCCTAGCCCAATCGACACACTCCTTTCCCTCCAAGATGATCTCGATGAAGTAGAACATCCAAGGCTCGAAAATGTAAGCCTGTGCACTCCCATTTACCCGGCTCAACATCATTATCAAATCACAATATTCTTGTTTCACGTCCTCGGCAATTATCTGCTTTGGGAGCTTAGTGCGGGGTGGCCTCGGCTTCTGCATCCAAACTCTGTTGATGATTGCAGTGACTCTTTCGAAAGAGGAAGAGTACATCTTATCTGCCCTCTTATTTGTCCTGTATAACATCTCCTCAGCAGTCGGAATCCCAAATGCCTCTCGGATGGCATCCGGTGTGAAGTTGGTGAGCAGTTTACCATCCGGAGAGACAATCGTCCTACGTTCTGGCTTGTAGTGATTGGCGCACTCCATAATTAGCTCCGGACACTGAATTGCTGGCGGAAAACTAGCAGCTGCGTAGATTCCACTCTTCATTATATTATGTGCCGTGACGGATGGTTGATGGCCCCCTAGCCCGAACATCCTCGATTTGAGTGCATTTAGATTAAATGAACCAAGGTTGGTGTCATTTAATCTTGCCAACTTTGAAACTATTGCTGACTTTGGGAGAAATGGCTTAGCGAGCCTTTTAATCATTGCCTGCCGGGATGAGCCAGCCTTGCCTGCTTCAGTGTTTGCAGCTCTGCCTGCGGCTTTGCTTGTTCCTGCAACATCCTTTGCTCCGGCCATCTGCAAAATAAAATAGAATAGCAATAAGCTAGGCTGCAGATTTTTTTAAATAAAATGAAGTAACCTCCGAGACGGCTGCGAATGTGGAGTTAGCTTTTTGAAAATAAAAACTCTCAGCATAAATTACTAACTCCAAACCTCGTACTGTATAAAAAACTTCAAGCTTATAAAGAAGCTTTCAACGACTGCACTTCCGACTGGCGAAGAAAATTGCAGCCAACTACCAACTTTCAACAATGTGGATACTTTCTCAGCACAAAGCGGATTAAATCCTTTGTCTTGACTTCGTCAACCTCAGCAACTTTCAACTTCTAGCAGCTTGAATAAGTAAAATCTGCAGCAAGCTTCAACTTTCGTGCAACTTCAATACTCAGCAATTTCGAAATAAATCCCCAGCACAATATAAATTTCTGCAACTCAACACTCTGCAGCAACTTCAACAAATAAACCTTCCAGCAACTCCGGAAAACAACTTCAACCTTCAACTTCGAAATTGCAGCAACACACTTTCAGCTTTTCGAAAGAAAGAGTCTCGGCAAATGAAAATTTCTCCAGCACTTCGTACTTTCAGCAACTTAACACTCCGAAATAAAATAAACTCTCAAAGAATTTCTCTCCTCAACCACTTCGAAAATATTTCAATCTCTCAAGAACTTCTTCAACAACGTCAACTTCGAAACAATGTGAGGAGAAATGAGAGGAGAGATTGTTTAAATAACTCTTCTCGGAGAATCCTGCTAAGTAGTGCTGGGGCTATTTTTAGCACCTTCATCAATTTTCCACTCTCTTCGTTCGGAATCTTCTAATTCAAGCGCAGTAGTGGGCTAGTCGTCAGCCGGTCATTATGGCAATTGCCATTAATAATGATTCCTTCTTTGTAAAAATTCGAATCCTTCCTCTTAGTCTGCCAGTTAACTCTTGGCGATTTAAACGACTCGCGAGAAAAACAATCACTTGACTTGATTTAAAATTCCATTTTAAAATCTCGCAGTGTTTAAATAAATTCAACTCGAAAAATTTCGTGGGAGTTGTAAATTTATTTCCAACTTTTAAAATGTTTGTCATTTAAATCCTCGATTTCATAAAATTTGCCTTAAGACATTTTAAATTCTCTCATTAAAATGTTCAACTCCGGGTGATTAAAAATTATTTGCATGCTCGAAATAATTCATCCTCTGAGATTTAACTTCCGTCAGGAAAATAATCTAGGCAAAACGAATTTCCTCTGAAAATATTAAAATTTCCCTTAGGAAATTAATTTTCAAACTCTGTTAACTCATGGGTGCATTTTAAGCGGGTTCATTTGATTTTCACTTGACCCATGGAAAATATTCATCGATATCAAATCTTCCCCTTGAAAAATATTCGTCAACCTTCAACTGCCTTTGGAAAATTTTAAAACTCATCAAATCATCCTTCCATGCCAAGGGCGTATTTTTCCCTAGTGAAATGCTATCTCAATTAGAAAAATTTTCTAACATTTTCTCTCTTGGCGTATTTCCCTTGGTATAATTTTTCTCTGATAAAAAAAATCTCCACACCTTATGAATTAAAATTTAAATCCCTCTTCAAGGGCGCATTCTTACCTTGGCACTTTCGTTTTCAACACTTAGAAACTTTTTCTAAGTCCTTACTTTCAACTTGGGCGCATTTTAGATGTTGAACTTTCGATTTGATGCCTTAGGCGTTTTTTCAACATTTTCAATGTCTTGAAGGTGGGCGCATTTTGAAGGGTCTACTTTCATTTTACCTTAGAACTTTTTTTAACATTTTCAATGTCTTGAAGGTGGGCGCATTTTGACCCATGAGCTTTCACTTTGATGACTTAGAATTTTCTTTGAGGGTCTTCACTTTACCTTGGGCGCAAATACTACCTCAAGCTTTCATTTTATGCCTTAGAAGAATTTCAAGGCTTCCATTATCCTTCTCAAGGTGAGGGCGCATTTCACTAGGTGAGCTCCTATTTTCAATGCCTTAGTAGAATTTCATGTTAACCTCTCCATGGTGGGCGCATTTAGGGGGTGGTATTTTCAAGTGAGGGCGCATTTCTACCCCTCCACTTTCATTTCAATGCCTTAGCCGCTTTTTCTCCAACAACCCCTTTTACACTTGAGGTGGGCGCACTTTGAAGGGTCTACTTTCATTTTACACGCCTTAGTTTATTTTCGAACTTCTCAACACTTCCAAATACCTTGGGCGCATTCACCACTTCCAGCTTTCATTTTCCATACATAGGCATTTTTACCTAACCTCTTGTTTCATGCCTTAGAAGAATTTCACTTAACAACACTTGCAAGGTGGGCGCATTTACTAGGCCAAGCTTTCACTCAAACACTTAGGCGTTTTTCACATGTAAGCCTTGACTTGAGGGCGCATTTTGCCCTCTCTACTTTCATTTCAATGCCTTAGGCGTTTTCCTTGTTAACCTCTCCATGGTGGGCGCACTTTGATGGGGTAGCTTCAAGATGAAGGCGCATTTCATGGGGTGAGCTTTCAACTTTGCCTTAGGCGTTTCAATGCCTTCATCACTTTCTTCAAGGTGAGGGCGCATTTAGGGGGGTTAGCTCTCAACTTAACACTTAGGAAAATTTTTGATACCCCTTGAGCTTATGGGCACATTTTGCCCCTCAAGCTTTTGTTTTCACCACTTAGGAAATTTTGACTTGGCCTCACAACCTTGGGCGCATTTTCATATGCCCACTTTTGTTTTTGCCTTAGAAAATTTTTCACCTTTTCTCCTTCTTGAGGGCACATTTCACAGGGTGAACTTCTATCTTCAATGCCTTAGCCGTTTTTCACTAGGCAACATCTTCCTTGGGCGCATTTTGAGGTATGAGCTTTTGTTTCATGCCTTAGAAACTTTCAAGGCTTCCATCAAGGTGGGCGCATTTGCTATGCTCAACTTTGAATTCTGCCTTAGACAATTTTCAAGCTATCAATTTGTGAGGTGGGCGCATTTTGAAGGGGATACTTTCATTTTCCCACACTCAGAATATTTTCCATGCCTCTGCCTATCTTTGTTTATGCATTCTATTTTTAGCAAGTCCCTTGATTTTCAACCTCTAAGGCTCCGTTTTGCCTGAAAATTTCATCATATGATATTCTCTGCCTGGTGAACCCGTTTTGCCAGTCCTCTGCCCTGACCTGCTATTTATAGCCACCTGCTATTTATAGTAAGTTTTGACTTTCTGGCTTTAATAGCTCCGTTTTGCCTGAAAGTTGCAACGCTTGATCTTGATAGCTTGAGTGTTACTCTGATGCCAACCTCGGGTGCAGACTTGCTATTTATAGCCGTGCCCTGACTTACTAAAAATAGTAAGTTCTCCGATTTCGCTCAAATTTTGCCAGCAGGTACCTTGAAGTGTGCTGACATGGGTGGGGTACTTCGTTTCGGCTATTTTTGGATTTTACCCCCTATAAAAGTGGAAACCCTAATTTGACTTACATGTATCCCGAACGGTCTCCGTTTGTCCTCGTTCCTTCTGCATGTCGTTCTGCTTGCTGAACTGGAGTGTTGGGCGGCTGCCAGAGTGTACCTGCTAAAAATAGAAACTGCCTGAAAAGTGACTCATCCACTGCAGGATGGTTTTGCATGTCATATTGCCCGTGGGATCTCAAAAAACCCAGAAAAACCCAGAAAACTGGTCTGCATGCATGCACTGGCTAAAAATAGTAAGTCCTTAAACTTTGATCTTCTCCGCTTGCAAGTCACACCGTTGCGAAGCTCTCGAAAAACCCATAAAGAAAAACCCGACATGCATTGAAAAACACTGCATGCGAACCCTAAAAATAGCCTCCGAAGGCTGAACTCTGAAAGTGGTCGTCTCGGTTTGCATGTTACATCACTGCGAAGGTTTTGGAAAACCCAGAAGGATTCTCCAGACATGCATCTGAAAAGCTCATGTGGAAACCCTGATTTGACTCTTAAAGCCTGAAATGCCAAAAATAGCAAGTCGTCTGATCTGGCTCAAAATTTACGTGTAGGCAGCTTGATGTTACCCGGATGCAGTGGAACTGACAGAATTCCAAAATCTCAATAAAATAGTCCCAAGTTGAATACTTACTAAAAATAGTAAGTTGCCGGAATACAGTGAAAATTTAGGGGGACTCTGCTGGAAGTCTTCTGACTGCTGCACTAAGCTTAGATTTCAATTTTATGACTCGGTTTGACCTTAAATAAGCCTGAAGGATGAAAACCCTAATTACACAGACTTAACCAATATTTCAACCTGGGTCAAACAACGGGACATCCCCGGAAGGACCAGAGACCAGAGAGAGAGCGAACCAAAGCCAAAAGACCAGAATGGAGCAAAATTTAGGGGGTCCCCATCTTGATGGGGTGATGTGTGAAAAAAAAGGTCACAACAATTTCCTCGTTATTTTCTTGAAGATCTTGGGCTTCTTTTACAAATGTCTCAGTAGAGTTGACCGTCTTATT
>CM021106.1:502654208-502718156 GCA_007115665.2 Sequoiadendron giganteum
AAAGATTTATCATTGTTTGGTGGTTCTATCTTCTATCGTGAGTATCTAGCAAGGCTTGTTCGTCTTTCCAATTCAAGTAGATAAAGTAGAATAGACTTTCTTTTATGCAAGTAGTGGTTAATTGTGGAGTGTGGCGTTGCGATTTGAGCATATCTTCTTTCATCCATACCACTAGCGGGCTTGCTGATGGTAAGTTCGCCTTGTGTGGTCAACTAGAGTATTGGCACTTAATTTCGATTGTGGCTCACATGTCCGTATGCATCATGGTGATGGTATGTATATGTCGTGTCAGAATTTGAACACCTTTCCCATCATTTGAAGATTGCACCAACTTTGTCAGAGTTGTCCGAAGGGAGACGAAGCAAAGTTTGGTTAGAAGATTGTTTAAGTCGATCCTCGTCCTCCACCCTTTAGGAGTAAATGGTAGCATCCCTTTCTCTATCCCTTCAAATTCAGTATTTCCCGGTTAATTTAGGAGTCAGAGCAATATTGTCAAATCATTCATGCTTTAACTGCTTCACATAATCAAACAACTACGTAAGTCCCCTTGAATACCCAACATATTCACATTAGCCAACTGAGTCTATTCGCAATAAAAGGAACCTTGGAGTTGAACGCATGAACTTTCATGCAATCTTAGCATGCGGGATACTTTGATCAAGAGAGAATAGAATGACCGTTGAGCATTTTTATTCTGTGTTGATGTCATCATAAAAAGCACGTCAACAAGTAGCTTGCTGATCCAATTTAGCCAGCAAGCGTGTCATCATCTCTAACATGTTATCAAACTTCTTTTCTGCTCGAGCATCTTTTTCTTCCATTGAAAGTCGAGACTCTTTTGACATTATCTCTACTGTTTTACCCGTTTCTCTCAAAGCTTCTAACAAAGTATTTGCTTCTGGCACTAGCGAAAACTGTAAGTGAGATCTAGCCTGGTTTCTGATGAAGTATCTGGTTGCTCTATCACTCATCTGTCAACTGATAGACTAGTAAACACAGGATGGCAGGAACTTCTGCTTTGATGCCACTGAACTATTCTCTCAATTTTAACTTGTTTTTAGTGAACATTTACAATAGAATCAATCACCCGTTAAGGTTAGCATAACCCAAAACGTACAAGAAAGAACTCTAACCAAGAATGCGCCCTAAAACCACTTAAGGAGGAGGGGTGGGCATATGGTCAGAGGATCATTAGGATCTACTGAATCAATGAGTACGAGATTACACTGAAAGAGAGATATTAAACTTGACATCAAGAATGTGCACTCAAGATCCTTTGACAGGCGAGGTGCTAACATATGGTGGAGTACTAATGCTGAATTGAAATGAAACAAGGCGGATAACCAGCCAAAGAACTTTCCACGCTACCACCAAACAATGGGGGGAAAAGATTACAAAATTAATACTTCTGTTGTGGCAGGCATCCATTGAAGTGTGGGAATTCACCACTTGAAAGTGGGCATGAAAGAGATTACAAAACAGATTATCCACATTGGTGGTATACCATCCAGGGGTGCTTAATGTGAAATTAATTAAATAATGCAACAAATCCTAAAACTGAAACAGTACTACTGTTAACAATTTGTACAAATAAGGAAGCTGCAAATTACATTGTTTTTTCACCATTTTCATAGCACCACGTTATACAATGTTTCCAAGTTAGAATATAATAAGAAATGATTGCTTCTATCTCAGAAATCTGCAATTCTGAAAATGGCAATCAGCAACTACAAAAATTCATAAAATATTCATAACTCAACCAAAATACCTCCGAATTGCGTGCAACCAAAGGCAATGATCAACTAGAAGCTAGGCGCCCTTGCTAAGATGAAGAAACAGCCTCAAAACATCAGTAATTATTTATGACACGCATCCCAATGCAAACAGAAATGTACGACCCTCCTTGAGGGGCGATTTTGCTCTTTAAAAAACCACACTTCAAATTAAATTCTAGAAATTGATGAGAATGGTCGCCCAAACCTTGGAGATAGATAGACCAAATACCTAGAACAAAACAAAAATCATACAAACAGCTGTGAGTGAATTCGCCTTTCAGCTGTGTGCAAACAACAATTGCAAAAATTGGTAAAAACTCCAAAATTCCGTTTTGAAGCTCTATCTGCTAGTCTGGATGAGAAGCAACAACAATTCAATTAGGTGTTATCTTGCAAACACGAAATTGAGATAGGTACTAGGAGGTCAGCATTCTTCGAAGTGCAAAATGAGAAATCATTTCGACAACATAAGTTTAGCAAAATATGAGATAACCAAATGTTGGAGCCAAGTCTCATTTTTAAAGGAAGAGAGAAGACTGTTCAAATCCCAGAGAAGGTACGCCCAAAGCCATCACACATTCTTTTCAAAAAAAGATATAATTCTTCACAAAAGTGCATCCCACTTGAGACAAGGAAGAATTAATAAAAACCTTTTTAAAATCCTTCATGAGGCGCCACCCTTTAAGTCCCTGTTTTAACACAACTTGAAGATAATACCTTAGGCCAAGGGGTCAACTGCAAATTAGAACAATTTGCCCTTTTAATGAAGAAATTCATTAAAATAATATTTTCAAAAGGCCAAGGCTTAGTTCTGAGTAACTGCTCTAGATGACGTGATGGACTGAAAGCTGACAACTGCTAACTGCCAAAAATAGTATTTACTATAAATAGTAAATATTGAGGAATGACCACAAAACCTCCAAAACTAGAACCCTTTGATTCACTTCAACGAGCCTACAGGATTCTGGAATAGGCTGATGAGCCACTGACAGGATTACTGCCAAAAGGGGAACATTACATACTAAAAGGACAAAATTTACTTGGTTCATGAGTCAAAGCTTACGAATTTTTTTTTGAGAGCCATCCATGATACACCATTGGCAGGAAATCCAAGGTATTTTAAAACTTATAGGCAAGTTAGATAGAAGTTTTCATGGAAAGGCCTCAAGGAGGATGTTTTATGCCATGTGTGGGAATATATGACTTGTCAACATAACAAGTCAGAACACACTTTTGTAGCTGGATTACTTCAGCCACTGCCCATTCAAGAGTAGAAATGGGAGAGAACATCTATGGACCCTAATTTTCCTCAACAAGCCTACAGGCCTCCGGAATAGGCTGAAGAGCAACTGAACTGGTCATTGATGAAAAGGGGACCTTACACTTCTTGTCACACACCATTTCACAATTTTATCACTTAAGGGAGAAATTAGGTATTTGGCACTTTTTTATGAAAAATATTTTCTCTCCAAGTGCTATATGAAGAAGTGTGAGGTGTGTTCATGCATTTATAAGGAAAAATCATGAGTTTTTTGACTATTTTTTTCAATTTTTTTTGCTTTTTTTTCCCATTTTTGATGTATTTAGCAAGTTTTTGCCATAGACTCGCCGAGTTTCTAGTGAAAGCTTTCCAAATACTCAGCAAGTTTTTGCCAAAAACACGGAGAGTCTACTCAACAAGTAAACATGGCAGAAACTCGCTAGGCAAAAAAACTCGCCAAAAACTCGACGAGTCTGCCAACTATGGGTATTACTATTAATTGGTGGGAGTACTTGTTCTACCATTTATATCAGATTTTTGCATTATATCTCTACTGTTTGGTAATTGATTATGGAGTTGTCTGCAATAGATATACAATGATTTGGTACAAGTCGTAGCACTGCTTCATCCTTCATTGTAATCTCAAACATATCAACTACTATTTCGGGTGTTTTACATTATGTAGTTTGCTTTCCAACTGTTTGATAACATCTCTTCCTAGTGTTATCATGGAATCTAGCAGCGCTTGATTCATAGATAAACCCGCTACGAAAATTGTTCGTTTTGTAGTTTCGTGATGTTCAAGCACGCAAAACGAGACAAATTTCAATTCACCTCGATGCGCGGTCCAAAATCTCAAACAGTCCATTTGACGATCTCCTCTCGTCCATCTTTCGAAGAGCTTCGAAACGAGCATCTTCGTCAGCTGTCAACCTTTGGGAGTTAGAAAAATTGTCAAATATGTAGGAGTGCTGATTTTTAGCGCTTTTACATATTTCATGCCTTAGTCTCTTTTTCGCACATGTAATGTCAAGGATTTTTAGCGCTTTTACATATCACATGTAGGAGCACTGAA
Organism: Sequoiadendron giganteum; assembly: GCA_007115665.2. Taxonomy (NCBI): domain Eukaryota; kingdom Viridiplantae; phylum Streptophyta; class Pinopsida; order Cupressales; family Cupressaceae; genus Sequoiadendron; species Sequoiadendron giganteum. The sequence continues at coordinate 502,658,320 of CM021106.1, forward strand.
TTTTTGGCGCTCTTACATATTTCATGCCTTAGTCATTTTCTGGCACATGTAATGTCGGGGATTTTTAACGCTTTTACATATCACATGTAGGAGCGCTGATTTTTAACGCTCTTACATATTTCATACCTTAGTCATTTTCTGGCACATCTAATGTCAGGGATTTTTAGCGCTTTTACATATCACATGTAGGAGCACTGATTTTTAGCGCTCTTACATATTTCACGCCTTAGTCATTTTCTGGCACATGTAATGTCAGGGATTTTAGCACTTTTACATATCACATGTAGGAGTGCTGATTTTTAGCGCTCTTGCATATTTCATGCCTTAGTCATTTTCTAGCACATGTAATGTTAGGGATTTTTAGTGCTTTTACATATCACATGTAGGAGCGCTGATTTTAAGCTCTCTTACATATTTCATGCCTTAGTCATTTGCGCATGTAATGTCGGGGATTTTTAGCGCTTTTACATCACATGTAGGAGGGCTGATTTTTAGCGCTCTTACATATTTCATACTTTAGTCATTTTCTGGCACATGTAATGTCGAGGTCTTTTAGCGCTTCTGCATATTTTCCCACATGTAATGTCGCTGAATTTTTTCACTCTTACACATGTAATATTGGGGTTTTTTAGCGCCTCTACATCTCAAACCACAAGTCACATGCAAAAGCTCTGTTTTTCACCGCTCTTAAATAAGTCACATGCAGAAGCTTTGTTTTTCACCGCTCTTACATATTTCATGCAGAAGCTCTATTTTTCACCGCTCTTACATAAGTCACATGCAGAAGTTCTATTTTTCACCGCTCTTACATATTTAATGCAGAAGCTCTGTTTTTCACCGTTCTTACATATGTCACAGGCAGATGCTCTATTTTTTACCACTTTGACATGTGATATGTTGAAGCGCTATTTTTTAGCGTTTTTACAAAAATACAATTTCCTTCCAAAACATGTTAGAGTGTTGTTTTTCAGCGCTTGTGCATAATATGCAAATCTTCCAAGATGTAAGAGTGGGTATTTTTAGCACTGGTACATGAAGATAAACTTCCTCCCAAATGTTGAAATGCTGATTTTTAGTGCTCGGACATGAGTTTTTTCCAAATCTTCAAAGCGTGTTGGAGCAATGATTTTCAGCGCTATTACATAAAAGATAGAACTTTCAAGATGTTGGAGCCCTGATTTTCAGTGCCCCTACACAATAAATAGGATTTTACTGAGCATTCAAAAATCATCTAAAAATGCATTCTCAGCTCTGTTTCGCACGCTTCGCTCATTTTTTTTGCTCTACTCACATCCATTTGCTAGTTTGCTCATTTCCACTCCGTTCTCTGCCATCATCGCATTCAAGCTTCCCAAACCCATGAAATTGCTCATATTTACATCCAATATGTAATGTCTTGAAAATTTGAGTAATTACATCTAAAAGTGCAATACCCCATGCTAAAACCTCAATTTTTCCTACCTTTGCATCAAAATTGTTAAGCTTACTCTTGCATACATTCTGATTTCTTGTGCCCAGATTCTGAAGCAGTTTTGATCAAGTTCTTGCCTATCATCAAGCAAGAAGGCTCTGAAGTACAATTAAAAAGTTCTTCCCATGTTTCAGTTTTTCAAAGAAGTGTTCATCAATGGTTCAAGAAGAATTTGAAGACGAAACTTTTTCAAAGGCTTCAAAGAACGCCAATTTTGACATAAGGCTTTCTCTTCATAATCTCAAGATGCATCTTGATAGATGCAAGAAGATTCAATCATCTGCCAGAAGATCAATCACCAAATTTCACACCATAGTGGATTACATTGTTGGTCCAGATGAGGCATTCATACTAGAGACAAAGAAGAAATATGAAGACTTTCGTACCCAAAGCAAGGAACTATGAAGACTTCTTTTTCATCTCCAGTGTTGAATAGTTTTTTCTTTCATTTACGCATTTGGTAAATAGTTTGTGACATCATAAATGTCTTCTAAGCAAATGTAATTACATGTAAAATCAGAGATGTTTTCCCAAAAAGATGGACAACATTTTTGACTGAGTCAAAGTTAGGTTTTCCTAGATTAGCTCACCTACTTTCCTATTTTTGCTCAACTAATTTCTTAGTGGGCGCATTTGTGAGGTGATACTTTCATTTGAGGGTGCCTTTACATGGTGAGGCTTTGATTTCATGCCTTAGGCAATTTTTTAGCTCTTCATTTACCTTGACTTGGGTGCATTTTGGCATGTTCACTTTGATTTTTAATGACTTAGAAAATTTCCAAGTCATTTCACCAATTTCTTCAAGGTGAGGGCGTATCTTGAAGGTGAAGCCTCTGTTTTATACTTAGAAAATTTTACCTCGTCAGCCCATCACTACCTTCATTTTATAGCAAGTCCTGCTATTTTTAGTAAGCCCTTGATTTTCTGACTTCTGCTACTCCGTTTGTCATGAAATTTTCACTATATGATCCCTGTTGGTTAGTGAACCTATTTTCGCCTGCTGAATACGCTGACCTGCTATTTATAGCCGTCCTGCTATTTATAGTAAATCCCAAAGTTGCCTGACTTTTGCAGCTCTGTTTGACTTGAAATTTGCTCTGCCTGATCTTGATGATTTAAGTGGCCTGTTCACACCTACCTCTTGCACAAACCTGCTATTTATAGCCGTGAAATGATTTACTAAAAATAGTAAGTTCTCCAATTTTGTTCAAATTTTGCCAGTAGGTTGCCTGAATGATACTGATCTTGATGGGGTACTTCACTTTGACAATTTCTGAATTTCGCCTCCTACAAAAGTGGAAACCCTAATTTTGACTTGCATGTACCCTGAATGGTCTCCGTTTGACTCTGTTGTGGCTACATGTCGTTCTGCCTGCTGAACTGAAGTGTCGGGTGGCTGTCGAAGTGAACCTGCTAAAAATAGAAACTGCCTGAAAAAGTGACCAATTCACTGCCGGATGAATTTGCATGTCATATTGCCCGAGGGATCTCAGAAAACCTAGAAAAACCCAAAAAACTCGTCTATTTGCAGGGCACTAGCTAAAAATAGTAAGTCCTTGAAAATTGATCCCTTTTGCTTGCATGTCACATTGTTGCGAAGCTCTCGAAAAACCCATGAGGAATATCCAGACATGTGTTGAAAAACTCTGCATGCAAACCCTATAAATAGCCTCTGAAGGCTGAATAGTTAAAAGTCGTCATCTCGGTTTGCATGTTACGTCATTGCGAAGGTCTTGAAAAACCCAGAAACATTCTCCAAACATGCATTTGAAAAGCACATGTGGAAATCTTGAAAATGGCTCTTGAAGCCTGAACTGCTAAAAATAGCAAGTTGTCTGATCCTGACCAAATTTTAAATGCAAGTATCTGAAAGTTACCTGAATGTGATGGAGCCGACAGAATTCCAAAATCTTTTTTAAAACGGTCCCAGATTGAGCACTTACTAGAAATAGTAAGTTGTCAGAACTCAATGAAAATTCAGTGGGACTCCCCCTGAAGCCTTCTAACTGCAGTACTAAGCTCAGATTTCGCTTTGGTAACTCAGTTTGACCTTTAGTAAGCCTGAAGGATGAAAACACTAATTTCACAAACTTAACCAATATTTCAACCTGGGTCAAACGATGGGACATCCCCAAAAGGACGCAAAGACTAGAGAGAGAGAGAGAGACGCAAAGCCAAAAGATCAGAATGGAGCGAAAATTAGGGGGTCCCCATCTTGAATGGGGTGATGTGTGAAAAGGTCACAACAGGTCTATTCTTATTTTTTAGGAACAAAGTTAGGAGCTCTGCAGCCATTAATGGCAGATTGGCCAGTACTAGGTGCTGAAAGTTAAGCTTCAACAAGGAATCCATGGCGAAAATGCTCAAAAAGATGTTCTTCGATGAAGGGGATTTTCAAAAGTGAAAAATGCTAAAAATTGGCTGTCTAGAAAATGAACACCTCGCTACCAAGGAGGCTGTGTAGTTGAATGCCTTAGTCATTTTTCCAAACACCCATACACACAGCATGATGAAGGTGATTGCAAGGATGCACACATCTACATCATCAACAACAATGCTCAAGACATTCACGATGCACAGCGAATGTGAAGCATGAAGAAATGAAGTTTTTCAAAGCAAATGATGAACTTGCACCTAAAAGGTACCCCTATTGAAGAAAGGCGCCCTTGAATTTAGAAGATCAAAAGCAATCATCAACCTTCAACAAGGCAGTCGTCTTCTCTGTGTTCCTGCTGGCTTTCCAACGCATCGTCGAGCTAAGTCATCTGATTCATCAATCAAAGACAAACGCAAGCGAAGTTAGGAGAGGCTATAAAGCAAGAGCCATCAAAATGGCAATCAAACATGAGGAAAGGTGCCCCTACTGACCAGGGGCACCCTTGAATTAGATGCTCAAAATCTCAATTGTTGAACAAGCCTATCTTCGAGTAATCCCTCCAGCATCAGCTTAGCTCCGCAGTGAACCTGTTTGTTAGCCTACGAGACATATCAGAAATAGAAGTTGTTAATCATTCAAGCATGCAAAATGGAGGGAAAATCAATGCATAACAAAGCAAAGGCTCCCCTGTTGGCCAGGGGCGCCCTTGAATCTGAGGCACCTGATGAAGTTTCCAGCCACTGATATATACATGGCATTTGCTCAGCTCTCTCTCAATGTCACGATCAATCCAGCCACACGTCCACGAGACTTGTCAAGCAATCAAAGGCAGAGATCAAGCAGAAAACACCTAACGGTGAAAGCTGAAGGAAGAATGCCAAGAAATTGGCTAAGTGTTGGTCAAAAGAGCCCCTGTTGAAGAAAGGTGCCCACCTTTTTTAGTAGTCAAATGCAGCTTATGAGCTTAGTTACCTCCAGGATGATATTCTCTATTACGATCGATCTCAACAACGACACTGTCAACAAAGACAACAGAGTAATCTGACACCTGACAACAGAGATCGAACTCGGGCCACTCTCAAGGGTCGACAACATAAAAATCATGAGTCAAAAAGCCAAAGGCGCCCCTACTAGCTAGGGTCGCCCAAGCTTTTGAAGAACCTAAACTGACTTTCAAGAGCTGAGATACCATTCATCCTTTCCAGGACTGAGTTGGTTACCCACCCCACGTTTCGGCGAGATCGTCAGACTCACTAGTCAGCAGTGATCTTGAATCAAAACACAGAGGGTCGAAAAATGATGAAATTGAAGAACATGCAAGAAATTGACAAAGTGTTCGTCAAAAGATCCCCTAATGAAGAAAGGTGCCCTGATTAGAAGGCATCAGATTTAGTCTTTGAGCTTTGCAGCTCGCAAGAACATTTAATTAGGGTTGTTCCATCTCAGCAATGAATCTGTCAACATCAACTAAAGATATCCTAAACGACCGGGAGCAAGGATCGAACAGAAGCACTTCAGCATAAAAAAGATGATAAAGAGTGTTCAAACTCAAAAAAGATGCATAAAAAGTCAAAAATGATTTGTTGACTAAAGAGATTTTGGAGGCAAAAGAGGCCAAACGTCCCACAATCAGTGTAAATCAGCTTTTAGAACTCCAGATCAGGCATATTAAGTCCCCAATCAAGATCTGGATGCCCAATTGATGTTTGCAACTCAAAATTGACATATCAAAGCATCTAGGCATCCATTCTTCATTATTTCTTTGCAGGTTGAGGAGCCAAGAACAATATTTTCTTCTCCAAAACGTCTTTTCAAGATCTGACAGAGGGGTTTTCACCGTTCTTCATATTTTTGAAGATCAGTTGCACAAAAGGATAGTGTATCAATGGTTGCATCTATAGGCATAATTTTCCAACAGATCCAATGAGGCAGTTGAAAACTTCCAAAATTATTCTTGTCTTTTTCCTCTTTTCTTGTCTTAGATATTCTTGCATGTCCAATAAAACAATGGATAATCACAGATCTGACCAACTAGGTATGATCAGCAAAGCTTTTTCAACAAAACCCACATGTTAGCTTTTTCCAAAAAAAGTAGCCTTGCAACCCCCCCTATTATTTAGGGTTTCCGAAAAAAGTCACCAATTTGAAAAATAGACAAATTGGGTTTGTTCAGCTCTGAAGCACAAACAAAACCCATGTGTTAGATTTTTCCGAGAAAAATCATTTTCTGGTGCCTCGTTGCCTCTGCCACTTGTTGACGGGTGTTTTATGACCGTACCAACACAGAATAAAGTTTCTCGACGGATAATCTATCCTCTCTTGATCAAAGTGTCCCGCATGCTAAGATTGCTAGAAAGATCATACGTTCGACTCCAAGGTTCCTTATGCAAGGGGATAGTCTTAGTTGGCTCGATGTGATTTGCTGGTTATTTCAAGGGGACTTACGTGAGTTGCTCATTTAGAAGAAAGGATTCTCAAATTTTGGGAGATTTTTCAATGACACTCGGGTTCTTAAACTAACAGGATAATGCTGAATGTAAAAGGATGCAAGGATTAGGGATGCTACCATCTACTCTAAATGCGGAACGCAAAGATCAATTCTTGCAAATTTCAAACCAAGCTCTACTTTGCCTCACTTTGGACAGCTTCCGCAGAACCAGTGCAATCTTCAAAGAGATAACGAGAAATATTCAAACCACGATTCAACATGCAGAGACCGTCACAACGACGCATATCAACATATAAACCGTAATCGAAGTTAAGTTCACAATATTCCAGTTGACCACGCAAGGCGAACCCACCATCAGTGAGCCCGCTAGTGGTATGCATAAGCGAAGCTTGCTCAAATTAAACACCACATTCCACAACTAACAACTACTTGCATGAAATAAAGTCTACTCAACTCTAAGCTACTTGAATTGGAAAGACGAAAAAGCCTTGCTAGCTACTCACAACAAAAGATAGAACCACCTGTTGTGACCTTTTTCACACATCACCCCATCAAGATGGGGACCCCCTAAATTTTGCTCCATTCTGGTCTTTTGGCTTTGGTTCGCTCTCTCTCTGGTCTCTGGTCCTTCCGGGGATGTCCTGTCGTTTGACCCAGGTTAAAGTATTGTTCAAATTTGTGAAATTAGGGTTTCCCGCCATCCAGGCTTTTAAGGGTCAAACCGAGTCACGAAATTGAAATCCAAGCTCAGTACAGCAGTCAGAAGGCTTCCAGCAGAGTCCCCCTAAATTTTCACTGTATTCCGGCAACTTACTATTTTTAGTAAGTATTCAATTTGGGACTATTTTATTGAGATTTTGGAATTCCGTCAGTTCCACTGCATCCGGGTAACATCAAGCTGCCTACACGTAAATTTTGAGCAGATCAGACGACTTGCTATTTTTGGCAGTTCAGGCTTCAAGAGCCATTTTCAGGGTTTCCACATGAGCTTTTCAAATGCATGTCTGGAGAATCCTTCTGGGTTTTCCAAAACCTTCGCAGTGATGTAATATGCAAACCGAGATGATCACTTTCAGAGTTCAGCCTTCGGAGGCTATTTTTATGGTTCGCATGCAGTGTTTTTCAACGCATGTCGGGTTTTTCCTTCTGGGTTTTTCAAGAGCTTCGCAACGGTGTGACATGCAAGCGGAGAAGATCGAGTTTTGAGGACTTACTATTTTTAGCCAGTGCATGCATGCAGACCAGTTTTCTGGGTTTTTCTGGGTTTCTTGAGATCCCACGAGCAATATGACATGCAAAACCATCCGGTAGTGGATGAGTCACTTTTCAGGCAGTTTCTATTTTTAGCAGGTACACTCTGGCAGCCGCCCCCAACACTCCAGTTCAGCAAACAGAACGACATGCAGAAGGAACGAAGTCAAACGGAGACCGTTCGGGATACATACAAGTCAAATTAGGGTTTCCACTTTTATAGGGGTAAAATCCAAAAATAGCCGAAACGAAGCACCCCACCAATGTCAGCACACTTCAAGGTACCTGCTGGCAAAATTTGAGCGAAATCGGAGAACTTACTATTTTTAGTAAGTCAGGGCACGGCTATAAATAGCAGGTCTGCACCCGAGGTTGGCATCAGAGTGACACTCAAGCTATCAAGATCAAGCGTTGCAACTTTCAGGCAAAACGGAGCTACTGAAGTCAGAAAGTCAAAACTTACTATAAATAGCAGGTGGCTATAAATAGCAGGTCAGGGCAGAGGACTGGCAAAATAGGTTCACAAGGTGAAGAAGATCATATGATGAAATTTTCAGGCAAAACGGAGCCTTAGAGGTTGAAAATCAAGGGACTTGCTAAAAATAGCACAACTTGTTAAAAATAGAATGCAAAAGCAATAGCAAGCAGAGACATGAAAATTTTTCTAAGTATGGGAAAATGAAAGCAAGAGCTCTAAAAGGCGCCCACCTCAAGAATGAAATCTGGAAATTTTCTAAGTACAAAATTCAAGGTTGAGCAGAGAAAATGCGCCCACCTTGATCAAACTCTTGAAATATTCTAAGTGTTGGAATTGAAAGTAGAGGCTCTAGAATGCGCCCACCTTCAAGATTGGTAGCTTTAAAATTTTCTAAGTCTAAAACGGAAGTGGCACCCCTCAAATGCGCCCTCACCCTCAAGTTGTTGAAAATGTTGAAATTCCTAAGGCAAGGGAATAAAAGTTGAAGCTGCAAAATGCGCCCATCTCCAGCTAGGAAATGCGCCCAAGTCAAGGGGTCAAGAGGCCAAAAACGCCTAAGGCATAATTGAAAGTCCAACATGAGAAATGCACCCAAGTTGAAAGCTTGGCCTAGTAAATGCGCCCACCTTGCAAGAGTTTTAATTCTAAGGCAAAAATGGAAGTAAGACCCCTAATATGCGCCTAAGGAACAAGAGGTTAAGTAAAAGCGGCTAAGTATGGAATTGAAAGCCCACCTAGCAAAAGGCGCCCTCAAATGGAAGCTCATACCTCAAAATGCGCCCAAGGGGTTAAGTAAAAGGAAAACGCCTAAGGCAAAAACAAAAGCTTCAAGGTCAAAATGCGCCCTCACATGAAAATGTAGCCTATGAAATGCGCCCAGCCAAGATGATTTTATAAAAAAATTTCTAAGGCATGAAACAAAAGTTGCCTAGTGGAAATGCGCCCAAGGTTATAGAGGTGTTTGAAAATTGTCTAAGGCATTTAGAATGAAAGCACATCACCTCATTTGCGCCCACCTTGTGATGAGGCCTTGAAAACGCCTAAGTGTTTGAAAATAAAAGCTAGCACACATATTTGCGCCCCCAAGGTAAAAGGAAAATCAAGTTAGAAGCCTTGAAATTTTCTAAGGCAAGGAAATAAAAGTTGGAGGGGCTAAATGCGCCCATGATGAAGATTAAAAGCTCATGTGTCTAAATGCGCCCAAGGGGTCAAGAGGGTGGAGAAATAATGCTAAGGCATGGAAATTTTTTAAATTTGAATAAAATAAAGTGCCAAGGAAAGAAATCCGCCCTTGAAGTGTTGAGAGGTTGGGAAAATAAACTAAGGCGTGGGAATTTAAATGTGGACTCCACACAAAAAAATATACGCCTAAGGGAGGATGAGATTTTTTTTTAAATTTTCACAAGGCATGGAGATTTTTTAATCAGATAAAAAATATACCAAGGGTCAAGTACGCCAACAGAGAAAATGTTAGAAAATTTTTCTAAGTGAGATAACATTTCACTAGGGAAAAATACGCCCTTGGCATGGAAGGATGATTTGATGAATTTTAAAATTTTCCAAAGGCAGTTGAAGGTTGACGAATATTTTTCAAGGGGAAGATTTAATATTGATGAATATTTTCCATGGGTCAAATGGAAAATTAAATGAACCTCTTTAAACGGCACCCGTGAATTGACAGAATTTTAAAATTAATTTCCTAAGGGAAATTTTAATATTTTCAGAGGAATTTCGTTTTGCCTAGATTATTTTCCTAACGGAAATTAAATCTCAGAGGATGAATTATTTCGAGCAGGCAAATAATTTTTAATCACCCGGAGTTGAACATTTTAAAGAGAGAATTTAAAATGTCTAAGGCAAATTTTATGAAATCGAGGATTTAAATGACAGACATTTTAAAAGTTGGAAATAAATTTACAACTCCCACGAAATTTTTCGAGTTGAATTTATTTAAACACTGCGAGATTTTAAAATGGAATTTTAAATCAAGTCAAGTGATTTTTTTTTCTCGCGAGTTGTTTAAATCGCCAAGAGTTAACTGGCAGACTAAGAGGAAAATTCGAATTTTTACAAGGAAGGAATCATTATTAATGGCAACTGCCATAATGACCGGCTGACGACTAGCCCACTACTGCGCTTGAATTAGAAGATTCCGAACGAAGAGAGTGGAAAATTGATGAAGGTGCTAAAAATAGCCCCAGCACTACTTAGCAGGATTCTCCGAGAAGAATTATTTAAACAATCTCTTCTCTCATTTCTCCTCACTTTTTTTGAAGTTGAAGTTGCTGAAGAAGTTCTTGAAATATTTTCGAAGTTGTTGAGGAGAGAATTTCTTTGAAAGTTTATTTTATTTCGGAGTGTTGAGTTGCTGAAAGTGCGAAGTTGCTGAAGAAATTTCTATTTGCCGAAGAGTTGAGAGCTTGTTGCTGCAATTTTGAAGATTGAAGTTGTTTTCCGGAGCTGCTGGAGGTTTATTTTCGAAAGTTGAAGCTTGCTGCAGATTTTACTTATTCGAGCTGCTAGAAGTTGAAAGTTGCTGAGGTTGACGAAGTCGAGACAAAGGATTTAATTCATTTTGTGCTGAGAAAGTATCCACATTGCTGAAAGTTGGTAGTTGGCTGCAATTTTCTTCGCCAGTCGGAAGTGCAGTCGTTGAAAGCTTCTTTATAAGCTTGAAGTTTTTTATACAGTACGAGGTTTGGAGTTAGTAATTTATGCTGAGAGTTTTTATTTTCAAAAAGCTAACTCCACGTTCGCAGCCGTCTCGGAGGTTACTTCATTTTATTTAAAAATCTGCAGCCTAGCTTATTGCTATTCTATTTTATTTTGCAGATGGCCGGAGCAAAGGATGTTGCAGGAACAAGCAGAGCCGCAGGCAGAGCTGCAAACACTGAAGCAGGCAAGGCTAGCTCATCCCGGCAAGCAATGATTAAAAGGCTCGCTAAGCCATTTCTCCCAAAGTCAGCAATAGTTTCAAAGTTGGCGGGATTAAATGACACCAACCTTGGTTCATTTAATCTAAATGCACTCAAATCGAGGATGTTCGGGCTAGGGGGCCATCAACCATCAGTCACGGCACATAATATAATGAAGAGTGGAATCTACGCAGCTGCTAGTTTTCCGCCAGCAATTCAGTGTCCGGAGCTAATTATGGAGTGCGCCAATCACTACAAGCCAGAACGTAGGACGATTGTCTCTCCGGATGGTAAACTGCTCGCCAACTTCACACCGGATGCCATCGGAGAGGCATTTGGGATTCCAACTGCTGAGGAGATGTTATACAGGACAAATAAGAGGGCAGATAAGATGTACTCTTCCTCTTTCGAAAGAGTCACTGCAGTCATCAACAGAGTTTGGATGCAGAAGCCGAGGCCACCCCGCACTAAGCTCCCAAAGCAGATAATTGCCGAGGACGTGAAACAAGAATACTGTGATTTGATAATGATGCTGAGCCGGGTGAATGGGAGTGCACAGGCTTACATTTTCGAGCCTTGGATGTTCTACTTCATCGAGATCATCTTGGAGGGAAAGGAGTGTGTCGATTGGGCTAGGATGATTAGCAACCACATCGATGAGCAATTCAGGAGCCTGAGGGTGACGAAGACTTTCTACATGAGCTCATATGTAATTTACATGTTGGCCAGAATGACTAAGTACAGAGGGATTTCGTACAAGGAGCCAATCGGCTGTGCCCCCTGGTCAATTCAAAATCCATGAAGCCTGCACACAGCTACATTTAGCTAACATTGCCAACTATAAACGGGCAAATGATGCATTCACAATGCACATTGCAAGGACACTTCAGCAGAGGACGCAGCAGAGAATATCTAAAGAAGCACAGACATTGATTGAGTAATATGGGTATTGGCTCATCCAATTCCTGAAATTCACATATATTAGGCTGCAGGGGTTCACTTCGTATCCGTATCGGTTACCACGATACCCCACTGATCACATAGTAATGCTTGAGGTATCTAGGCAATTGATTGCCTACGATAAGATTCAGAAAAGGAAAAAGAAGGGTGGACTTGATTTCCCTATCACCATGGGAAATTCCATTGAGGTGTGTCCCTCTTTGCAGGCAGCCCGAGAGGCAGAAGACGAGCTGCAATCTTATCATTTGTCATATCACACAGGCAGGCAGGATTTGGATCCTTACAGGAACATCCGGATGATACAGAACGTTGAATACCGGCACAGAGCTCATCTGGAGGACTTTTGGGCAAATGCAGTGGATGAGGCTGAGATAAGAAGAAGGATGTTTTCCAGACTTCCTCTCAAGTTGATTAGAGAATGTGAGATTATTCCAGTTCCCGACCAGGTAGAGGAGGATGTCAACGTTATGCAACCCGACTATGGTTCAGTTAGGGATACTCCTGTCCCACCACCTCATTGGTCCGAGCCAGAGATCATGGACTTGGTTACGCTTTCTATCCCGGTGATGACTTTTACCAGGACTTGGGTCGATAGACATGTATGCAGACTCAAGAGCAAGTCTATCGCCCTTACTTATAACTTGATGGGTGACCCAAGGCCGTTATCGGTAAAAAAGGGGAAACAAATTGCTCAGACATCGAGGGCACAAGTAGAAGTGCCAACCCAACCGATACCGTTGAGGATAGAACAAGCATCACCCGTGCACTCACAAACTCAGTCTTTGAGTTTGAGAGTGGTTTCATTATTTGCCGATCAGAGGGTAGGATTGGAGGAAGAGCGGGGACTTGAGGAGGTAGATCAGCCCAACGCCCGGGAATCAGCTAGTGTCAGTCTATCCAGGGGCGGCCAACAAGAGGAGGAAGAGGAAACAATGGCCGACACCCATTTTCAGCAGATGTTGGACACGGCTTTGGAAGAAGAAGAAAACACAGAACAGGGGACCCAAGGGTCGGGAGATACCCAGCTTATAGAGGAGGATGAGCCCGAGCAAACCAGTGCAAGAAGAGAGGAAGTGCACGAGATGGAGGCAACAGAAGAACAGCCCCTTGTCATTTGTAATCCACAGCAGATAGTGCCTAATTGGCTTTCCGACAGAATGAGGAGAGAACCCGAGGATGATACGGATCCGGCCATTGAGATGGAGGAGTTCCTCAGGAGGATCAGTGCGCCACCAGAGAAGAAAAGGGCCCGAAAGTTTTCAAAGATCTCGACTGACGAGTCAGGCTCTCGCACGCTTTAGGTGGCTATTCCGAGGGAAGATTGTGATCGAACTGAGGAGAGGCCTGAAAATTACGTGATCACCACAGTAGAGTTGGGTCGTCCTACGGGAGCCCAAGTTATCGAGGAGTTCGATAACTCCTATCAGGCATTGAAGGATCAGTTGCTCCGCATAGAGGGGAAGTATAAGAAATTGAAGAAGGAGCACAAAACCTTGATAGGATACGTGCAAAATCTAGCACGTCCAGGTGAGCCAGCAAACCCAGCACTAGAACGTCCATCAGAGCTTCCGAAGGAGTCAGTTGTTGCCTTAGAGGATTTGAAGAAAATGGCAAATGAGACCCCATGCTTTCATTTTCCTAGGTGGGCGCATTTCAACATGTGAGCTTTCATTTTTGCCTTAGGCGTTTTTCAAGCCTCTGCCTTGAGGTGGGCGCATTTTACTAGGTGAGCTTTTGTTTTTGCCTTAGAAACTTTTCACCTCTCTCCTTCCTCTTTGGGCGCATTTTGAGGTATGAGCTTCTGTTTTATGCCTTAGGCGTTTTGAAGGCATCTCTTCTTGAGGGCGCATTTTGATGGGTCTACTTTTATTTCGGCCTTAGACAATTTTCAAGCCTCTGCCTGCCCCTGCTCTTGCATTCTATTTTTAGCAAGTTGTGCTATTTTTAGCAAATCCCTTGATTTTCAACCTCTAAGGCTCCGTTTTGCCTGAAAATTTCATCAGATGATATTCTCTGCCTTGTGAACCTGTTTTGTCAGTCCTCTGCCCTGACCTGCCATATTGCTATTGATAGTAAGTTTGACTTTCTGACTTTAGTAGCTCCGTTTTGCCTGAAAGTTGCAACGCTTGATCTTGATAGCTTGAGGGTCATTCTGATGCCAACCTCGGGTGCAGACCTGCTATTTATAGCCGTGCCCTGACTTACTAAAAATAGTAAGTTCTCGACTTTGCTCAAATTTTGCCAGCAGGTACCTTGAAGTGTGCTGACATGGGTGGGGTACTTCGTTTCGGCTATTTTTGGATTTTACCCCCCTATAAAAGTGAAACCCTAATCAGGGCATAGGTGGCTCTTCTGAGCCTTCGTCTGAAAATACTATCCTTGCCGGATATTTTTGGCATCCCCCCTCATTCGGGATTCATTATAGAGAGAAGAATTGGAAAATGGTCTGCTGAGAGAGAAGCTATATATAGTAGTCTTAAAGTCGATTTCTTGCTTGAAGAAAAAGTTGCGAAGCTCTCGAAAAAAAATGTTGAAAAAACCGACATGCGTAAAAAACTCATCGAACCCTAAAAATAGCCTCTAAGGCTGAGCTCTAAAGGGTTGTCTCGTTTCATTTCATCATGAGAAGAGTAGGAAAACCCAGAAGGATAGTCCAGAATTATTGTGTGGCGTTGTGATTTGAGCATATCTTCTTTCATCCATACCACTAGCGGGCTTACTGATGGTAAGTTCGCCTTGCGTGGTCAACTGTGTATCAGCACTTAACTTCGATTATGGTTCATATGTTTGTATGCGTCGTATTGACGGTATGAATGTGTTGCGTCATAGTTTGAACACTTTTCTCATCCTTTGAAGATTGCACCAACTTTTCGGAGTTGTTCGAAAGGAGACAAAGCAAAGTTTGGTTTGAAGATTGTTTAAGTCGATCCTCGTCCTCCACCCTTTAGAAGTAGATTTGTAGAATCCCTATCCCTATCCCCTTTAAATTCTATTTTTCCGAGTCAGTCTAGATACCAGAACAATAAAGCCAAATCATTCATGTCCTAATTGCTTCACAGAGTCGAACAACTACGTAAGTCCCCTTGAAATAACCAGCAAAACACATCAACCAACTGAGTCTATTCGCGATAAAAGGAACCTTGGAGTCGAACACATGAACTTTCAAGCAATCTTAGCATGTGGGACACTTTGATCAAGAGAGAATAGAGTGACCGTTGGACAACTTTATTCTGTGCTGGCGTTGTCATAAAAAGCACGTCAACACCACCAAGCAATGATAAACCTTTGTATTATGAGAGTGTTCACAACAACTTCTTACAAAGTCCTCGAATGGGAAAACTTTCTTTCCTCTTCAATCTAAACTATGCAATCTATGCTATGCTACTTCTAAGCTCAAATCTCTGATTTCTTAATCTAATCTAATATATTACAAATGAGGGGGGGATGCCCCTTTTATAGTTGGCCTAGTCCAGCGGACGGCTTAGATTCAATTACAAAGAAGGGCTCAGATCGAGCCACATATGCCCTAATTAGGGTTTTTGCCCTAAAAACCGCCACAAAGAGGAGTGGGGCAATGAATGCACAGAAGATTCTCCACTCCTCTACAGGAACCACTACGAGCAATTAATGCCCACTACCATCAAAGGATTCTCGTCCAGAAAGACTTCTTTTGTTTTGCCTGCCAATTCTGTTGCGTTAGGAGGAGGCAAGCATACAACAATACTTAGTTCACACCCTCCTTGCAAAAAGTTTTTTCTCCATTAAGTCCTCCTGTTGCTTTAGTTCCTGGACACACTTCTTGCTCGTAAACCTCATATTTCTCTAGCCCACTGCCTTAGGCGCATATGCCTCTTCCGCATCACGTTCTTAATGCCTTAGCCTCGGTGTTCATCCTGCAAAACAAAAAGAAGAGCATCAGAACACTATAATATAAACTCACTTCACTTACCTAGTTTCCACATTCTGATTTCCAAGGTCTGCTTGACCTCTAAATCTGATAAAATTCATCACTTTTCTAGCAAACTTTCATCATGGGCACATTGTGTTCATTAAATGAGGTCTTCTTCAAGGGCGCATCCACCACCTTGTGCCTAGAGTTTGTGCCTTAGAAAATATTTCACTTTGAGGACGCATTTGAATGCTTGATGTTTGAGGTTCATTTCATCTTCAAATTCTTCATACCTTAGACAAATTTCGCCTCTTCCTTGTGAGTTTGTTTGACCCCTTGTTGTTTTCTTTTCCCCTTTCCCTAGACAATTTTATCTACTTTATAAATTTCATCCACTGTAATCTGGGCACTTATTTTGACATCACCAGCCGAGACATTTTTTGTAAAAACATTTCTCCTATTTGCCTTAGAAAATTTATTTTCGCCTAGGAAATTCATCAACAGGCGCCAGGCTAAAATCTCTGCCGAAAAATCTTGAGCGAGGTGTGGAAAATTTTAAAATCATCTCCCAGTCGGAAATGTCCAACACCCAGAAGAAATTTCCCCTCACAGATCATCACTTTCATGTGTATCCAGACGAAGGGGTAAGTTTAATTTTTATTATTTTTGAAAAATAATAAAAATTGCTAAGGTTTATTTCATTTTAATTCTAGGCGCACTTCACACCTATAGCCTTTACTTTTCATGCCTGGGCGTTTTTCTTGTTTTCCTGAAGAAATTCTCTCCCTGGTTATGGGCGCACATCTCCTTGCACTCATAAATTTTGTATTACCTCCTCCTTAGGCATATTTCTCATCTTCACCTTAGGAAATGCCTTAGAAAATTTTAAAACTTTGTTAACTCACCTTGGGCGCATTTCCTAACACACGCTTCCACCCTCATCCCCCAAGCATTTCCACGCCTTAGCAACCTTTACCTTACACTTAGCAACTTTACTCAAGTCCCAACTTCCTTGGAGTGCATTTCCCATATCATGCTTTCATTTTAACTTGTAATGTCCCCGTTTTTAGCACTACACCTTTCAAGGAATGATGGCCTTTTCCCGATGCGTTGTCGACAGGTCAGAGGCAGAATTAGGGTTTTCGATTGTTTGGTGGGTTCTCTTGAAGATTCAGGGTTCTGCTTGTTGGAATTTGGGTGTTTGGATTGCGGATTCTTTCTGGGTTTTCAGAGAGCTTTGCAGTGGTATGTTTTTCTTGGCATTCTGAGCACCTTCAGGAATTTACTATTTTTAGTAAATTCTATTTTTAGTAGTGGTCCAGTCAGCATCAGCTCAGTCAACTTTCCTCTTCTGGCAGTTCATTGGGTAATTCCGATTTTTGGCTTAAGGGTCTCATTTTGGAGAAATAAGTTATTTTAAGTCAATAATGTTTTATTTTATAAAATAACCCCTTGTCCTAGTAATATGACTTAAAAGTTGTTTTAAAGAAGGGGACTTGGAGGGTGGTCATCACATGATGATTTATTTTGATCTTTCTAAAGTCTAAATGCTCAAGTGAAATTGGACGCCTATTTTATGAAGAAATGATTTTAAATAAAGTCAAATTTAGCCTTCAAAAGGGGTCGCCCAAACTTGGAGGGAAAAGAAGTCAAATTCAAAAGGGAATTAGGGCGCATCTTCTAGAAGTTTCTGGAGAGCCTTCTCAAGTCTATATAAGGAGGCAGTTGCTCTTCATTTCTTATCTTATATTTGGAATATTGTTATGCTGCCGAAATGGTGCTGGATTGCTTCGAGGAATGAATGCCTCCTAGCCTTGGCTCGACTTCTTGCTTGAAAGACAGCAACTAGTGGAGAGTTAAATTGTAGTTGAGTGAGATTTGTAGTGAGATTTTGCATTGTAGAAGTTGTTTTGCATTTGTAGTTCGGTTTCTTGCATTTTAATCAAATCTAGAGTTGCTGATTTTTGTATTGCAGATTGAAGTTTATACTCATAAGTCTTTGGGCGAATTTATTTTGGTTCTGGGTAGTTTACCCATGCATTTGCTAGCCTTGGGCGCCCCTCTATGCCAAGTTGCAGATTTTTTAGAGGTGTCTTGGATTTTATCTTGTTGGTAGAACATTTCTTGAGGCTGTACCATTCTGTTTTGCCTGGCAAGTGTTTAGAAAAAAAATACTTCAATTTTTCAGCTGTTTTTTTGTCTAGTCTTCATTGCCATCAACCTAGCTTTCTTTTGCATCAAGTCTCATGTCATTCTGGCAAGTATTGAGTGAGTTGTGAGCATTTTAGTGGATTCTAGGGTTGCTGGTTATGCATATTAAGTTGCTGTTCTATCATATCAGCTTGAGTAAAGTCTATCTTTTGAGTTGGGTTTGGGTTGAAAGTCTTTGTGATCATTGAGGAGACATTATACTATATTGCAGCATTGTTAGACTTTCTTATGCTATGTATTTGGCAGGCAAATCTCTAATTATTGTAAGCTGAATAGTAGTACTGTCAGCAATCTTACTTTTTCTCTGTTATTTCATTGTAATACCCGCTGGATAAGTGGAAGAGGTTGGCTTGCCGCCTATTTACTTTGATTTGCATTGTAATATCTTACATCTCCGCCCTATGGTAGCTCCATTCCCACTCCGGGTTTGAAAGCACATTCTGGGTGTTGAGTTTACTTTCAGCATAATAGAAGATAGGGATCCTCTGACCATATGCTCGTCGTCATCCGGCGCATTCTTGGTTAGAGTTATTTATTCAGCATTGCTTTGAGATCCTCTGACCATATGCTCGTCGTCATCCGGCGCATTCTTGGTTAGAGTTGAATTCCGCATCATTTTGGTTTTAAGTGCTAACCCTAACAGATGTGTGTTGCTTTGCTTACTGTTATTGAAAATTTGAAAAATTTGGCTCGGTATATTTCATAACTCCCTAGGCATTCCCACGTCATCATTCCTTGCTTGGGCGCAAATGAGGTAAGGAGGAGGAATTTTCATTGCCTTAGAAATTTTTAACAACCTTGCCCACACCTTGGGCGCATATCTCATAGGGAGGAGGAATTTGTTCAAGCTTGGGTGCATTTTGCTAGGCCTCATGCCAAGGGCGCATATAGGGGTATGAGGAGGAAATCTCCCATACTTAGAAAGTTTTTTTTTGGCCATGCCTTCCTTGTAGCCTTGCAAGCTTGGGCACATTTCATACTTGGAGGAGGAACTTGCATTCTTGAGGGCGCATTCTAGAGGGTGAGCTCCCATTTCTCTTCACTTAGAATTATTTTCAATATCTCTATCTCTCTTGAGGGCGCATTTGAAGGGGGCTGCTTTTGTTTTTGCCTTAGAAACTTCTCAACTCAACTTTCATGCCATCATCCCTCAAGGGCGCATTTCAGCCCATGAGCTTTCAGTTTTTATGCCTTAGAAACTTTTTTGAGTGACCTCTTCATGTTGGGCACATTTCACCTGTCAAGCATCCACTTTACATGTCTTAATTCCTCTTTGGGCGCATTTCACACTATGAGGAGGAAATTTCTTACATAGAATATTTTCATCAAGCATTCTCCATGAGGGCGCATATAGGGCGATGGGGAGGAATTCCCACACCTTAGATTTTTTTAGCCATGTCTTCTCAACATTGGGCGCATTTCACCCATGGAGGAGGAACTTTTATACTTGAATATTTTCCTTCGCTTCGTTTCCTCTTTGACTTGCAAGCTTGGGCGCATTTCCCATGTGCTGAAGGAATTTGCTTATACTTAGAATATTTTCCTCCAAGCCTCCTTCTTGCCAAGGGCACATTTAGGGGTGTGAGGAGGAAATCCCATGCCTTAGAATTCTTTTAAAGCCCTCACATTGCCTTGGGCGCATTTGAGAGGTGGAGGAGGAACTCTTCATCACTTAGAACTTTTTTCAATTCCCATGCTTGCTTGGGCGCATTTCACCTGTCAAGCTTCCAATTTTGTGACTTAGAACATTTTTTTTCTCACCTCCACTCGTAGCTTGGGCGCATTTTAGGGGTGCTGCTCTTGTTTTCCTCACCTTAGAAACTTTTCAAGCCTTCATCACTTGATGGGCGCATTTGAAGGGGTGTCAGGAAACTTTGTGTATTGGAAATTTCTCAAGGATCTACTCATTTCACCTTGGGCGCATTTGAGGGGGGCTCCTGCCACTTCTCATGACTTAGAAATCTCCTCAGGCTTTCATACCTTGCTTGCCCCATGTACTATTTTTAGTAAGATTTTTTATTTCCTGAACTTGGCAGCTCTGTTTGACTTGAAATTTTCACTAGGTGGTCCTCATCGCTTGGTGAACCTGTTCACACCTACCCCTTGTGATGACCTGCTATTTATAGCCCTGTTTTGGAGGTGACTTACTATAAATAGTAAGTGCTTGGATTGCACTCAAATTTTACCAGTAGATTGCCTGAAGGATGTTGATCGTCGTGGGATACCTTCGTTTTCCGAAATTCTGGCTTTTTACCCCTCTTTTTAGGCGCCAAAGTAGGAAACCCTAATATGACTTGCATGTGCCTCGAATGACCTCCGTTTGACTTGGTTCCTGATGCATGTTGCTCTGCCTGTGAAACTGGAGCATCGGGAGCTGCTCAGAATACGTTTGCTAAAAAAGTAAGTATCTGAAAAAGTGATCCATTAGCTACCGGATGAGTTTGCATGTTATAGTGCCTGACGGATCTCAAAAAACTCAGAAAACCAGTCCGCATGTGTGCACTGGCTAAAAATAGTAAGTTCCTGAAACATGATCCACTCTGCTTGCATGTCACATCGTTGCGAAGCTCTCAAAAAACCCATAAGGAATATCCAGACATGCACTGAAAAACTCCGCATGCAAACCCTAAAAATAGCCTTTAAAGCTCAAACTGCTGAAAGTCATCACCCTGGTTCGCATGTTATATCATCGCAAAGGTCTTGAAAAGCCCAGAAACATTCTCCAGACATGCATTTGAAAAGCATACGTGCAAACCCTAAAAATCGCTCTTAAAGCCGGAACTGCTAAAAATAGCAAGTTGTCAGAATTTGTTCAAATTTTGCATGCCAGCACCTTGAAGTGTCCTGGATGTGGTGGAGTAGTCAGAATTCCAAAATCCTGAGGAAAAGACCTCCAATTGAGGTACTTACTAAAAATAGTAAGTTGTCAGATTTCAATGAAAATATAGTGGGACTCTGCCTGAAGCATCGTGATCGTGGTGTTAAGCTCAAATGTCACTTTGCCAATTCAGTTTGACCTTTAATGAGCCTAAAGAATAAAAACCCTAATTTCACGAACTTAGCCAAAATTTCAACTTAGGTCAAACGATGGGACATCCCCAGAAGGATAGAAAGATCAGAGAGAGAGACACACAAAACAACCCCAAAAACAAAGCCAAAAGACCAAAATGGAGCAAAATTAGGGGGTCCCCATTTGAATGGGGTGATGTGTGAAAAGGTCACAACACCACTGAAAGGCTCTTGCATGTCATGGAAAAAAATACGTTTTTTTGAATTTCTGACGATCTGGTTTTGTTTAGAAAATCATTCTCAACAAAACCCATGTCTCAGAATTTTTCGTAAAAGGTTGTCTCGACAAGGCTATTTTTAGCAGTTCCAGAAAAAGTTTTCCAAACAGTGTCGTGTGCACAGTCAATCTTCAAAGTTTTCAGAATGCAGTTCTCCCAAGATGAATACAAGGTCAAAATGGTCTTACTCCATGATTTTTTGAAAACAACTGGCACCGATCTATGTCGGGCACACGCAAAGGTCAATTTGGACAGATTGACAAGCATAGACACAAGTCCACAGGTTCCATAATGGTTTCACCTTGTATATTTGATAGCCTTCTTAGGCCAGTTTAGAGGATTGCAATCGTTGGAATTTTACGTATGCAGCAAGTTCATGTGCATTTCTCATAGTTGGAGTGTTCACGGTCAAACTTCGCGGTTTCATCATCAAACTTCGGTTTCACCATACAACACTCTTCCATTGAAAAATATCAAGGAAAATGTCAGAAACGTAAAGCTGCAAAAGAATGCGGAAGGTAGTCATTCCCAATACAGAGCTGCCACTGGTTAACACTACACTACCTTCCACGTCAAAGTGGAAACATAGACAAAAAGACGAGTAACCCTCCTAAGGGAAACAAAATGAAGGAGATACATACATCAAGTTGCTGACATTGACAGTTGAGGCATGTGACAATCTCCGTATGAATAAGTCAACAAATGGACAAAAGGACTGTTGACTAGAAATGATGAGGTGTCAAACACCCACAAAAGACGTCCTACCCTCCAGAAAGACATTAATTATGACTGGAGTTAACTTGATGCCCCTTTCCAAGTTAACCCCATGTCCCACAGATCATGCATGTCAAATCTCACTAATTAAGGATGTCTAATTGACTTCCATGATTTGTGGATCTCAGAACTCCATTAAAGGTGGACGTCTATTTTGGAGGCACATTTGTAATTTAAGTTCACTTTTAGTTAGGTGTCAGTCAACTGAGGTAGACTTCCAATTTGACTTTTGTTTAGTCTCAGTTAACTGAAGTAGATTTCCAGTTAACTGCTTGCTCACCTACTTTTAGACATAGGAATAAATCTTTTTGATTGGCAAGAATTGTTTGTTAACTCAAAGAGACTTTAGCGTTGCCTACTCCTTTGAGTTTCTATAAATAAGAGCCTTGGGCTCATTATTTGTTTAACCTTTATTTACTATGCAAAATTGCTATGCCATTGTTGACAGAGTTTGCATTTTTGTATTTGTTCACTCTTGGATGAGAGTTTATTGGTTGATCGTAATTGTGCATGATTCATGCCTTTGCTGTCCCAATCTTTGTAATTCTTTGGAAAAGCTTGAAGAAGAAAGTCAGATGGTGCATGCATATTTGATCTAAGATTCGAGTTGATTCAACGTTTTTTTCTAAATAGTTTATTGTTTCAATCTCCTCCTTGGACAGGGGTTCCTCCTCCTTGGATATTTTGTCATTGATTGCTATCGTTTGATGTTGTTTAAAGATCCAGATTTCAGCTTATACTTCAGACAGGGGTTCCTCCTCCTTAGCAATCCTGATACCTAGATCTTCGTAATTTGTTGTTTCCAGTAAGTTGTTTCCCAGCCTATACCTCGGACAGGGGTTCCTCCTCCTTGGCAAGTCTCAGATTCAACCTACCGTAAAGAGTGTTTACTTGCATAAAACCTCATCCCCGCATATATCCGAGAGTTCAGAGCCTCGGCCATATTCTAAGGAGATGGCGGATTCAAGTAACCCAACCCATCCATTTCGCTCCTATGCCCTCATGCTCTGTTAATCTTGGGGAGATAGGATAGTTTAGAAGCAAGTTTAGTCATAGTTAAGATTTGCGGAAACCAGAGAAAAAGCATAACTACGACGCATTGTGTTTATGCACCCTTGTGTCCTGCCGCTGAGTAAAAAAGATAGGAACCTTAGTACCCTTTTTTATGCAGAAAATCAGCAAAGAGAGATCTTCCTCTAAGTTGAGTTTTGATCAAATTCCAGAATGTTAAAATTCGATTGTTACAGGTCAAACAAAATCTATCAATTCCATATTTCTTCTCTTGCAGCCGAATGTACTGATTGCAGAACATTATCCGATTTCTATGTTTGCATATCAATGAGGGAATCGCCATAAGTATCTAGGAGACCCGCCTCTAAGAGACATGTCTCAAGAGAGGACGTGTCTCCACAAGTGGAGACACGTCTGCTCAAGAGACATGTCTTTTAGAGCGCGCGGGTCCTTGCACTCCTAACTGCAGTTTGTTAATGTCTTAACACACATAAACAAAAGGTGGCGAATAAATATAAATCGGAATTTATATTAAATGCGAATTTCAACATTTGTATAATATATATCGAATTTTATATATCTGCTCAAAGATTTGATTTAAATGTTCCTTGAAATTTATTTGATTTATAAGTGATGATCTCTGACCAAAGCTATCATCATTAACACTCCCTCTTAGCTAGGGAAGATATTTCAAATCAAATATGTCAAGATATCACCTTCACACGTGATATTGGAAATATGATATGTTTTTCTCAATGTTGTCAAGTCACATGACATTCTTCGTAACACATCTTCATTATTTCAATGCTCCCTCTTTAACTAGGAAGGATAACTTCCAAAGTGATATCACCTATCTCGTGATATCAGAAGATATGGTATACTTTTGAAAGTGTCAATTCACATGACATTCTCCATAACATATCTTCATTATTCAATACTCCCTTTTATCTAGGGTAGATAAACTCTAATAACACTCCCTCTTAGCTAGGGAGGATAAACTTCCACCAAGTAAAAGTAATATCACCTAACTCGTGATATCAGAAGATATGGTATGCTTCTGAAAGTGTCAAGTCACATGACATTCTTCATAACATATCTTCATTATGGTATGTGCACTAACATCAAGTCACATGATGTCTACCATAATTCATGGCATATCCACGGATATATCAATATCCACCATGATTATCTCTTAAGGATCACAGTGATCTTCAGATGACATCAAGTCCCATGATATCCATCAAAGTGTCCAAGAGATACTATCATGACATGTCCATAGATATCAAGTCACATGATATCTATCATGATAGTTTATCATTGTAGAGTCGTCACTTTACAATGTCAAATACAAGTGTTCATTATTAGAAAGATCGTCACCTTTCAATAATGTACACAGGGTAGTAGGCCCATAAGGTCATGGAGTCACCCACATGACAAAAGAGTTTACACATTAAACATCTTTATATATAAGTACAACTTATAAACAATTTGAATTTCAAACATAATATCAAATCACATACCAAGTTTTCTTCCCGAAAAGTTCAACCTTAACTTTGGAGAGAAGTTGTTGAGTATGTCCGCTGTTTAAACATTTGAACTAGTATACTCCAACTGGATCACATTCCTTTCTACCATGCCTCATAATGGTAGGATATCTCAATGTGCTTAGATCAAGGCGTCCCACAAGCATTATACAAAGCCAAACTGCTTCTTTTGCCCTTATAAAGGCTGTAATGTATTCAGTTTCTGTCGAGCTTTGTGCCATTGAAAACTGTTTTCTGTAGATCCAAGAGATCATAGCTGATCTTAAACTGAAGCAACATCCTGGTGTGCTTTTCTGATCGGTTACACTCCCAGCCTAAACAAATCCAATGGTGCTTTGAAAATATCTCAATATGTGTTTTACAGCCATAAGGTGAATTTCCTTTGGCTCACACATGAACTGGCTAAAAGCATTCACTAGGACCTTCCATTTGCAGCAGGAGTGCTTTATCAACTGACCTACTAGCCCCTTGCGACCAGTCCATCATCAGTCCAGGTGTGGCTTATATCCAACAGCCCCCCTTAAGCCATATTGCAGGTGCATGGGGTTCTTCTAAAGTTAGATCTTGGGACCTGTCGTCATGGAGTCTCTCAACATGACGCCTCATCTCAGTCTCAAAGATGAACAAGGGTTTTCACCTCATATCTCTCTATCTTAGAGAATTATGCATTACAACAAGTGAAGGTGTGACTCCCTCTGAAGCTTTACTTGCATCAGCCTCCAGACCTCCTCGTCCGGAAAATGTCTGTAATACTTGCTTTAGAGAGAATGGTTTCCAACTCACACCTTTGTAGAGTTTTAGGTTTGTTCTCTTCAATCACATCCCAAATCACTCTATTATGAATAGGTTTGCGGAGCTACCAATGTTAAATCCGGGTTGACAGACATGAGCAATTCTGATCTCAATTGCTGAAGAGGTACTTCAAGAATTTAGCATTTGTCCTTGCAACATTGAGTCATAGAACTCCCTCTGAAGGTTAATGCTTCCTCTTTGAAGAGATGTCTTCAGCCATTCACACAATCTCAAGTTTGTAAGCAGTGTCTCCTTTTTCCAACCTATAGGATGCATCAAGCTTTCCTTGGAAGCAATCTCTTTCATCTCTTTGTCCGACCTAAAAGCGTTTTAAGAAGAGATTATAAATAGTTCATAACTATCCAAAAAACATACAAGTTATATCATGAATGAAATTTTCAAAGGATCTTATGCTAGTGAACACAACACAATTCAAGAGAATTCACAAGATCAAAACAAATGATATAACTCAGCAACCAAAGAATACTTATCTCTTTAAATATTTTGATCCGTCCTTAATGAAGTCATGAATCTTGAACGATCAATCACAATATCCGCTCTCTCCGCCCTTTACAGTGATGTCGATTGCATCGAGTCTGCCCTTCGCATGAGCTGAAAATCGAAGATTCCAAGTCTGGAACTTAGAGCAATGTAGACTATGACTAATGGCTACAAGCTTCTTTCACAATGGCGGCGACTACAACAAAGATACGCTTCCCTTTCTCCACACAACTTTATCTAAATGGAAGTTGAGACTATTATTTTCATCGTCTCCACCGAGGATTATGAACCACCCAAATTTAAAACAGCTTTAATTAACTTGATGGAAGGAAAGAAGAAAACACACAACCAGCATCGATCTCCCCTATCAAATCCTTGCCGATTACCATAATCTGGAGTCGTATTACTTTCATTGTTCTTATTATTACTTTGCGGCTGAGAATGAATGCTTGACGGCTCATTCAAATAACTGCTACTCCTTCAACAATTGTAGCCCTTCACTAAGACTTAAACAAGACTAATGTGTTTAGCGATAGCCCTCCACTCTCTCACTGGAACCACTAGAAAACTGGGCGGCTTCAAATAATGAGTATAATACTCTCCCGACTCCTTACATTGGCATTAGATATCGCAATAAGAGATGGTTTCAAGAAAGTATGCAGAAGCTTTATAAACTTATGTTGCCTGATGTTTAAAACTCCCAAACTACAAAAACATAGAAAGCTCGCAAGGAAATGATCACGGCTTATTCACAATCGACGCTCCACAAAAGTCCCAGATAATGACAAGTGCTTCGATTCAAACATGGATATGCCGGATACCTGAATCCTGTGAATTTTTTCAACACCACTAGCATTCAATCGCTATCTTGTATGCAAAAACGCCTAGCCACAATAACATAAGACGTCCTCCTTCCATATCACCTGCGTTAGACAGAGCGAATATAGGAGGTTGCGATTGTATTGTTCCCATCCAGAAAAGAGGATACGATGAAATGAATATCCAGCGTTAATGGCAATGATGGATTCTGATGATAATGGGCAACATAACCAGCCAGGTCTGTCGATTTTTTCACATGTCAAATCCATCTCCCGTGCCAATGGACATTTTATAGAACTTGCCGAGAAATTAATAAATATTAACCTCCCTGTTTCTGATAGAAAATAATCTGATATCTAGAATTTAATCGGACCTTTCTTTAACGTGGCTCTGATACCATGTTGAGTTTTGATCAAATTCCAGAATGTCAAAATTCGATTGTTACAGGTCAAACAAAATCTATCAATTCCATATTTCTTCTCTTGCAGCCGAATGTACTGATTGCAGAACATTATCCGATTTCTATGTTTGCATATCAATGAGGGAGTCGCCATAAGTAGGAGACCCGCCTC
Source organism: Sequoiadendron giganteum (assembly GCA_007115665.2). Classification (NCBI taxonomy): domain Eukaryota; kingdom Viridiplantae; phylum Streptophyta; class Pinopsida; order Cupressales; family Cupressaceae; genus Sequoiadendron; species Sequoiadendron giganteum. The sequence goes on from CM021106.1 coordinate 502,685,621, forward strand.
TACGAGACGTGTCTCAAGAGAGGACGTGTCTCCACAAGTGGAGACACGTCCGCTCAAGAGACATGTCTTTTAGAGCGTGCGGATCCCTGCACTCCTAACTGCAGTTTGTTAATGTCTTAACACACACAAACAAAAGGTGGCGAATAAATATAAATCGTAATTTATATTAAATGCGAATTTCAACATCTGTATAATATATATCGAATTTTATATATCTGCTCAAAGATTCGATTTAAATGTTCCTTGAAATTTATTTGATTTATAAGTGATGATCTTTGACTGAATCTATCATCATTAACACTCTCTATAATTTGAAGAGTAGTACTATAACACTTGCAATAGATGTTCGTTTCCAATAAGCACTCCAGAGGTGCTAATTGAAACGCCAACAGTTATGCATTTAATCAATTTTTTTGTTAAAAAACAAAAAATAATTAAGGACGTTACAAGGGGGTAGTTCCCTCCAAACAGGAAATGGAAGTCCTCTTTTGGAATGTTGGAGATCTTAACATCTCTAACAAGAGAAGGTTGGTGAAAAACCAATTTTTTAATTGTAAACTAGATTTAATTCTTTTGCAAGAGACAAAATTATTGAATCATATCTTATTTCCCTAATCTCCTCTTGGAAGCTATAGAATGAATTTTCTATGGATGCTTCAAGATCTTTTCGAGGTTTGTGCATTTTATGGAACCTTTTGCTTGTCTTGGTTGCCCCTTTTTGCACCCCTATGAAACTTTCAATAACAAGCCTCTTTTGTGGTGGCCATATTCATTGTCAAGTTCTCATATGTGCAATGCCTGATGTCATGACTTTAACTATGGATAGTTTTTGGATTTATTGTTCTTCTTTGATGTTGTATTGATTGTTTGCAAACACAGAGGTGTAAGTGGGGAACAATACAAGCTTGAAAAAGTAAGCAATTTTTCTCTAGCACGTTGGATTGATTTAAATTGGCCAAAGTGGAAAATAGGTATCCTATGGATGACATACTTTTGCTTGAAACAAGTAAAAACACTTAAAATCAAGTGCCTTTGCCCTACTTATGTGATCAAACTCACCATTTCTTCACATCAATCCATTGAGGAGAAATTAAAGTGGTATAGATAGTTGAAGTTGGCTTGACAAGGTTTTAAGTGGCAAGAATACCTAAAAGGATGCTTCACTAGTGAGATTAGTTTCAAATTTCAAGTGACAAGAAGGGGACAGTTAGGTGGTTAAATGTGTTGTTTTAGGCCTGTTTAGTGACAATAGTAGTAGAAAAAGGCACCTAGAAGATAATAACTTGTGTTAAGTGACATAATTTGGTGCCTAGAGTAGTAATAACAACCACTCGAGTAATTGTGAGGAAGACATGCATGCCTTGAGATTCTTTGTACATTTTCCAAACTAGTAGGAAACAGTCCATTGAAAATAACCAATCATGATTGTGAATCCTAAAAAAACTTTGATGAGTGTTAGATATTAATTTTTAGCTTTCCACACTTTCTTCACATTGGCTACCCCCTATACTAGTTTTAACAAAAGGGGTTTTTCCACAAATTTCCTAAACCTTTTGCACCATGCCCAACCTTATCATAGATGAAACATTTGAAAGGAAATCCTTCATAATCCACTTCCTAGGAGTAAGTGCCACCCTATAGATCGATGCGCACTCACTTCAAGAAAGAAAGATCCAAATCTTATATTATTTTTAACCTTGCATACAACATATGGAACTTGTCCAATAAGAAAGAATCCAATTCTAATAGATCTCCCAACTTGGGACCAACAACCTCCAAACAATTGAAGCCCCAAAGTTCAAGGGTGAGTCCATAAAGCCTAACATTGTCAAAGATATCGAGGGGAATGATGAGTTGACAAAACTTATAAAACAAGGTTGTAGATATCATATTTCTTAACACAAGGGTTTAGTAACCCCAACACTTTGAGTTGATCTTCCTTCAACATAAACTACATAAGAAAGTACTTCTTATGAGAAAGAAAATCTTTAAAACCAAATCCCAAGAGGCTTGGATCCATTACTTCACTAGTCAGCCAAACGCCACTTGTCTTGACACAAACCAACCACCACCATTTGAACAAGTTTACCCATGTCGAATTGAACAATAAAGTTAATAAGCAAGAACTCAATTGCCAGTTCAACAACCAAGGCCCTCCTAGGCCTAAAATATGGTTGAACCTGACAACTCCCATTCCTCGGAGATATCTTATAACCCCCAACGCCACCCTACAAATCAAATATTCCAAAGGACATTTGTCAAACCCACCTAAAACCAAATTTAAAAATGGGGTTCCATCTAAAGACCACAATGACCAATAAGGGCTTCTAGAAACTCTAGTTGTATCCTTTTAAAATAGTATTGGGTTGACCTACTTTTTTTTGGGTCCATCCAAATTTTGACTATTGAATTTGAAACCACCTCTATCATTCCAACCCAATGCCATCACAAAGGCCTTTCACACAAAAAACTATCTTTTTGAAAAAGAAGTATTTATTTTAGATCTAGTTAAAAAGCATTATAATATAGAATGAGATTTAAAATTGACAGAAGTTATTTCCTACTATTTGTATTTTAGCTCCAATTCTCAAATGAATTCCATTCCTAACCCTTCTAATGCTAAGTCTAAAACCTTGAGAGTGTCCATGATCTAAATTGACCTCTACGGTGTTGCATCGTACACCCAAAAAATGGGTTGCTTAATGCTATATAACTAATTAATATCAATTAGTTATTGATTGTCAATACCAAGAGATATGACCTCTCACCTTAATGGGACACATCTTATTGAGCCTGCCCCTTGATCTACATATAAATAAACATCATCTTATTCATTCATACAAAACTATCAAATTATATAATCTATTTTATATTCCATAATGTAAATATATTCTATATTTACTATGTACCTAGTATGTGTTGTGACCTTTTTCACACATCACCCCATTCAGATGGGGACCCCCTAATTTTTGCTCCATTCTCGTCGTTTGGCTTTGGTTCGTGCGTCTCTCTCTCTATCTCTAGTCCTTCCGGGGATGTCCTGTCGTTTGACCCAGGTTGAAGTATTGGTTAAGTCTGCGTAATTAGGGTTTTCATCCTTCAGGCTTATTTAAGGTCAAACCAGGTTATCAAATTAGAATCTGAGCTTAGTACAACAATCACAAGGCTTCCAGCAGGGTCCCATTAAATTTTCACTGTATTCCGACAACTTGCTATTTTTAGTAAGTATTCGATTTGGGACTATTTTGTCGAAATTTTGGAATTCTATCAGTTCCACCACATTCAGGTAGCATCACGCTGCTTGCACGTAAATTTTGAGCCAGATCAGACAATTTGCTATTTTTAGCAGTTTAGGCTTCAGGAGCCATTTTCAGGGGTCAAACATATGATTCTTCATTGCATGTCCAGAGATTACTTCTGGGTTTCTCGAAACCTTCGCAGCGATATAACATGCAAACCGAGACGACCACTTTCAGAGTTCAGCCTTCGGAGGCTATTTTTAGGGTTTGCATGTGGAGTTCTCTAACGCATGTCCGGATATTCCTTCTGGGTTTTTCAAGAGCTACGCAACAGTGTGACATGCAAGCGGAGAAGATCAAGTTTCGAGGACTTATTATTTTTATCCAGTGCATGCATGCAGACCAGTTTTCTGGATTTTTCTGGGTTTCTTGAGACCCCACGGACAATATAACATGCAAAACCATCCGGCAGTGGATGAGTCACTTTTCAGACAGTTTCTATTTTAGCAGGTACACTCTGGCAACCGCCTAACACTCCAGTTCAGCAAGCAGAACGACATGCAGAAGGAACGAAGTCAAACGGAGACCGTTCGGGATACATGCAAGTCAAATTAGGGTTTCCACTTTTATAGGGGGTGAAATCCAGAAACAGTCAAAACGGAGTACCCCACCCATGTCAGCATACTTCAAGGCACTTGCTGGCAAAATTTGAGCAGAATCGGAGAACTTACTATTTTTAGTAAGTCAGGGCACGGCTATAAATAGCAGGTCTGCACCCGAGGTTGGCATCAGAGCGACACTCAAGCTATCAGGATCAGGTGTTGCAAGTTTAAGGTCAAACAGAGCTATTGAAGTCAAAGAAAATCAAGAACTTACTATAATAGCAGGTGGCTATAAATAGCAGGTCAGGGCAGATAACTGGCAAAACGGGTTCACAAGGCGAAGAAGATCAGATGATGAAATTTTCAGGCAAAACGGAATTGAGGAAGTAAAAAAAATCAAGAACTTACTATAAATAGCAGGTGGCTATAAATAGCAGGCTGACATGTGGGACTGGCAAAACGGGTTCACAAGGCAAAGAGGGTCATATGGTGAAATTTTCATGCCAAATGGAGCCATGGAAGTCAGAAAAGCTAAGACTTACTAAAAATAGAATGTAAGATCAAGATCCGGCAGGGGCATGGAAGTTTGTCTAAGTATGGAGAAATGGAAGTTGGACCCCCTAAATGCGCCCACCTCCAGGATGAAACTTAGAAAATATTCTAAGGCAAAAACAGAAGTAGCCACCCCTAAATGCGCCCACCTTGAAGTAAAGGAAGCAAGTCAAAAAGTTTCTAAGTATTCAAATGGAAGTAGCCCATGCTAAATGTGCCCAACCTTGTGAAGTGACTTAGAAAATATTCTAAGGCAAAAACAGAAGTAGCCACCCCTAAATGCGCCCTCATATGAAAGCTCCCCCATCAATATGCGCCTAAGGAAGAAGAGGATAGGGAAAGGGCGGTTAAGTGTAAAACTGAAGTAAGCACATCAAAGTGCGCCCTCAAGTGAAAGCTAACCCCATGAAATGCGCCCAAGGGGGTGATGGAGTTTCAGATTCTCTAAGGCATGGAAATCAAAGCTAGAAGGCTAAAATGCACCCTCAAATGGAAGTAGGCTATGTCAAATGCGCCCAAGCCTAGATGATGCTAAGAAGAAAAACGCCTAAGGTAGAAGGAAATAGAACTTGCAAGGGTGAAATGCGCCCTCAAGGTGAGGAGGTCTTGAAATTTTCTAAGGCATGGAAAATGGGAGCTTGACCCTCTAAATGCGCCCATGAAGAGGATGAGTTAGAAGGGGTTTTAAGTATGAGAAATATAAAAAGTTAACCCTATGAAATGCGCCCAAGATGAATAAAGGCTTGAGAACTTTTTCTAAGTGAGAAATCAAAGCTTGCATGAGTAAAATACGCCCAAGAGGCAATAAGATGCTAAGGCACAAGGAGTAGAAGTAGACACATGAATATGCGCCCAAGTTGAAGTGGAGATTTTTTTTTTTTAAATTTCTAAGTGTGGAAAATGAAAGTGGCTCATGCTAAATGTGTCCTTGATTGAAAATATTTCTAAGGCGTGGCAAGGGTAAAGGCTAGCAAAATAAAACATCACTAAGTGAAATACGCCCAAGATGTGAAATGACTTGAGAAAATTTCTAAGTCGCAAAAAAATAAATGCCAAGGGGTCAAATGCGCCAGAGGTGTAAAGTGAGGAATTTTTCTAAATGCAATAAATATTTCATCAAAAATATATGCCTATGGTAGAGAAAATGTTAGAAATATTTTCTAAGTGGAATAACATTTCACTGGGGAAAAACACGCCCTTGGCATGAAAAGATAGCTTGATGAATTTTAAAATTTTCCAGAGACATTTAAATGAAATGGACACAGTGACGAAGTTTTATTTCCAAGGCGGAAGCAAATAAATATTTTCTATGGGTCAAGTGAAAAATCAAATGAACCCATTCAAAAGGCACCCATGCATTGGGAAATTTTAAAATTAATTTCCTAAGGGAAATTTTAGTATTTTCAGAAGAAATTCGTTTTGCCTAGATTATTTTCCTAACGAAAATTAAATCTCAGAGGATGAGTTATTTCGAACAGGCAAGTGATTTTAAATCACCCGGAGTTGAATATTTTAAAGGAAAAATTTAAAATGTCTAAGGCAAATTTTATATTTAAATGGCAGACATTTTAAAAGTTGGAAATAAATCTACAACTCCCACGAATTTTTCGAATCAAATTTATTTAAACACTACGAGAATTTTAAAATGGAATTTTCAATCAAGTCAAGTGATTTTCTCATGAGTTGTTTAAATCACCAAGAGTTAACTGGCAGACTAAGGGGAAAATTCAAAATTTGAAGAAGAAAGAATCTTCATTAATGGCAACTGCCATAATGACCGGCTGACGACTAGCCCACTACTACGCCTAAATTAGAAGATGACGGACGAAGAGAGTGGAGAATTGATGAAAGTACTAAAAATTGCCCCAGCACTACTCAGTAGGATTCTTCGCGAAGAGTTATTTAAACAACTTCATTTCTTTCATTTCTTCACACGTTTCGAAGAGCTTGGAATTGCTAGAGTGAAGAATTTTGTGAGAGATCAAAGTCTTTTTCGAAGTTGCTGAGAGTGAGGTTGGATTTTATTCTTCTAAGAGTGAAGTTGCTAAGGATTTTAATTCTTGAAGAGCTGAGAGGGTGTTGCTGCAAATTTCGAAATCATTTATTGCAGTTGCTGGAGAGATATTTTCAAACTGCTGAAAGTTGGGGTTGTTGAAATCATTTTCGAAGTTGCACGAGAGTTCTTGGAGTTGCTGCAGATTTTATTTATGCGAGCTGCTGAAAGCTAGTTGCTGTTGGAGTTGAGAAGAAATTGCAGCAATCTCTCTTCATTTCTTCATTCTTCAAGTTGCTGAGGTTGAAAGTTGTTGAAGTTGACAGAAGTTGAGGCGAAAGATTTAATTTATTCTGTGCTAAGAAAATAGCCACGTTGCTGAAAGTTGTTGGTCGGCTGTAATTTTCTTTGCCAGTTAGAGTGCAGTTGCTGGAAGCTTCTTTATAAGCTCAGAGTTTTTATACAGTTTGAGGTTTGGAGTTAGATAATTATGCTGAAGAATTTTATTTCCAAAAACTAACTCCACATCCACAGCCATCTCGGAGGCCATTTTATTTTATTAAAAATTTGCAAACTAACTTATTATTATTCTATCTTACTCTTGCAGATGGCTGGAGCAAAGGATGTTGCAGGAACAAGCAGAGCCGCAGGTAGAGCTGCAAACACTGAAACGGCCAAGGCTAGCTCATCCCGGCAGGCAATGATCAAAAGGCTCGCCAAGTCATTTCTCCCAAAATCGGCAATTGTTTCAAAGTTGGCAGGATTAAGTGACACCAACCTCGGGTCGTTTAATCTAAATGCACTCAAGTCTAGGATGTACGGACTGGGAGGCCATCAACCATCAGTCACGGCACATAACATCATGAAGAGTGGTATCTATACAGCCGCTGGTTTTCCACCAGCAATTCAGTGCCCAGAGCTAATCATGGAGTGTGCGAACTACTACAAGCCGAAGCGTAGAACCATTGTCTCGCCGGATGGCAAACTGCTTGCCAACTTCACGCCAGATGCCATCGGAGAGGCATTTGGGATTCCTACTGCCGAAAAGATGCTGTACAGATCAAAGGAGAGGGCGGATAAAATGTACTCCACCTCCTTCGAGAGGGTTGCTGCGGTCATCAACAGAGTCTGGATGCAAAAGCCAAAGCCGCCTCGCACTAGACTCCCAAAGCAGATAATTGCCGAAGATGTGAAACAAGAATATTGCGACTTGATGATGATGCTGAGCCGAATAAATGGGAGAGCACAAGCCTACTTCTTTGAGCCTTGGATGTTCTACTTCATCGAGATCATATTGGAGGGAAAGGAATGTGTTGACTGGGCAAGAATGATCAGTGATAACATAGATGAGTAGTTCAGGAGCCTGAGGGGGACGAAAACCTTTTACATGAGCTCGTATGTGATATATATGCTGGCAAGAATGACCAAGTACCGAGGAATTACATACAAGGAGCCAATAGGCTGTGCACCTGATCAATTCAAAATCCATGAGGCCTACACACAGTTGCATCTAGCTAACCCTGCCAGTTACAAACGGGCTAATGATGCATTCACAATGCACATCACGAGGACCCTTCAATGGAGAACGCAACAAAGAATATCCAAAGAGGCACAAGCATTGATCGAGGAATACGGATATTGGCTCATCCAATTTCCAAAATTCACATACATTAGGCTGCAGGGATTCACTTCGTATCCATACCGGCTACCGAGGTACCCCACTGATCACATTATAATGCCGGAAATATCTAGGCAGTTGATCGCCTATGATAAGATTCAGAAAAAGAAGAAGAAGGGTGGACTTGACTTTCCTATTGCCATGGGAAATTCTACTGAGGTGTGTCCCTCCTTACACGCAGCTCGAGAGGCAGAGGATGAGCTGCAATACTATCATCTATTGTATCACACAGGCAGACAGGATTTCGATCCGTACAGAAACATCCGAATGATACAGAACGTCGAGTACTGACACAAGGCCCACATTGAGGACTTTTGGGCAAATGTTGTTGATGAGGTTGAGATAAGGAAAAGGATGTTTTCCAGGCTTCCCCTCAAATTGATCAGGGAATGTGAGATCATCCGAGTTCCCGACCAGGTGGAAGAGGATGTCAACGTTATGCAACCCGACTATGGTTTAGTCAGGGATACTTCGGTCCCACCACCTGATTGGTCCGAGCCAGAAATCATGGACTTGGACACGCTCTCTATTCCAGTGTTGACTTTCACAAGGGCTTGGGTCGATAGACATGTATGCAGACTTAAGAGCAGATCGATCGCCCTTACTTATAGCTTGATGGGTGACCCAAGGCCGCTATCGGTGAGAAGGGGAAAACAGGTTGCTCAAACACCGGAAGCACAAGTAGAAGTACCAACCCAGCCGATACCGTTGAGGATGGAACAAGCATCGCCTATGCACTCACAAACTCAGTCTTCGAGTTTGAGAGTGATTTCATTATTTGCTGATCAGAGGGCAGGATTAGGTGAAGAGCGGGAGCTTGAGGAGGTGGATCAACCCAACATCCGAGAATCAGATAGTATAAGCGTCAGTGTATCCAGGGCTGGCCGACAAGAGGAAGAAGAGGAAATAGTGGCTGACACTCGTTTCCAACAGATGTTGGACATGACATTGGAGGAAGAGGAAAACACAGAACAGGGGACCCAAGGGTCAGGAGATACGCAGCTCGTGGAAGATGATGAGCCTGAGCAGAACAGTGCAAGAAGAGAAGAAGTGCACGAGGTGGAGGCAAGGGAGGAGCAGCCCCTTGTCATTTGCAATCCGCAGCAGACGGTGCCGGATTGGCTTTCGGACAGAATGAGAAGAGAACCCGAGGATATACGGATCCAGCCATCGAGATGGAGGAGTTCCTCAGGAGGATCAGTGCGCCACCAGAAAAGAAGAGGGCCAGGAAGTTTTCAAAGATCTCGACTGATGAGTCAGGCTCTCGCACGCTTCAGGTGGCTGTTCCGAGAGAGGATTGTGATCGAACCGAGGAGAGGCCTGAAAACTATGTGATCACCACTGTAGAGTTGGGTCATCCTACGGGAGCCCAAATTGTTGAGGAGTTCGATAACTCCTATCAGGCATTGAAGGATCAGTTGCTCCGGACAAAAGGGAAGTATAAGAAATTGAAGAAGGAGCACAAAACCTTGATAGGATATGTGCAGAGTCTAGCACGTCCAGGTGAACCAGCAAACCCAACAGTAGAACGTCCACCAGAGCTTCCGAGGGAGTCAGTTGTTGGCTTAGAGGATTTAAAGAAAATGGAAATGGAAGCGGCCAAGTGGATCAGCCATGTTCGTACTAAGACAAGGAAATTCATGGAGGACCTCGCCAATGCTTATCGACAGGCCTCAAGTATTTTGGCATGGATTGACATGGTGGATCAGGCCTGGGGCGATACCCGCATCTATCAGACAAAGACTGTACTTCGTTTGGGGGCTTTGATGCATTTACCTCTACAAACTTTGGTAGATGGAGGTGTGATTCAGGATGGTGAAAGGTATGATTTCACCAGTTGGTACTCCTCGGTGGTCACAGGCCGTGGATTTCACGATGCAGCAAGGGCAGATTCAGCCAAAGTGAGGAAAGCAATGGGTAACATCTTGGAGGGAGTCCTTAATACATTAGAAGCCATATTTGCTAGAAAGTTGGCCCCAGAGGAAATAACTGCTGATGGCTTGAAAGACAAACTGGCTCCATTCTTCTCAGCTGCGAGGTCGCTTGTCCTGGATGACTTTGAGAATGTCTCCACTTTCTCCAGTATAATCCAGAATACCCAGGACGCCTTGGTGGCATGGAAGAAGTCTTACACTCGGCACCGTCAGACGGTAGCAGTCTTGGAGTTTCAGCTCAACCATATTCCACCGATTTCTGCCCAGGAGGTTGAAGCGGTATTGGCCCGATTGATCGAGTTTGCAGTCCGAGAACATGATAATGGGAACGCGTTGCTTGATGAAGATCTTCTAGAAGAAGATAGTGGCCATTAATTGCTCATTGTGGTTCCTGCAGGGGAGTGGAGAATATTTTGTGCATTTATTGCCCCACTCCCCTCAGTGGTGGTTTTTAGGGCAGAAACCCTAATTAGGGCATAGGTGGCTCGATCTGAGCCCTTTATTGTAATTGAATCCAAACCGTCCATTGAGATGGGCTAACTATAAAAGGGGCATCCCTCCTCATTTGTAAAAATATTAGAATTAGACATTAGATCAAGAATTGAATCAGAGCGAGAGTAGAAGGCATATAGCATTTAGCTTAGAAGTTAGCTTAGATTGAGGAGGAAAGAAAGTTTTCCCATTGAGGACTTTGTAAGAAGTTGTTGTGAACACTCTCATAATATAAAGATTTATCATTGTTTGGTGGTTCTATCTTCTATTGTGAGTAGCTAGCAAGGCTTGTTCATCTTTCCAATTCAAGTAGATAGAGTAGAGTAGACTTTGTTTTATGCAAGTAGTTGTTAATTGTGGAGTTTGGCGTTGTGATTTGAGCACATCTTCTTTCATCCATACCACTAGCAGGCTTACTGATGGTAAGTTCGCCTTGTGTGGTCAACTGGAGTATTGGCACTTAACTTCAATTGTGGCTCATATGTCCGTATGCATCGTAGTGATGGTATGAACATGTTGTGTCATAATTTGAACACCTTTCTCATCCTTTGAAGATTGCACCAACTTTGTCGGAGTTGTCTGAAAGGAGACGAAGCAAAGTCTGGTTTGAAGAGTGTTTGAGTCGATCCTCATCCTCCACCCTTTAGAAGTAGATTCGTAGAATTCCTATCCCTATCCCTTTTTAATGCAGTATTTCCCGGTTAATTTAGGAGTCAGAGCAATACTGTCAAATCATTCATATCCTAATTGCTTCACAAAATCGAACAACTACATAAGTCCCCTTGAATACCCAGCATATTCACATTAGCCAACTGAGTGTTTTCGCGTTAAAGGAACCTTGGAGTTGAACGCATGAACTTTCACGCAATCTTAGCATGCGGAATACTTTGATCAAGAGAGAATAGAATGACGGTTGGGCATTTTTATGCTGTGTTGATGTCGTCATAAAAAACACGTCAACAGTATGTATATTACACAGTACACTTAAACACCATGAAATAATTCATACAGTGAACACTCATATCAATCGTATGAGATCTGTTATTGAGCAGCATGAACAAACACTTGAGGCTATTAATAATTTCCTCTTCTTATAGAATGGAAGAACTGAGAGATGTTACAGGAGCTTGCAGAGCTGGCCCCTGGCACATGTTCAGCTGCAACAACAACGAGAAGTTCCGCATGATACAAACCCCTTAATAAACCTCAAGCAACTCGTTCCAATCCAGTCCGCCAAAGCTTGCTCCAACAATGATGTCATTCTGCTCTTTTCCACACATGGAATGGATCATTCTTCCAACCAATATTTATAACTTTATAAGCAATTTTATATTTTTTTTGTCTTTACTTTGATCATCTCAAACTTGATGTATCAATGGGACAGCCAGATATATGGAAGTTGCAATTTCTCTTTAGCAACAATTTATATAGTAAGAATATAAGGAGAAAGTTCTGTGTATTTCTTCATAAATCATAGTCTTTGCAGTCCTTTTCAAAAAGTTCAAAATTTCATATTGGTTCTGACTGTTTTGTAAAATATTTTAAAAGCATTGTTCTTATGCTACTACCTTCTAAGCTTGTAAAATATTTATCAATTTTCCCTAATTCTATGCAATAAATATTATAGATTGATGTACTCTTATTGTACATAAATCTCAAAATATTATTCAGATTTTTAATTTTAATGTTATTACGAGAGATTAAAATTGTGAATTTTAATACTAAATAGGGGCTACACTTCTCTGAAAGGGGTCCATAGTTTATTTCACAATTTAAAATATTTTAACCATGATCAATCAGATAAATAATTAAGCCCCAGAAAATCAAAATTTAAAAGAAAATGAAAAGAGAACCAATAATTTCTGAAAGAAAAATTGCAGTACAAGACAAAGTGATAAGAAGCCTTTTATAACTCTATAATGAAATAAATACAAAATCTTACTTCATTCCAGTCTTTTCCTTGAGCAATGCGTGGATAAACTGGAGATTTTGGATGCAAAAAGCTGACGGTATTTGAGATTGCCAACAACACTGGCTGTTTAGAGAACAATGTATCAAATTTGTGAGTTGAATGCACTAAAAGTACCACAATATCTTACAATCTGATCTAAGATTATCCTATATGCAACAAAACCAAAGACAGCTGAAACCAAAAAAATGAGATTGTCTACTTTATTTTAATCAATGGTCAAAACTTATATTTTCCTGTCAATAAATGTAGGGAAGGTAAGAAAGGAACCAGAACCTACCATTCCATATAGAACATGTAACTTTAAAGCATTTGAATATAAGAAAAAATTGTCCATTTAAAATACTTCATACAAAGGTAACACCGCTTCTGAACCTTAGATGCTAATGTCCCAAGGACAAGTACAAATGGACACTATTTGTTCTTGAACTGTAAAGACTTGCAAATAGACTTGACATATAACAATACATTGTGAATATTATAACAAAAAAGCCAAACATTTGAGTTCAAAAACAATATGTAGAGCTCCACCGATGCCCCATTATTATTGCTAACAAAGAGTAGATATTCTACAAGGTTTGTTGACGACCCTCTTTTCTCTGCACATAATAAGAATCCTCATATGATCATATAAATATTCACTACTCCAAATAAACAGGCAGGTTTCATCTTGATAATGATAAGCAAAGATAAAATTCCATGCCAGAACTTTGGAGATCTCACATACAAGTAGAGACTAAATTGTAAAGGAAAAAAGAACATTATTTTCATTCATTTAATGCATTAGAGCATTGGATGGAATAGGAGAATGTAAAGATAGGCCTAAAAACATTGTTAGAAACTTCCCCTATTGATAGCTGCATGCAACAATGAAATACAAAGCCACAAGCTTAAGAATCTAGACATATAACACAAATTAGTAAAACACAATAGGTTTAAAATAAATGAAGACTATTGTTCGTGTTTTTATTTGTCACTTTCATCAAAACAAAAAAAGAACAATGGATGAAAAAAATCACTCTTCAAATCCACACGGGAAGCTCCCTAATATAATCTACTTTAAAATCTAAAACATAAATAATTTTACTAATAAGAACACTCTACAATTTATTCTTTGGGGTTTTCCATAAAGATAAATTAAATAAATAAACTTGACCTGTCTATTTTTTATTTTAGAGGCTAGAGCACGAGATTGTGAAGAACTCCTATTCTCCTTAGAAATCAGACTTGCAAGCTGCCAATAACCTCTAGCACAATTGACCCCCTTCAAAATGCTCCTTAATATCCCAAATATGGAATTTTATATTGCACAATTAAACACCAATGTGATCCCAAGATGGAATCACCTCACTTGGATAAGAGGATTCTCATCCTCCAATTCCAATTGGAAACCAAAAGAGTTTTTGTCCTCCAATCCCAATCAGAAACTAAAAGAGTTTTTGTTTTCTAATTTTTGCACACCAAGTGTCATGACCCCGAAACTGTAACACCAAATATGAAATATTGAAATACAAATAACAAAACCAAATAAATATAAGGAATTGTTATCTACCTATTATTATCCTAATTATAATCATCATAGATAAAATTATAATTATAATAGAAATATCATAAATAGAACAATAGATATTTGTAATTATTATAATAATAAAAGAAGTCACAAAGAAAATAATAATAAAAAAATGCTGATAACTAATAAACAAATAATGATTACAGTCTCTAATCTGATTGATGACAAATTAAATAAGCAAATAATAACTACAGATTGCTTATATCTTTCCCTAGAGGAGGCATCGATTCCCTAAAGGAGGCATTGATTCCTGAAATTCCTACAGCGATTATGCTTTAGTAAAGGCAATAGTTCATAAGGCAGCAACCTGGGAATAAAAAAATAGATTATGATAAAAGAAATTAGACTAAACTAAATGGCGCATCCCAAATCAAGGGGAAGACTCTTGGTGATCATGCTATAAAAGGAGAATTAAATCAAGACTAAAGGCATCGATCAAAGGGTGGGAATGAATACAATACTCTTGTCATAAATTTGGGGACAGAATAAGAAGAAAGGCATCGAACGAGTAAGGATAGAAAAGGATTCAGAAATATCTATTTTTCTGAGTATTAAAAGCAGCCAAGAGAATACACTCTGATCTCAGGAAGGTAAACATAGAATAGAGGAGGAAAATAAAAGAATATCCAAACATATAACTAACTGTAAGTATTCTCTGAAATTCAAATAATTAACTAATAAATATATTAAGGAAACAGGTAAGCACTTCTGTATTCAAATAATCAATTTAGTAAATGAGCTCAGAATTTAGTAAATTAATATATTATATATATATGTATGTATATATAAAAAAATATTATAAATTGACAATTAGAAACAATGGTGTATATATATAGATATTATCTACGATTGTCCAATAATGGTTATACACATATATATACAAATATATATATATATATATATATATATTTGCACTATTCTCGGTTATGCAATAATGATGCTTGCAGCAATTATTGAACCTTATCAGCAAGCATGGTTCTTTAATATGAATATGAATAATGGATTATTATTTGCTTGATCTACACTAACGATATTGTCCGAGTAACAAGAAAAGATCGAATAGGAGGAGAATGAAATTGGGATCTCTAATATCCTTGTGAGTATAGCAATGACAGGTTAGTATGAGATAATCGATAGTAAAGAGGAATATATATACTAAACAAAGAATCATTTAATAGAAGATATTATCTAGAAATGTGATCATCAGGAATAACAACAAATTGTGGCATGTCTATCATAGTTATTTTATGTTTGGTTTATATTTATGATAGGCTTTATCTAACTATGGTATGCAGATATATATTCTGTGATTCATGTTTATTATTCTTGTAGTATGGTATATCTTACTATGGTATGCAATTATATATGTATATTATTAGTCGTGATAATAGCAACCCTGTATATTTGCATAAATCTGAGTTATCATATATTGCTAAATATGACATAATGGATCTATTATTGATCTCTATGTAAGGATAGAATATGTGACTACATTATGAAGTAATATTTACATTATCTGACTGTGGTAACCAGCCATGATGAGGGAATTGAGGGCCTACGAGGAGGGGAAATAGCGTTGGGGTCATCCTCTAAGTACACCACCCCATGGTGGATGGCTGAGGCCTGCCACATGTGGGCCAAGGGGGCTTGTAAGCCTGCCCTTGGGCTTAGAAGGAGTGATTTCCTGTACACCCTGCTGTAGTTGCACCCTCAACCTCCCAACATGATGATTGATTGAGCAATAATGGTTCTGATGAGGGGAACGGTGACAAGACACCTCACTAGGCACACCACCCCATATGGATGGCAAGAGGCCACATGGGGCCAAGAGGGGTGTACTGCTCTTGGGCCTAGGGTAGAGGGTTTCTTGGGCACCCTATCACACCATTTTGTTCCAAGAAGAATGAATTAGGAACCTAAAAGATTCCAATGTATTTATGATATGATATTTGTTTTTTGTTATAGATGTTTACTAACCTATTTGCAGGTCTTAAACAGGTAGTTGTATCACTAATCTTACTTTCCTTCTTTTCTTTACATATTCAAATGAGAGCATCATATAATATTATCTTGTAAATATTTTCTAGTTCTGTCTTGCAAGGACCTAATCAAGTTATAGATATTCCCTAAATCAAATTGATTTTTTGAAATTGATAAATTAGGGCAGATTTAGGGATTTTCCAAATTTGGGGACATTACACCAAGGATTTTTGTCCTTGGATGAAACGATGAACACAAGTCTTCAAGCTTCAAAAAAGGATTTGATTGCAATGACAAAAATGGATGTTGTTTTTTGATATATTTGCCCTCCTTTCATAAATTGCTTTTGTACACCTTGATTTTAATTTCCTTTCACCCCCTAAAATTTTTAAAAACACTTTTTGAAATAAAATAATAATATTTAGGATGCCTTTTTTAAAATTAAAGTGACGATGTAATGTACCTTGCAGTATGGTTAACTCAAAACTACCAAATTTCAATCACCTCTAATTCTAGCTCTTTCTTATCACTAAGATCCCAATGCGAGCAAGGTGAGAGCATATGTAATCTAGAATGAGGACATTTAATCATTACAATAAAACTTACTGGCAACTAGCCAACTAATTTGAAAACAATATTAAACTAACATAATCGATCAATGCCAAAATGGTAGATATTGATATGCAACTATCAATCAATGCAAACTAACAAATAACAAGCAAAAATGTGTCAATACCAAAATGGAAGACTATCATTTAATTCTAAATCAACACCAAATTCATGGATGATGATATACAATTTTAAAAGGTGATGAAAAAGACACTTAAATTATGATTTTATAACTTTGAGGAAAATTAAATCAAAAAGAAATAAATAATATTTTCTTTTGTCACAAAAAAGTTTTCAATAATAAGTTTGTTTTCAAAAAGCCCCTCCATGCTTTTTGAAGCAATCACATCTTTCAAGAATGGATGCACATTCATTTTCTTCTCTTCCTTAGAACAAAAACCCTCTGGTTGTGAAACTTTGAGGACAAAAACCCTCTAGATTTGTGAAGCTTTCAAGATGAAAGCCCTCCTAGTTGTTAGTGCAATTCCATTTAAGGATTGGCAGCTTGCTTCAACAAATTGTATTTTCAATGGTTCGGTTTTGGGTGTGAGGTTTCAATGTTTATTTCTAGTTTTTAGTGATATCTCAATTATGGTTCAGTTTTGCATTTATGGTGATTAATGGAGTATACCTTTCCAAAATTTGTGTGATTGATTTGGTGATTACTAAAATTAATATATATATATAAGTGGTTTGATTGTAACCCTAAATTTTCCAGCCTTACCAATATTTGCAAATTTTGTGTTTATGCTTATTAATGTTGATCACACCCTTTTGGTACCAGCCACCCCCGTTTTTGCTAAAGGAAAGGACACAACTAGACTGTTATACTCTGTAATGTCCCCCTCTCAACAGTGATCTTGGAGGTGACCGTTAGCCTATTTTCTGAGACCTGTAGGCTACTCGGATGAGAAAATTAGGGTTTCCTTATTTGGCAGTGTTTGTTTTGGCTTTTCTGAAGTCTGCCCAACGAATTCCAGGAATTCTAATTGTGGATTCTTTCTTGATTTTCTGAGAGCTTCACAACGGTATAGTTGGCTTGTTGTTTTGAGAAATTTCTTGAATTTACTATTTTTAGTAAACTCTATTTCTGGCAGTGATCCTAATGGTTGCAGTTCAGTTGACTTCTCTCTCCAGCCAATTCAGTTGGCAGTGTTCGATTTGGTCCTTGGATGCTCTCTGGGGGGGAAATGACTTATCTTGATTAAAAAGGTGATATATTTTAATATTGACTTTGGCCTAGTGATGTAAAATAAAGTTGTGTTCTTAAAGTGGCCTTCAAGGGTGGACGCCTCATCAAGAAGGGGGACAAATACTTTCTAAGTTAAAAACATGACTTATCAAAAAGGTACGCCAACCTTGGGGATGAGGATTTATCTCATTTTTATATTATAAGTCTCTCTAAAATGGGACGCCAAGTTTGAGGAATCTTGAGAGGAATCTTGAGTCAACCAAGAATTCGAATTTGTGTTGACTCTTGGTTTGAGTGCACTTTCTAGAGGCTTCTAGAAGTTCTCTCCAAGGCTTTAAATGGAGGGTTTGTTTCTTCATTGAGGATCTTTTGTCTATCACACCATTATGCTGCTGAATTGTTTTCAGACAAGGCTTGGAGGAAAGCTTACCTCTTAGCATTTGGCTCATCTTCTTGCTTGAAAGATAGCAACTAATTGGGAGATAGTTTGTAGCTGAGTTATTTGGCATCGTAATAGGCTTCTTTTATCTATAGTTCCAGTTCTTTGCATTCTGGTTGAATTTTTCATAGTTGCAGGTCTGTGTAGCTGATTGTGAGTTTTATTCATAAATTCAAAAATATAAACATTTTCATTCAGGGTATTGCATCATTGTGTGTCTTTGCTAGGGGCGACCCTTTGTGATTATTTGCAGAATTTTTAGATGTGGTTTGAATTTTTAAGGAGCAAGTCGCCCTTCTTGAGGGTTGTACCAGCTGGGGCTGCATCAGGAATTGTGCAAGGAAAAAAATAAGAGTTGTGAGTTGGGGTTTCTTCATTGGGATAGGGGCGCCACCCTTCTAAGAGTCTAATGCACTTTGTTTCATTCATTTTGGGTAAGTATTGAGCAAGTTGTGAGCTTTTGGGTGGTTTTCTATGTTGCTGGTTTGTCATTTCCAGTCAATAACCAGTTATATCAGTTTGAGTGAATTTCATTAGAAGAGATTGAAAGAGAGTCTCAGGGTCTTGTAAGCTTGAGAAAAGTTGTCAATCTTGATTGAAGCATTGCAGATTTTATAACTTTGTGATCTTGGTAGGCAAGGTACCTCATTGTAAGCTGAGCAGTAGTACTGCCAGCACTCTCTTATCTATTTCTCTTGTTACTTGTATTTCCCACGATTGTGGAAGGGACTGGCTATATCTCAGTCTTAGTTAGTTTCAATTCCTTGTATCACCCGCTGAAGATGTGGAACAGGCCGGCTTACCGCCTATTTCTTTATTGTATTGCATCATCTATCATATTGCTGATCGGCTGAGCCGTCAACCTACTCCCGCTGAATTAAGTGGTTGAGTTGCATCTTTGAGATTCAGTAATGTACTTTCTATTCCAGTCCTCCCACTGAATAAGTGGTTGAGCGATTGTAATTTCTTTCTATTACTTTCCAGCAGTTCCATTGTGCTAACGATCCCCTTTCATGTATGCTCTCAACCTTGCCCGCATTGGGATCTGGGTTGATTAGAGGAGAGGGTTACTTTCAGCTGGTTTATGTTTGCACTAATGCTAATGGGTGAATTTAGCTATGTAAAAAAATGAAAAAATTGGCCTGTATATTTCAGTGGTATCAGAGCCATGATTCTGCCAACCTGTGTTTCAGTTGAGTTCAGTTACCGATGAGTGACAGAGCCCACAGATACTACACCAGAAGTCAGGCGGGAAATCCGCCATATCAGTTTCCGTGTACACCAGAGGCAGATACCTTTTCTGAGGCACTCAGAGAAACAGGGCAAATAGTTGACAAAGGTAAAGCAGTTGCAGAGATGGCAGATAGCAACAAACAGCCCACAGATGATAGAGATGATAGAATAGAGAAGAAGTTTGACGAGATGATTGATATGCTGGGCCGCTTACTTGCAAGAATGGATTAGCAGGCTGCAAAGAATCCACCCCATACTCGAAACAACTCTAACGGTGAAAACAGTGGAGTTAATGGGAACAATGGCAGTGGGAGAGACAGAACCATTGGACAGCATGAAGCCATGTCTAGAGGATCAGCCTCTAGGCCCCTTTTTCCCACATTTACTCAAAAAGAAGAAACCCAAGTTGAAGCTGCAACAAACTTTGCAGATGACGCCAGACAAGCCTACTTGGAGTATGCCTCTTCCCCTCCTGATCTTAGGGAGCAGTGGTCTTTTGATCAGTTCATGAATCAAAGGAACCGAAGGAATGGTGGAAGAACTGAATACAGAGCTCCTATGGGTCCTAAAACGGATTACCAACAAGCTCTCGGAAAGGTGTCCTTGGCTCATTTCGATGGAAGTGATGCATGCATAGCTAGAGCATGGGTGCAGAAACTGGATAATTACTTATCCTTGAGACCTATGGCGGAAGAGGACGCAATTAAATTTGCCACCCTACACTTAGAAGGTGCTGCCCATGAGTGGTGGTATCATGGTTTGGTCACCCTTGGCCACAACCTAATCAGAACATATGAAGAATTCACCAACAAGTTGATTGACAGATTCAACACTAAGGATCCTGAGGTGAAATTTAGGGAGCTTGCTCAATTAAAACAACATGATTCTTTGGAATCATACATTGGAGACTTCCAGAGGCTTTCCGTGATGGTGCCCAACATCACTGAAAGGAGATTAGTGGTGCTATTTTTTGAAGGACTGATGGAACCATTGAAGGGATGGGTAAAAGCTTTTGATGGACCAAGCCTTGAAGAGTCCATCAAGAAGGCTAGAAACATGGAGCTGTCCGCACCAAGACCCAAGTTTTTGTCCAAGCCTTTTCCTCATAGGCAAGACAAAAGGCACTCCTCAAATCAGCACAAGAAGTTTCCTCCTAGGTTGGATGATGATGCTCGAGACAAGCTTAGAAAAGAAGGAAAGTGTTACACATGTAAGGAGTCTTGGTCAAAAGGACACAGGTGTTATGGAAGAGGTCGTTCTAACCATATGGAGGCCTATTCTGATTATGGATCAGAATCTGATCACTTAGAGCAGCACTCGAAAATTGTTGAGAGTGATGAGGAATGGGAGCTAGAAGAGGTGGAAGAAGAACAGGGAGGTGAGGGCACCTTTGGCCAACTCTCCAGTTTCCAAAAGAATGAGTCTTTCAAGATTCGTGGCTCGTTTGGGAAGCACCGTGTGATTGCCTTGATTGATACTAGAGCAACACACAACTTCATTGATGAAGGATTGGTTGCAAAGAGGGGACTCAAGACAAAAGAATTTGAAGGCTTCAAAGTGATGGTTGCTGATGGGTTCCACATATCTTGCACTCACAAAGTTACCAACATGTCCTTACAGTTGGGTAACCATGAAGTCAAAGACGACTTCTATGTTGTTAACATTGGAGACACTGATGCCGTTCTTGGCATTCAGTGGCTGCGATCTCTTGGAGAGATCTCCCTAAACCTACAAACCATGGAACTCAAATTTCAATCCGATGGGAAGAAAGTAGTGCTTAGAGGGATGTCAAACGGGGGTCCTCGGATTGTCTCTTTCAAGAGGATGGAAAGGTTGATCCGATATGATGCAGTTGAGTGGGTTGCGGAGTGTATGGTTCTTCCAGCTAGCCCGATTGAAGCAAAGAGGGAATATCCGCCAGATATTCAATCCGTACTCACAAAAAGAAGTAAAGTGTTTGCTGATTTACCACCAGGACCACCTCCAGATAGAGGGTTTGAGCATGTCATTGAGCAGAAGGAAGGAGCCAAACCAGTAATCACAACACCATACAGATATCCTAAGAAACAAAAGGATGAAATTGAGAAAAACATAAAAGAGCTTTTGGAGATGGGTTTCATTCGCCCAAGTAAAAGTCCCTTCGCTTCAGCAGTTGTACTTGTGAAGAAGGATGGCACCATCCGCATGTGTGTGGATTATCATGCCTTGAACCAAAGCACCATCAAGAATCGGTATCCCATTCCCCAAATAAATGAGCTCATTGATGAGCTGCATGGTGCTAAGTTTTTCTCAAAGATTGACTTAAGGTTAGGATACTATCAGATTCGGATGAGGGGGTCAAATGTTGAGAAGATGGCATTCCGATGCCACTATGGTCCCTTTGAATTCTTAGTCATGCCATTTGGGCTGACTAATGCTCCTGCCACTTTCCAATCTTGCATGAACAGAACCTTCCAGAGGCAGTTGAGGAAGTTTGTGTTGATATTTTTTGATGACATCCTCATTTACGGCAAGACGTGGGAAGAACACCTCAAGCACTTGGAGGAAGTGCTTAGTATTCTTGAGACAGAAAGTTTCTTTGCAAAAGAATCAAAGTGTGAGTTTGGTATGGGAGAGTTACTCTACCTTGGCCACATCATCAGTGTAGAGGGAGTTAGAGTTGATCCAAAAAAGATCAGGGCTATCGTGGATTGGCCAACTCCAGAAAATCTAACCCATTTGAGAGGATTTTTGGGTCTATGCGGTTTCTACAGGAGGTTTGTGAAGGGTTACTCTCAAAGTGCTGCTCCTCTTACTGATCTAACCAAAAAGGGGGCATTCTTGTGGTCAGAAAAGGCACAAGTTGTCTTTGATAAATTCAAAAGGATCATGAGTTCTTGCCCGGTTTTGGCCATACCGGATTTCTCCAAACCATTTGAGTTGCAATGCGATGCTTCGGGAGAAGGGGTTGGTGCTATTTTGATGCAAGAAAAGCACCCAATTGTGTCCGAAAGCAGAAAATTAAGAGGCATCGAAAGGACATACTCGATCTATGACAAAGAAATGCTTGCAATCATGCATGCATTAGCCAAGTTCAGACAATACTTGATGGGGAGTAAGTTTGTTGTCAAGACTGATCACAACAGTCTCAAACACTTCATGCATCAGAAGGACTTGAACGAAAGACAGCAGAAGTGGGTGAGTAAGCTATAGGCTTATGATTTCGACATTGAGTATGTCAAGGGGAAGAATAATGTTGTGGCAGATGCCTTATTTTGAAGGCCTCATTTGAGCTCATTATGCGAGCTTACTGCTGATTGGAGAGAGTTGTTGCTTGCTGATTATGCCAAAAATCAGTTTACAACCAGCATTATTGAAGGTACTTGTCATGATGAACAGTACAAAGTGGTTGATGGGCTAATACACTCCAAGGATAGGATCTTCTTGGTGTCTGATTCTAAGCTCAAAATGAAGGTTTTGCAAACTTTCCATGATATTCCCCTTGCTGGTCACCAAGGTTACTTTAAGACTTACCGGCAGATCCGTGAAAGATTCTCATGGAAAGGATTGAAGAATGAGGTGTTGAGTTACATCAAGGAATGCCACACTTGCCAAATGAACAAGAATGAGCACACATACCCCATTGGACTGTTGCAGCCCCTACCCATTCCCAATCAAAAATGGGAAAGCATCTCTATGGACTTCATCACGGGGTTGCCTAAGACACAAGGGAAGGATTGCATCTTTGTGGTAGTAGACAGACTAACGAAGTTTGCTCATTTCTTTGCCATCACCAGTTCATTTACAGCAGCTCAGGTAGCCGAGTTGTTCTTTCATGAGGTGTTTCGGTTGCATGGCTTACCAAAAAACATTGTGAGTGACAAGGACAGCAAGTTCCTAAGCACTTTTTGGCAGGAAATTTTCCGGATGAGTGGTACAGTGCTTACTCCGAGCACCAGTTATCACCCCCAAACCGATGGTCAAACAAGAATTGTGAACAAATGGTTAGAGGGTTATCTCCAGAATTATGTTTCAGAACAGCAGAAGGCTTGTGTCAGATGGCTTCGCTTGGGGGAATACTGTTATAATTCATCTTATCACATGTCCATTAGGATGTCTTCATTCAAATCCCTCTATGGTTATGAGGCTACCAGCTTTGCAGACTTGGTGTTTGGGGATAGTAGGGCAGCTCAGGCCAAAGATATGCTGCAGCAAAGTCAAGATATTCTGAAATCTTTGAAGAATAACATTCAGATGGCACAGAATCTGCAGAAGTTGTACGTTGATCAACGGCGGATTGAGCACTCCTTCGAGGTGGGGGACATGGTTTACCTTCGCCTTCAGCCTTACATACAATCTACTCTCAAGAAGAGTGGAGCTGAGAAGCTAAAACCTCGTTTCTATGGGCCTTTCAGAGTCATCAGAAGGGTGGGCACAGTGGCCTATGAGTTGGAATTACTGCCTAGTAGTAAAGTACACGTCTTTCATGTGTCTCTCCTCAAGAAGGCTTTGGGACATAACGTTGTTGCTTCATCTAGTTTACCCCCATTGGATGAGGAGGGGAAGTTGGTACTTGTTCTTGAGGAGATTGTCGATTCCAGAGAGCGTTCTTTGAGGAGGAGGACAATCAGAGAATACTTGGTAAAGTTGAAAAATTTGCCGTTAGAGGATGCCACTTGGGAGAATGAGGAAATTTTGCAGCAACCTGGTTTACAGTTGCTTGTGGACAAGCAATTTTGGGAAGGGCGGACTGTAATGTCCCCCTCTCAATAGTGATCTTGGAGGTGACCGTTAGCTTATTTTCTGAGACCCGTAGGCTACTCGGATGAGAAAATTAGGGTTTCCTTATCTGGCAGTGTTTGTTTTGGCTTTTCTGAAGTCTGCCCAACGAATTCTAGGAATTCTAATTGTGGATTCTTTCTGGATTTTCTGAGAGCTTCGCAGCAGTATAGTTGGCTTGTTGTTTTGAGCAATTTCTTGAATTTACTATTTTTAGTAAACTCTATTTCTAGCAGTGATCCTGATGGTTGCAGTTTAGTTGACTTCTCTCTCCAACCAATTTAGTTGGCAGTGTTCGATTTGGTCCTTGGATGCTCTCTAGGGGGAAAATGACTTATCTTGATTAAAAAGGTGATATATTTTAATATTGACTTTGGCCTAGTGATGTAAAATAAAGTTGTGTTCTTAAAGTGGCCTTCAAGGG
Source organism: Sequoiadendron giganteum (assembly GCA_007115665.2). Classification (NCBI taxonomy): domain Eukaryota; kingdom Viridiplantae; phylum Streptophyta; class Pinopsida; order Cupressales; family Cupressaceae; genus Sequoiadendron; species Sequoiadendron giganteum. The sequence continues at coordinate 502,710,285 of CM021106.1, forward strand.
TGGACGCCTCATCAAGAAGGGGGACAAATACTTTCTAAGTTAAAAACATGACTTATCAAAAAGGTACGCCAACCTTGGGGATGAGGATTTATCTCATTTTTATATTATAAGTCTCTCTAAAATGGGACGCCAAGTTTGAGGAATCTTGAGAGGAATCTTGAGTCAACCAAGAATTCGAATTTGTGTTGACTCTTGGTTTGAGCGCACTTTCTAGAGGCTTCTAGAAGTTCTCTCCAAGGCTTTAATTGGAGGGGTTGTTTCTTCATTGAGGATCTTTTGTCTATCACACTGTTATGCTGCTGAATTGTTTTCGGATAAGGCTTGGAGGAAAGCTTACCTCTTAGCATTTGGCTCATCTTCTTGCTTGAAAGATAGCAACTAGTTGGGAGATAGTTTGTAGTTGAGTTATTTGGCATTGTAATAGGCTTCTTTTATCTATAGTTCCAGTTCTTTGCATTCTGGTTGAATTTTTCATAGTTGCAGGTCTGTGTAGCTGATTGTGAGTTTTATTCATAAATTCAAAAATATAAACATTTTCATTCTGGGTATTGCATCATTGTGTGTCTTTGCTAGGGGCGACCCTTTGTGATTATTTGCAGAATTTTTAGATGTGGTTTGGATTTTTAAGGAGCAAGTTGTCCTTCTTGAGGGTCGTACCAACTGGGGCTGCATTGGGAATTGTGCAAGAAAAAAAAAAGAATTGTGAGTTGGGGTTTCTTCATTGGGATAGGGGCACCACCCTTCTAAGAGTCTAATGCACTTTGTTTCATTAATTTTGGGTAACTATTGAGTGAGTTGTGAGCTTTTGGGTGGTTTTCTATGTTGTTGGTCTGTCATTTCCAGTCAATACCCAGTTATATCAGTTTGAGTGAAATTCATTAGAAGAGATTGAAAGAGAGTCTCAGGGTCTTGTAAGCTTGAGAAAAGTTGTCAATCTTGATTGAAGCATTGCAAATTTTATAACCTTGTGATCTTGGTAGGCAAGGTACCTCATTGTAAGCTGAGCAGTAGTACTGCCAACACTCTCTTATCTATTTCTCTTGTTACTTGTATTTCCCACGATTGTGGAAGGGACTAGCTATATCTCAGTCTTAGTTAGTTTCAATTCTTTGTATCACCCGTTGAAGATGTGGAACAGGTTGGCTTACCGCCTAAATTCTTTACTGTATTGCATCATCTATCATATTGCTGATCGGCTGAGCCGTCAACCTACTCCCGCTGAATAAGTGGTCGAGTTGCATCTTTGAGATTCAGTAATGTACTTTCTATTCCAATCCTCTCGCTGAATAAGTGGTTGAGTGATTGTAATTTCTTTCTATTACTTTCCAGCAGTTCCATTGTGCTAACAATCCCCTTTCATGTATGCCCTCAACCTTGCCCGCATTGGGATCTGGGTTGATCAGAGGAGAGGGTTACTTTCAGCTGGTTTATGTTTGCACTAATGCTAATGGGTGAATTTAGCTATGTAAAAAAATGAAAAAATTGGCCGGTATTTTTCATACTCTTATGAAGTAATGATTGAATAATCTTTTTGTTTTGGATGTTGCCACTTCTATTTATCTTTTAATCACAACTTGTTTTTTGGTATAAAGGAGCCACATATTCAAACCTTAACTTGTCGTGCCCTTCAAGAATGCCATCATACTAATTATGATTTTGGTGTATCATGTTATATGGTAAAGCTAATATATTTGAATTGTTTTTAAAGTCCTATCATGCAATTCAACAAGGTTTTGTACCCCTTTAAGGGGACAAGTTCTGACATTATCTACTAAGGTGATACCATACAATTTTACATAATTTTAAAGACTTCATTTTTCCATACTACTCTTTCAACTTACGCACCTAAGTTTGGAGAAAGGTTTATTAAAAAGCTACCACTACATCTAGAGTGCTAGCCACAACTATTGGAATGCATTACAATCTTTGTTTGTAGCTACCTTATCATCAATTTATCAAGACTGTCATTTATTGCAAGGAACTGCTATTACATTTGGACAGTTATTTGGCAGCCATTTAAGGTGAGCAAATTGATAATATTTATTGTTTTAGACCTTTCTAGCAAGTTAAATCATGCACTAAATTTTCGTGAGGTTTATGACTGTTTTAGACCTTTCTACCATCATAATTTGAAAATCTGGAATGACTGGTAAAATTGTGGAAAGATGTTTTATTTCTTGATTTGAAGATTAGTACTTATTGCAAGTTATTCTGGAATTGTTTGCCTAATGAGATCATGTGGCACATTTGGAAAGCGAGAAATGATGATAAATTTAAGGGAAATAAGAGGGCGCTTATTGAGTCTTCCAAAAGGCTCACCTTCTTTAATGTTGCTATGCAGGTCTCACTCCACTTGGAGATTTCAATGGTGAAGTTCATGAGGCTTATAAGTGAAGGCACGGTAACCATCAATAGGGAGGAGGTGAAGTGTGGCCACGCATGACACTTGCACAAAGATGAAGCTGAAATATTTTGGTGCCCAAAGAGTGTCATAGAGTCTTTTGTGCCAAGTTCGTTGATTGGAATCAACTAACTTGCATATGATTGTGACGATGTTCTTGTTTGACGACTCGGCTTGTCCATTGCCCTGAGGATAGTAATCTGATGAGTGTGAAAAAGTAATGCCATGATCAAAAAAAAATTCCAATAGCTCCTCAGATGAGAAACTTGTTGCATTGTCAGTCACAATTTTGTGCGGCACCCCGAAGCGTGAAATAATGTTCTTTCAAAAAGTCGCACTTGACTTCTAAGGTAGCCTACTTGGTTGGAATAGCCTCAACCCACTTTGTGAAATAATCTATAGCCATAAGGACATAAATATGCCCCTTACTGGAACGTGGGTTGATAGGACCTACGAAATCCAATCCCCATTGTTGAAATGGAGCATCAATGATGACTGGCCTGAGTGGAATGGCTTCCAACTTAAGCTTGCAAACAAATTGCTGACACATTGGACATCTCTGCACCCATTCATATGCATTGCGAAACATAGTCAACCAAAAAAACTGTGCTCACAGGATTTTGAATGTTGCAACCCTCGATGAAAAGTGGCCACTACACACCTCACTGTAAAATGCTTCCAACAAAAACCGTTGTTGGTCCTTGTTAGCACATAACAAAAATGTTCCATCAAGTCCTTTGTCGTATAAAATGTCATTCAGAAGCACAACATTTTGCGTTTTCAACTTTAATGTTCTTTTATGTTGTTTGTCCATGTGATTTGGACATTCACCATAAGTCAAAAAGTACCATATCTCAATATACGATTCATCTGCAGAGTCAACAAGTAGGACCATGGGAAGATCCTCTTTAACTTTAGGTTCAGGTTCATCCTCTACTTGGAGCTTTTGATCACTATCCTCTACTATTAATTGACAAAGACCTCTCCCACAAACGAGTTTAGTCAGCTTGATATCAAAGTCAAACTCTTCAACCCTTGCGACCCAATTACCTCTCTTCGTGCCCATCTCTAGTTGAGTTAACACACTTTTAACCACTGGATCAATGACATACACTGTCGTGTGGGAGTTCAAGATATAAAATCTGAAGTTCTTCATAGCTCTAACAATTGTATATGCATTCTTCTTAATCCGTGAATACCACAAATCACTGTCCTTGAAACTACTGCTCATGAAAGCAATTGGTGTCTCAATTTCTCCATTCAACTTTTGCGTTAGTATGGCAGACATAGTGTGTTCTGATGCATAAAAATAAAGGATAAAATCCTTATCAAATTCAGGATGGACCAACACTGGTGCTTGGTTGATAGCTTCTTTTATTGTGATGAATGCCTTCTTGCCTTCTTTTGTCCACTTGAAAGCTGGCTTTTTCTTCATCATAGTGAATATATCTTTCTTCAGCTCCAAGAAGTCCAGCACAAACCTTATTTTGAAATTCACCTTACCAAAGAAGGAGTGCACCCCAATTCTACTTGTTGGAAGAGATAGGTTTCTAATGGAATCAACTCGACTTGGGTCAATTTGAGTTTTGTTGTGACCTTTTCACACATCGCCCCATTCAAATGGGGACCCCCTAATTTTTGCTCCATTTTGGTCTTTTGGCTTTTGTTTTGTGTCTCCCTCTCTCTCTGATCTTTTGTCCTTCCGGGGATGTCTCTGTATTTGACCTAATTTGGAATTTTGGTCGTCTGTGAAATTAGGGTTTCATTCTTCAGGCCAGTTCGAAGTTAAATTGAGTTGGTAAATTGATAGCTGAGCTTAACATTGTTGTCAGGAGGCTTCCAACAGGTTCCCACTGAGTTTTCATTGAAATCTGACAACTTACTATTTTTAGTAAGTACCTAAATCTGGGACCATTTCATCAGGATTTTGGAATTCTATCAGTTCCATCACATCCAGGCAACTTCAAGGTGCTTGCACATAAAATTTGAACAGAATCGAAAAACTGGCTATTTTTAGCAGTTCAAGCTTCAAGAGACATTTTCAGGGTTTAAACACATAATTTTCCAATGCATGATTGGAAAATGTATCTGGGTTTTTCAAGGCCTTTGCAGTGATGTAACATGCAAGTCGAGATGATGACTTTTAGCGGTACAGCCTTCAAAGGCTATTTTTAGGGTTTGCATGCAAAAAATTTCAACGCATATATGGATATTCCTCATGGGTTTTTCGTGAGCTTCGCAACGGTATGACATGCAAGCAGAAGGGATCAATTTTCAAGAACTTACTATTTTTAGCCAATGCCCGCATGCAGACAAATTTTTTGGGTTTTTCTGGGTTTTTTGAGATCCCGCGGGCAATATGGCATGCAAAATCATCCGGCAGTGGATTGGCCACTTTTCAAGAAGTTTATATTTTTAGGAGGTACACTCAAACAGCCGCCCGACACTCCAGTTCATCAAGCAAAGCGACATTCAACGGAAACAAAGTCAAACGGAGACTGTTCAGGGTACATGGAAATCAAGATTAGGGTTTCCACTTTTATAGGGGGTGAAACTCAGAAATTGTCAAAATGAAGTACCCCACCGATATCAGCAAACTTGAAGGTACCTACTGGCAAAATTTGAGCGAAATCAAAGAACTTACTATTTTTAGTAAGTCATCTCAGGGCTATAAATAGTAGGTCTACGCCAAAGGTAAGTGTGAACAGGGCACTCATGTCATCAAGAACAAGCATAGCAAGTTTCAAGTCAAACGGAGTTGAAGAAGTTGGGCAACTTTGGAACTTACTATAAATAGCAGGTAGCTATAAATGGCAGGTCAGAACGAGGGACAGGCAAAAACAGGTTCATCACACTGCAAGGATCATATGGTGAAATTTTCAGGCAAAACGGAGCTATGGAGATCAGAAAAGCAAGCGCTTACTAAAAATAGAATGTGAAGGTGCAGGAAAGGAAAGGGCAGACAAGGATGTTGAAAATGCCTAAGGCATAGAAAATGAGAGCATACCCTCTCAAATGCGCCCATGATGGAAGAGTTAACATGAAAATTCTTCTAAGTGTAAAAACAAAAGCTCCACCATGGAAATGCGGCCAACATTGTGAAGGCCACCCAAAATATTTATAAGGCAAGAGAATTGAAAGCCCACCTAGCAAAAGGCGCCCTCAAATGAAAGTGAGCTAGTCAAAATGCGCCCACCATGGAAGAGCCTTGAGGAAATATTCTAAGGCATTGGAAATAAAAGCTTGAGGTGTTAAATGCACCCTCACCTTGAGAGGATTAATGGAAGCCTAAAAAAAAGCCTAAGGCATTGAAAATAAAAGTTGAAGGTGCTAAATGCGCCCAAGTTGAAGCAAGGATTCTAACGACCCCAAAACCGGGTAAACAAAAATTTTCTACTTTCACTAATAAGATACAAGGAAATACAATTAAATGACAAAGTAAATAACTTTTCTTTTCATTTTAATTGAACATTTCATCATAAAGAAATAAATGACACAATTTATCATTGTTCTATTTTCCAAGTAAATAACAGAGTACGCTTTCATCATTACTTTTCTTTCAATTAAAAAGCAAGGTAAGAATCTTACAAGTTTCAAACATAGCTCGGAAGCTTTTGAGCAAATAGGAATAAGACTGTCCAGGATCTTCCCTTTCAAACTTTGGTTCATCAGAAAGTCTAAGGTGGAGGGGAAACATCACTTAGGTGCTTTTCCACCAACCACGGACTTATATTGCGGTCTCCCGCACGTTTACTGTTAAGTAGACGGCCCTCCCTTCTTCGAGGAGATTGGTTGGGTAACCGGTTCTGTATGACCAACTGAGCATAGTGTGTAATCCTACATAACTAAATCCTTGTGTCCTCACAATCTCAATCTAGCATGTAACCTGGATTACTGTGAACTGACAGTGTAATTCGTCTCACAGTCTAAGTGGACGTTAGGTATACTACACTACTTTGGCCAAAGCATTTCGGCAGTACTTAAACTGACGGTCATCTATCACTTGCACTAAGTCAGGTTCAGTTTGACTTAAGGCTGCCTTATCCTACGCGTAGGTTGAGTCCTTTCCGTGGGTAGTCAATCACCCTAGACTTCCTACTTCAACTACTTAAACAGGAAATGGAGTACAGTCAACAAGGGGTCCCTCTGGTACTTCCTAACATGGAAATCTTTATCCATGGAGTACATAGCTTTCTCTGGTTAACCTATTTAACTCTAAAGCTTTAGACTACCTTGGTACTGAATCCACCCTCGTCCTAGTATCAATAACTAGTCCCTTTCCTTTATTTAAGGAGTTCAAGCAGTATTCAAGCAATACAAAACATAAGGTACTTTTACTAAGAAGTAATCAAACATTTCTTTTTTTTTATGTTATTCCTTTCCGAATTCTCCTATGAATTCAAACTATTCATTTCAACAAGCTTTTAAGCTATTTCCAATTCAACAAGCTATTAAGCTATTTCTTAATTCAAAAAGCTTTTCTAAAGAATTTAAACTATTCCCAATTCAACAAGCTCTTTAAGCTATTACTTAATTCAATAAGCTTTTCTAAGGAAATTTAACTATTCCTAATTCAACAATTCCATAGAAACATAGAGGTTTCCTATTATTTTTCCTTTCAAACTATAGCATAATGCAAGGCATAATCAAGCAAACTAATAACACATTTTAAAATCAATGACAGAAATTCTACAAAGATATTTCTCATGCCTGATTTCCTTTTGCGTATGAGCTCGATCGGTAGCTTCAGTTCTTGCTCCACCATCCTTCGCAGCCTTCTCTCAGCTTGAACAAATACTACTTTCAGGTAAATGCAATTTGGTATGAGGAAAAGTTGCTCTCAGCAATACAGTCTCAAATTGCAAATGGCTTTCACAATCTATCTCACAATCTAATTGCAATGATGGTTTGCAACTTACTGTAAATGCAACAGCAGTGTAGGTGAATAAAGCTCTCAACAAGAGGGAATTTTAACACACAGAAATACCACAGCACTGAAATTCGTGATTCCAATGCAAAGGAGAGTGAGTGAATGAGTGTTTTCAACAATGAGAGTGAACCTATTTATAGGTTTCGAATTCTCATGCTTACTACTTTGTAGGCATGAGAATTTGACACCTCTTCCTTTGAAAATGTCAAAATCTGTTGTGGCAATCGAATAACCAGACACACAGTAAAAGAGTTGATGATTCAACATATTTCCCAGGAATGTTTCAACTTATCACTTCTGAATTTCGTGAAGCAACCACGTACAGGTTAAAACATTATTCATACCTTCAAAAATGGCGGACTGCAGCACAAATGGCGTTTTTAGTTTCAGTTTGAAAACGTCAAGGGTTTTTCGCAGTTGTTTCTTTCTTTCTTTCACCCACGCGTCCACAATGGTGGCGCCTTAACATCTGCGACCAAGTCTCTCAAGTGCGAGCTGGGCGCGGATCTGCAAATGCTGCCATTTCTCCCCATTTTCAGCT
>CM021106.1:502718256-502728298 GCA_007115665.2 Sequoiadendron giganteum
TAACACAGTCGCACGATTTCTTCACAGGAAGAAATCCGTGATTTTTAAATATTTCATTTTAAGTCTTTCAATAGTCCATAGTTTAAAACATTACTTTTCCTTCATTAATTTTTCATGCATTTTCAATGGTCTAGTAAATTTCGAAATTCCTTTATATGGTAATGAAAAATAATTACCAAAGACTTATATGTCTAGTTCAAATCTTTCCAAGGGTTTAGTCATTTTAATATTCTCATTAAAATGTTATTAATACATTTTGTATTATATTCAATATAATATTATTATAGTTTTTAATTTACCTTTATTTAAATATATAAATATATCTATATAATATTTGAATATTATATTAGATATATTATTATATTATATTATCGGTAAGACTATAATAATATTGATATTAAATATATTATTAAATATATTAATAAACTTATCCAGTTTACACTTAAATATATCTATACATGTTTATTTTCAAATCTCCAATTACGTGTATTATAGGTCAGTCAGAGCACCTTTTAATAGACGCAATTGCACAAACACGTATATATACATTTAACTGTAAATTCCAGGCATCAGTAACTTATCAGTTCACATTTCACATTCAAGGTTCTCAGAACAGTAAGTCAGTCAATCAAGGAACACCACTCATAAAGCATAAAGAAGCAATCAGAAACGCCTAAGCCTAAGGATGACTTATCATGACAACTCAATCTGACTCAGTTCCCAAAACCCTCAGTGAAGTGTGTGTATGCTCATATGATCAACTTTACCGGTTAGCCGACCAAGTTCCTCTCCCGAGTGATGTTTCCCCTCTACCTGGAGGAATAGTTCCTGTTCTTGCATCCATGGCACAAAACCACGGCAGTCGATTGCTCACAATATTTTCAATATATAAATCAAATATATAAAACAAGACTAATTACTTTCCTCTATGCATTGCTTATCCAAGAGTAACATCAATCAAGAATACAGAATGAGCCAAACATAACATGTAAACAGATTCTCATATTGATAACAAGGTTCAATCACGTTTTATTCATTCAAAACCTTCCTTACAATCAGAATGCTCTAAGCATTACTAGAATAGTAACTATACAAATTCCGGGGTGTAACAAGGATGTTGAAAATGCCTAAGGCATGGAAAATGAAAGCTCACCCCATGAAATGCGCCTTCAAGTCAAAGCTTACATGTGAAGATGCGCCCATGATGAAAATGAGAGTAGCCTACCTCATTTGCGCCCAAGGTAAAGTGAAGACCCTCAAAAAAAAGTTCTAAGGCGTGGAAAATGAAAGTTCACCCTATGAAATGCGCCCTCAAGTGAAAGCTTGGCCTAGCAAATGCGCCCATAAGCTAAAGAGGGTGGAAAACGCCTAAGTCAAAAATCGAAGTTGCCCATGCTAAATGCGCCCACCTAGTGGAAGCTTTGAAAATCTCTAAGTGTTAAAAGTAAAAGCATGGCACCCCAAATGCGCCCATGATGAAGATAGAAGTGAGCAAGTGAAAATGCGCCCCCTTGCAAAAGGAAAATATGCTAAGGCATGGGAAGAAAAACGTGCAAGTATGAGAAACAAAAGTAGCCTACCTCAAATGCGCCATCACTTGGAATTAAAACACTTCAAATGCGCCCAAATTGATAGTGGTTCCTTCACCACTAGTGAAATGCGCCAAGCTTGAGAGTGGAAGTGGCATGGGTGAAGTGTGCCCAAGTTGATAAAATTTCATACAGCCTAGGTGAAATGCGCCCAGCAAGAGGGAGGATGTTTAAAAAATGTCTAAGTGTGGAGAAATTCCTCCTCACACCCCTAAATGCGCTCTCCTGGAAAGAAGACTTGAGAAAATATTTAAAGTATTTGAAATTCCTCCACCCTACCTCAAATGCGCCCAAGGAAGTTGGGACTTGAAGGAGAAAATTGCTAAGTGTAAGACAAGGTTGCCAAGGATAGAGGCTTGAGTGGAAGTTGACATGCTCAAATGCGCCCTTCAAGGGTAAGATAATTAAAATTTAAAGTTTCTAAGGCATTTTCTAAAGTGAAAATGAGGAATACGCCTAAGGAAGAGGTGATATTAAATTTCTAAGTGCAAAGTAAAGTGCGCCAGAAGCAGAGGGGAATTTCGTCAGGAAAATCAAGAAAAATGCCAAGGCATGAAAAATGAAGACTGCAGGTGTGAAGTACACCCAAAATTAAAATGGAGTAAACCTTAGTAATTTTTATTATTTTTCAAAAATAATAAAAATTAAACTTACCCCTTCGCCTGGATACACATGAAAATGATGATTTTGAGGGGAAATTTCTTCTAGGTATTGAACATTTTCCACTGGGAGATGATTTAAATTTGTTCCACACCTTGCTCGTGCTCTTTCGGCAGAAATTTCGGCCTGGCACCCGTTTAACAAATTTCCTAAGGCTCTGAGGGATAAATTTTCTAAGGCATGGTAAAATAAAGCTCAAGAGGTCAAATACACTCACAGGGTAGAGATGAATTTTGTCCAGGGCATAGAACAATTTGAAGATGAAATGAAGCTCGAACATCAAGCATTCAGACATTGAAAAGTTATAAAAGTTTGCTGGAAATGATGAACTCTATCAAGATCCGGAGATCAATCAGTCAAAACGTGAGATTAGGTAAGTAAAGTGAATTTATATTATAAGCGTTCTGATGCTCTTCTTTTTGTTTTGCAGGATGAACACTGGAGCCAGAGCATGAAGACTTGAGGTGATTGTTGTGACCTTTTTCACACATCACCCCATCAAGATGAGGACCCCCTAAATTTTGCTCCATTCTGGTCTTTTGGCTTTGGTTCGCTCTCTCTCTGGTCTCTGGTCCTTCCGGGGATGTCCCGTTGTTTGACCCAGGTTGAAATATTGGTTAAGTCTGTGTAATTAGGGTTTTCATCCTTCAGGCTTATTTAAAGTCAAACCGAGTCATAAAATTGAAATCTAAGCTTAGTGCAGCAGTCAGAAGACTTCCAGCAGAGTCCCCCTAAATTTTCACTGTATTCCGGCAACTTACTATTTTTAGTAAGTATTCAATTTGGGACTATTTTATTGAGATTTTGGAATTCTGTCAGTTCCACTGCATCCGGGTAACATCAAGCTGCCTACACGTAAATTTTGAGCCAGATCAGACGACTTGCTATTTTTGGCAGTTCAGGCTTCAAGAGCCATTTTCAGGGTTTCCACATGAGCTTTTCGGATACATGTCTGGAGAATCCTTCTGGGTTTTCCAAAACCTTCGCAGTGATGTAACATGCAAACCGAGACGACCACTTTCAGAAGTCAGCCTTCGGAGGCTATTTTTAGGGTTCGCATGCAGTGTTTTTCAATGCATGTCGGGTTTTTCTTTATGGGTTTTTCGAGAGCTTCACAACGGTGTGACTTGCAAGCGGAGAAGATCAAAGTTTAAGGACTTACTATTTTTAGCCAGTGCATGCATGCAGACCAGTTTTCTGGGTTTTTCTGGGTTTTTTGAGATCCCGCGGGCAATATGACATGCAAAACCATCCGGTAGTGGATGAGTCACTTTTCAGGCAGTTTCTATTTTTAGCAGGTACACTCTGGCAGCCGCCCCCAACACTCCAGTTCAGCAAGCAGAACGACATGCAGAAGGAACGAAGTCAAACGGAGACCGTTCGGGATACATACAAGTCAAATTAGGGTTTCCACTTTTATAGGGGGTAAAATCCAAAAATAGCCGAAACGAAGTACCCCACCCATGTCAGCACACTTCAAGGTACCTGCTGGCAAAATTTGAGCGAAATCGGAGAACTTACTATTTTTAGTAAGTCAGGGCACGGCTATAAATAGCAGGTCTGCACCCGAGGTTGGCATCAGAGTGACACTCAAGCTATCAAGATCAAGCGCTGCAACTTTCAGGCAAAACGGAGCTACTGAAGTCAGAAAGTCAAAACTTACTATAAATAGCAGGTGGCTATAAATAGCAGGTCAGGGCAGAGGACTGGCAAAACAGGTTCACAAGGTGAAGAAGATCATATGATGAAATTTTCAGGCAAAACGGAGCCTTAGAGGTTGAAAATCAAGGGACTTGCTAAAAATAGCACAACTTGCTAAAAATAGAATGCATAAACAAAGGCAGGCAGAGGCATGGAAAATATTCTAAGTGTGGGAAAATGAAAGTATCCCCTTCAAAATGCGCCCACCTCACAGATTGATAGCTTGAAAATTGTCTAAGGCAAAATTCAAAGTTGAGCATAGCAAATGCGCCCACCTTGATGGAAGCCTTGAAAGTTTCTAAGGCATAAAACAAAAGCTCATACCTCAAAATGCGCCCAAAGAGGAATAGGGGGAGCATCAAAATTTTCTAAGGCAAAAAACGAAAGCACACCCATGAAAATGCGCCCTCACCTTGGAGAAAATGATGCTTGGTAAAAACGCCTAAGGCACACAAATGAAAGTTTCAAAGGTGAAATGCGCCCTCCAGAGAAAGTGAAAGCTCACCTCATGAAGCGCGCCCTCACATGAAACCTCACTATGTGAAATGCGCCCACCTTGATGACTCTCTCAAAACGTCTAAGGCATGAAAATAGAAGTAGACCCATGTAAATGCGCCCACCTTGGAAGTGCCTTCAAATTATTCTAAGGCATTGGAAATCAAAGCATGGCACTTGAAATGCGCCCATGGTAAAAATCAAAGCATGACACTTGAAATGCGCCCATGGTGAAACAAAAGTAGCCACCCCTATTTGCGCCCTCAACTTGGAGCTCACCTAGTGAAATGCACCCTCACCTTGAGAAGGATAATGGAGGCCGAAATTCTTCTAAGGCATAAAATGAAAATAGAGAGGTCAAAATGCGCCCTCAAGAAGATACATGGCTTGAAGAAATTCTAAGTGGTGAAAACAAAACCAGACACACTCATATGCGCCCAAGGCAAGATAAAGTGGTTAGGACTTGGAGAAATTTCTAAGTCAAGAAAGTGAAAACTCAAGACCCCATATACGCCCAAGGAGGAATGGAAGTCTAGAAATTTCCTAAGGCAACGAAATGGAAGTAAGACCTCTAATATGCGCCCATGAGCTGAGGGTGAGTAAAGATGGGAGAATTCTCTAAGTCGTGTGAAAGTAAAAGCTTGCATATGTAAATGCGCCCACCTTGGAGTAAGAATGTTGAGGAAATTTCCTAAGGCGTGTAAAGTGAAATTGAGGGGTATGAAATGCGCCTCAAACAAAACCTCCACCATGGAAATGCGCCCTTGTGCTGGGAGTCTAGGGAATTTTTCTAAGGCGTGGAGAATGAAAGCATCAAGGGTGAAATGCGCCCAGCTTGTTGTAAACGTAAAAAAATGCTAAGGCATTGCGAAATGGAAGTGGGCTATGTCAAATGCGCCCAAGCCTAGATCAAGCAAGCAGAGAATTTCAAAGTCCATGGAAAATAAAGTGAAAGCATCTAGGCTAATATGCGCCCTTGAAGAGGGATTTAAATTTTAATTCATAAGGCATGGAGATTTTTTTTTCAGAGAAAAATTATACCAAGGGAAATACGCCAAGAGACAAAATGTTAGAAAATTTTCCTAAGTGAAACAAGTATTTCACTAGATAGAAATACACCCTTGGCATGAAGAGTTTGAGAGACGATATGAGAATTTTCCAGACATTTAAACCGGGTTGACAACTTGATGAAATATTTTCTAAGTGAAAATTTAAATGAACCCGTTTAAAATACACCCATGGGTCGAGAGTTTGAAAATTAATTTCCTAAGGGAAATTTTAATATTTTCAAAGGAAATTCGTTTTGCCTAGATTATTTTCCTGACGGAAGTTAAATCTCAAAGGATGAATTATTTCGAGCACGCAAATAATTTTTAATCACCCAGAGTTGAACATTTTAATGAGAGAATTCAAAATGTCTAAGGCAAATTTTATGAAATCGAGGATTTAAATGACAGACATTTTAAAAGTTGGAAATATATTTACAACTCCCACGAAATTTTTCGAGTTGAATTTATTTAAACACTGCGAGATTTTAAAATGGAATTTTAAATCAAGTCAAGTGATTGTTTTTCTCGCGAGTTGTTTAAATCGCCAAGAGTTAACTGGCAGACTAAGAGGAAAATTCGAAATTTGAAGAAGAAGGAATCATTATTAATGGCGACTGCCATAATGACCGGCTGACGACTAGCCCACTACTGCGCTTGAATTAGAAGATTCCGAACGAAGAGAGTGGAAAATTGATGAAGGTGCTAAAAATAGCCCCAGCACTACTTAGCAGGATTCTCCGAGAAGAGTTATTTAAACAATCTCTTCTCTCATTTCTCCTCACATTGTTTCGAAGTTGAAGTTGCTGAAGAAGTTCTTGAGAGATTGAAATATTTTCGAAGTGGTTGAGGAGAGAAATTCTTTGAGAGTTTATTTTATTTCGGAGTGTTGAGTTGCTGAAAGTGCGAAGTGCTGGAGAAATTTTCATTTGCCGAGACTCTTTCTTTCGAAGAGCTGAAAGTGTGTTGCTGCAATTTCGAAGTTGAAGGTTGAAGTTGTTTTCCGGAGTTGCTGGAAGATTTATTTGTTGAAGTTGCTGCAGAGTGTTGAGTTGCAGAAATTTATATTGTGCTGGGGATTTATTTCGAAATTGCTGAGTATTGAAGTTGCACGAAAGTTGAAGCTTGCTGCAGATTTTACTTATTCAAGCTGCTAGAAGTTGAAAGTTGCTGAGGTTGACGAAGTCAAGACAAAGGATTTAATTCGCTTTGTGCTGAGAAAGTATCCACATTGCTGAAAGTTGGTAGTTGGCTGCAATTTTCTTCACCAATCGGAAGTGCAGTCGTTGAAAGCTTCTCTATAAGCTTGAAGTTTTTTTATACAGTACGAGGTTTGGAGTTAGTAATTTATGCTGAGAGTTTTTTTTTATTTTCAAAAAGCTAACTCCACGTTCGCAGCCGTCTCGGAGGTGACTTCATTTTATTTAAAAATCTGCAACCCGACTATGGTTCAGTTAGGGATACTCCTGTCCCACCACCTGATTGGTCCGAGCCAGAGATCATGGACTTGGACACGCTTTCTATCCCGGTGATGACTTTTACCAGGACTTGGGTCAACAGACATGTATGCAGACTCAAGAGCAAGTCGATCGCCCTTACTTATAGCTTGATGGGTGACCCAAGGCCGTTATCGGTAAAAAAGGGGAAACAAATTGCTCAGACATCGAGGGCACAAGTGGAAGTGCCAACCCAACCGATACCGTTGAGGATAGAACAAGCATCACCCGTGCACTCACAAACTCAGTCTTCGAGTTTGAGAGTGGTTTCATTATTTGCCGATCAGAGGGCAGGATTAGAGGAAGAGCGGGACTTGAGGAGGTAGATCAGCCCAACGCCCGGGAATCAGCTAGTGTCAGTCTATCCAGGGGCGGCCAACAGGAGGAGGAAGAGGAAACAATGGCCGACACCCATTTTCAGCAGATGTTGGACACGGCTTTGGAAGAAGAGGAAAACACAGAACAAGGGACCCAAGGGTCAGGAGATACCCAGATTATAGAGGAGGATGAGCCTGAGCAGACCAGTGCAAGAAGAGAGGAAGTGCACGAGATGGAGGCAACAGAAGAACAGCCCCTTGTCGTTTGTAATCCACAGCAGACAGTGCCTGATTGGCTTTCCGACAGAATGAGGAGAGAACCCGAGGATGATACGGATCCAGCCATTGAGATGGAAGAGTTCCTCAGGAGGATCAGTGCGCCACCAGAGAAGAAAAGGGCCCGAAAGTTTTCAAAGATCTCGACCGACGAGTCAGGCTCTCGCACGCTTCAGGTGGCTATTCCGAGGGAAGATTGTGATCGAACCGAGGAGAGGCCTGAAAATTATGTGATCACCACAGTAGAGTTGGGTCGTCCTACGGGAGCCCAAGTTATCGAGTTCGATAACTCCTATCAGGCATTGAAGGATCAGTTGCTCCGCACGGAGGGGAAGTATAAGAAATTGAAGAAGGAGCACAAAACCTTGATAGGATATATGCAGAATCTAGCACGTCCAGGTGAACCAGCAGACCCAGCAGTAGAACGTCCATCGGAGCTTCCGAATGAGTCAGTTGTTGCCTTAGAGGATTTGAAGAAAATGGAAACGGAGGGAGACAAGTGGGTTAGCCGTGTTCATACTGAGACAGGGAAATTCATGGAGGACCTCGCCGATGCTTATCGACAGGCCTCAAGTATTTTGGCACGGATGGATATAGTAGATCAGGCCTGGGGTGATACTCGCATCTATCAAACGAAGACTGTACTTCGTTTGGGGGCTTTAATGCATGTACCTCTAGAAACCTTAGTGGATGGAGGTGTAATTCAGAGAGGTGATAGGTACGATTTCACCAGTTGGTACTCCTCGGTGGTCACAGGCCGTGGATTTCACGATGCAGCAAGGGCAGATTCAGCTAAAGTGAAGAAGGCAATGTGCAACATCTTGGGGGGAGTCCTCAATACATTAGAAACCATATTTGCTAGAAAGTTGGTCCCAGAGGAGATAACTGCTGATGGTTTGAAGGGTAGACTGCCTCCATTCTTCTCAGCTGCGAGGTCACTTGTCCTGGATGACTTTGAGAATGTCTCCACGTTCTCTAGTATAATTCAGCATACCCAGGACGCCTTAGTGACATGGAAGAAATCTTGCATCAGATACGGACAGACGGTAGCAGTCTTGGAGTTCCAGCTCAACCATATTCCACCGATCTCTACACAGGAGGTTGAAGCAGTATTGGCCCGGTTGATCGAGTTTGCTATCAGGGAGAAGGCCAGTGGGAACGCGCTGCTTGATGAGGATCTTCTTGATGATGGTAGTGGGCATTAATTGCTCATTATGATTCCTGCAGGGGAGTGGAGAATATTCTGTGCATTCATTGCCCACTCCTCTCTGTGGCGGTTTTTAGGGCAGAAACCCTAATCAGGGCATATGTGGCTCGATCTGAGCCCTTCATTGTAATTTGATCTGAACCGTCCACTGAATTGGACTTATTATAAAAGGGGCATCCCCCCTCATTTGTAATTATTAGAATTAGAGATAGAGATCTGAATAGGAGTTGAATCAGAGCTAGAGAGTAGAAGGCATTTAGCTTAGAAGTTAGCTTTAGATTGAGGAGGGAAGAAAACTTTCCTTTGAAAGTTTTGTAAAAGGTTGTTGTGAACACTTTTCATAATACAAAGAGTTTCATTGCTTGGTGATTTCTTCTTTGTTATGAGTAGCTAGCAAGGCCATTTCGTCTTTCCAATTCAAGGTAGATAGAGTAAAGTAGATTTCTATTTCATGCAAGTAGTTGTTAGCTGTGGAGTGTGGCGTTGTGATTTGAGCAAGTCTTCTCGTCCATACCACTAGCGGACTTGCTGATGGTAAGTTCGCCTTGCGTGGTCAACTGGAGTATCAGCACTTAACTTCGATTATGGTTCATGTGTTTGTATGCGTCGTGTTGACGGTATGAACGTGTTGTGTCATAGTTTGAACATTTTCTCATCCTTTGAAGATTGCACCAACTTTGTCGGAGTTGTTCGAAAGGAGACAAAGCAAAGTTTGGTTTGAAGATTGTTTAAGTCGATCTTCGTCCTCCACCCTTTTAGAAGTAGATCTGTAGAATCCCTATCCCTATCCCCTTTAAATTCTGCATTTCCGAGTCAGTCTAGATACCAGAACCATATTGCCAAATCATTCATGTCCTAATTGCTTCACAAAGTCGAACAACTACGTAAGTCCCCTTGAAATAACCAGCAAAACACATCAACCAACTGAGTCTATTCGCGATAAAAGGAACCTTGGAGTCGAACACATGAACTTTCAAGCAATCTTAGCATGTGGGACACTTTGATCAAGAGAGAATAGAGTGACCGTTGGGCAACTTTATTCTGTGCTGGCGCTGTCATAAAAAGCACGTCAACACTACCCATCGTTGCAAGCAGCTAGGGAGGCAGAAAATGAGCTCCAATTCTTCCATCTTTCCTACCACACTAGCTGGCACCACTACGATCCCCACAGGAACATCAGATGGATATTGTCAGAAGAGTTCAAGCACAAGGCACAGATCGAAGAATTTTGGGCCAGTGCAGTGGATGAGATCGA
>CM021106.1:502728398-502833648 GCA_007115665.2 Sequoiadendron giganteum
CTGAAAATTTCATCATATGATCTTCTTCACCTTGTGAACCTGTTTTGCCAGTCCTCTGCCCTGACCTGCTATTTATAGCCACCTGCTGTTTATAGTAAGTTTTGACTTTCTGACTTCAGTAGCTCTGTTTTGCCTGAAAGTTGCAACGCTTGATCTTGATAGCTTGAGTGTCACTCTGATGCCAACCTCGGGTGCAGACCTGCTATTTAAAGCCGTGCCCTGACTTACTAAAAATAGTAAGTTCTCCGATTTCGCTCAAATTTTGCCAGCAGGTACCTTGAAGTGTGCTGACATTGGTGGGGTGCTTCGTTTCGGCTATTTTTGGATTTTACCCCTATAAAAGTGGAAACCCTAATTTGACTTGTATGTATCCCGAACGGTCTCCGTTTGACTTCATTCCTTCTGCATGTCGTTCTGTTTGTTGAACTGGAGTGTTGGGGGCGGCTGCCAGAGTGTACCTGCTAAAAATAGAAACTGCCTGAAAAGTGACTCATCCACTACCGGATGGTTTTGCATGTCATATTGCCCGTGGGATCTCAAAAAACCCAGAAAACTGGTCTGCATGCATGCACTGGCTAAAAATAGTAAGTCTTCAAAACTCGATCTTCTTCGCTTGCATGTCACATTGTTGCAAAGCTCTTGAAAAACCCAGAAGGAAAAACCCGACATGCGTTGAAAAACACTGCATGCGAACCCTAAAAATAGCCTCCGAAGGCTGAACTCTGAAAGTGATCGTCTCGGTTTGCATATTACATCACTGCAAAGGTTTTGGAAAACCCAAAAGGATTCTCCAGACATGCATCTGAAAAGCTCATGTGGAAACCCTGAAAATGGCTCTTGAAGCCTGAACTGCCAAAAATAGCAAGTCGTCTGATCTGGCTCAAAATTTACGTGTAGGCAGCCTGACGTTACCCGGATGCAGTGGAACTGACGGAATTCCAAAATCTCAATAAAATAGTCCCAAATTGAATACTTACTGAAAAATAGTAAGTTGCCGGAATACAGTGAAAATTTAGGGGGACTCTGCTGGAAGTCTTCTGACTGCTGTACTGAGCTTGGATTTCAATTTCGTGACTCGGTTTGACCCTTAAAAGCCTGGATGGCGGGAAACCCTAATTTCACAGATTTGAACAATACTTTAACCTGGGTCAAACGACAGGACATCCCCGGAAGGACCAGAGACCAGAGAGAGAGCGAACCAAAGCCAAAAGACCAGAATGGAGCAAAATTTAGGGGGTCCCCATCTTGATGGGGTGATGTGTGAAAAAGGTCACAACAGGTGGTTCTATCTTTTGTTGTGAGCAGCTAGCAAGGCTTTTTCGTCTTTCCAATTCAAGTAGCTTAGAGTTGAGTAGACTTTATTTCATGCAAGTAGTTGTTAGTTATGGAATGTGGTGTTTAATTTGAGCAAGCTTCGCTTATGCATACCACTAGCGGGCTCACTGATGGTGGGTTCGCCTTGCGTGGTCAACTGGAATATTGTGAACTTAACTTCGATTACGGTTTATATGTTGATATGCGTCGTTGTGACGGTCTCTGCATGTTGAATCGTGGTTTGAATATTTCTCGTTATCTCTTTGAAGATTGCACTGGTTCTGCGGAAGCTGTCCAAAGTGAGGCAAAGTAGAGCTTGGTTTGAAATTTGCAAGAATTGATCTTTGCGTTCCGCATTTAGAGTAGATGGTAGCATCCCTAATCCTTGCATCCTTTTACATTCAGCATTATCCTGTTAGTTTAAGAACCCGAGTGTCATTGAAAAATCTCCCAAAATTTGAGAATCCTTTCTTCTAAATGAGCAACTCACGTAAGTCCCCTTGAAATAACCAGCAAATCACATCGAGCCAACTAAGACTATCCCCTTGCATAAGGAACCTTGGAGTCGAACGTATGATCTTTCTAGCAATCTTAGCATGCGGGACACTTTGATCAAGAGAGGATAGATTATCCGTCGAGAAACTTTATTCTGTGTTGGTACGGTCATAAAACACCCGTCAACAAGTGGCAGAGGCAACGAGGCACCAGAAAATGATTTTTCTCGGAAAAATCTAACACATGGGTTTTGTTTGTGCTTCAGAGCTGAACAAACCCAATTTGTCTATTTTTCAAATTGGTGACTTTTTTCGGAAACCCTAAATAATAGGGGGGGTTGCAAGGCTACTTTTTTTGGAAAAAGCTAACATGTGGGTTTTGTTGAAAAAGCTTTGCTGATCATACCTAGTTGGTCAGATCTGTGATTATCCATTGTTTTATTGGACATGCAAGAATATCTAAGACAAGAAAAGAGGAAAAAGACAAGAATAATTTTGGAAGTTTTCAACTGCCTCATTGGATCTGTTGGAAAATTATGCCTATAGATGCAACCATTGATACACTATCCTTTTGTGCAACTGATCTTCAAAAATATGAAGAACGGTGACTTATTTAAGAGCGGTGAAAAATAGAGCTTTTGCATGTGACTTGTGGTTTGAGATGTAGAGGCGCTAAAAAACCCCAATATTACATGTGGAAGAGCGAAAAAATTCAGCGACATTACATGTGGGAAAATATGCAGAAGCGCTAAAAGACCTCGACATTACATGTGCCAGAAAATGACTAAAGTATGAAATATGTAAGAGCGCTAAAAATCAGCCCTCCTACATGTGATGTAAAAGCGCTAAAAATCCCCGACATTACATGCGCAAATGACTAAGGCATGAAATATGTAAGAGAGCTTAAAATCAGCGCTCCTACATGTGATATGTAAAAGCACTAAAAATCCCTAACATTACATGTGCTAGAAAATGACTAAGGCATGAAATATGCAAGAGCGCTAAAAATCAGCACTCCTACATGTGATATGTAAAAGTGCTAAAATCCCTGACATTACATGTGCCAGAAAATGACTAAGGCGTGAAATATGTAAGAGCGCTAAAAATCAGTGCTCCTACATGTGATATGTAAAAGCGCTAAAAATCCCTGACATTAGATGTGCCAGAAAATGACTAAGGTATGAAATATGTAAGAGCGTTAAAAATCAGCGCTCCTACATGTGATATGTAAAAGCGTTAAAAATCCCCGACATTACATGTGCCAGAAAATGACTAAGGCATGAAATATGTAAGAGCGCCAAAAATTCAGTGCTCCTACATGTGATATGTAAAAGCGCTAAAAATCCTTGACATTACATGTGCGAAAAAGAGACTAAGGCATGAAATATGTAAAAGCGCTAAAAATCAGCACTCCTACATATTTGACAATTTTTCTAACTCCCAAAGGTTGACAGCTGACGAAGATGCTCGTTTCGAAGCTCTTCGAAAGATGGACGAGAGGAGATCGTCAAATGGACTGTTTGAGATTTTGGACCGCGCATCGAGGTGAATTGAAATTTGTCACATTTTGCGTGCTTGAACATCACGAAACTACAAAACGAACAATTTTCGTAGCGGGGTTATCTATAAATCAAGCGCTGCTAGATTCCATGATAACACTAGGAAGAGATGTTATCAAACAGTTGGAAAGCAAACTACATAATGTAAAACACCCGAAATAGTAGTTGATATGTTTGAGATTACAATGAAGGATGAAACAATGCTACGAATTGTACCAAATCATTGTATATCTATTGCAGACAACTCCATAATCAATTACCAAACAGTAGAGATATAATGCCAAAATCTGATATAAATGGTAGAACAAGTACTCCCACCAATTAATAGTAATACCCATAGTTGGCAGACTCGTCGAGTTTTTGGCGAGTATTTTTGCCTAGCGAGTTTTTGCCATGTTTACTCGTTGAGTAGACTCTCCGAGTTTTTGGCAAAAACTTGTCGAGTATTTGGCAAGCTTTCACTAGAAACTCAGCGAGTCTATGGCAAAAACTTGCTAAATACATCAAAAATGGGAAAAAAAAGCAAAAAAAATTGAGAAAAATAGTCAAAAACTCATGATTTTTCCCTATAAATGCATGAACACACCTCACACTTCTTCATATAGCACTTGGAGAGCAAATATTTTTCATAAAAAAGTGCCAAATACCTGATTTCTCCCTTAAGTGATAAAATTGTGAAATGGTGTGTGACAAGAAGTGTAATGTCCCCTTTTCATCAATGACCAGTTCAGTTGCTCTTTAGCCTATTCTGGAGGCCTGTAGGCTTGTTGAGGAAAATTCGGGTCCATAGATATTCTCTCCCATTTCTACTCTAGAATGGGCAGTGGCTGAAGTAATCCAGCTACAAAAGTGTGCTCTGACTTGTTATGTTGACAAGTCATATATTCCCACACATGGCATAAAACATCTTCCTTGAGGCCTTTCCATGAAAACTTCTCTCTAACTTGCCTATAAGTTTTAAAATACCTTGGATTTCCTGCCAATGGTGTATCATGGATGGCTCTCAAATAAAAAAAATCGTAAGCTTTGACTCAGGAACCAAGTAAATTTTGTCCTTGTAGTATGTAATGTTCCCCTTTTGGCAGTAATCTTGTCAGTGGCTCATTAGCCTATTCCGGAATCCTGTAGGCTCGTTGAGGTGAATCAAAGGGTTCTAGTTTTGGAGGTTTTGTGGTCATTCCTCAATATTTACTATTTATAGTAAATACTATTTTTGGCAGTTAGCAGTTGTCAGCTTTCAGTCCATCACGTCATCTAGAGCAGTTACTCAGAACTAAGCCTTGGCCTTTTGAAAATATTATTTTAATGAATTTCTTCATTAAAAGGGCAAATTGTTCTAATTTGCAGTTGACCCCTTGGCCTAAGGTATCAACTTCAAGTTGTGTTAAAACAGGGACTTAAAGGGTGGCACCTCATGAAGGATTTTAAAAAGGTTTTTATTAATTCTTCCTTGTCTCAAGTGGGACGCACTTTTGTGAAGAATTATATCCTTTTTTGAAAAAGATGTGTGATGGCTTTTGGCGTACCTTCTCTGGGATTTGAACAGTCTTCTCTCTTCCTTTAAAAATGAGGCTTGGCTCCAGCATTTGGTTATCTCATATTTTGCTAAACTTATGCTATCGAAATGATTTTTCATTTTGCACTTCGAGGAATGCTAACCTCCTAGTACCTAGCTCAATTTCATGTTTGCAAGATAACACCTAATTGAATTGTTGTTGCTTCTCATCCAGACTAGCAGATAGAGCTTCAAGGTGGAATTTTGGAGTTTCTACCAGTTTTTGCAGTTGCTGTTTGCACACAGCTGAAAGGCGAATTCACTCATAGCTGTTTGTATGATTTTTGTTTTGTTCTAGGTATTTGGTCTATCTATCTCTAAGGTTTGGGCGACCATTCTCACCAATTTCTAGAATTTAATTTGAAGTGTGGTTTTTTAAAGAGAAAAATCGCCCCTCAAGGAGGGTCGTACCTTTATGTTTGCATTGGGAAGCGTGTCATAAATAATTACTGGTGTTTTGAGGCTGTTTCTTCATCTTAGCAGGGGTGCCTAGCTTCTAGTTCATCATTTCCTTTGGTTGCACGCAATTTGGAGGTATTTTGATCGAGTTATGAATATTTTATGAATTTTTGTAGTTGTTGATTGCTATTTCCAGAATTGCAGATTTCTGAGATAGAAGCAATTCATTTGTTGTTTCCGTCTTCTTCCTTCATTTCTTATTATATTCTAACTTGGAAACATTGTATAACGTGGTGCTATGAAAATGGTGAAAAAACAATGTAATTTGCAGCTTCCTTATTTGTACAAATTGTTAACAGTAGTACTGTTTCAGTTTTAGGATTTGTTGCATTATTTAATTAATTTCACATTAAGCACCCCTGGATGGTATACCACCAATGTGGATAATCTGTTTTGTAATCTCTTTCATGCCCACTTTCAAGTGGTGAATTCCCACACTTCAATGGATGCCTGCCACAACAGAAGTATTAATTTTGTAATCTTTTCCCCCCATTGTTTGGTGGTAGCGTGGAAAGTTCTTTGGCTGGTTATCCGCCTTGTTTCATTTCAATTCAGCATTAGTACTCCACCATATGTTAGCACCTCGCCTGTCAAAGGATCTTGAGTGCACATTCTTGATGTCAAGTTTAATATCTCTCTTTCAGTGTAATCTCGTACTCATTGATTCAGTAGATCCTAATGATCCTCTGACCATATGCCCACCCCTCCTCCTTAAGTGGTTTTAGGGCGCATTCTTGGTTAGAGTTCTTTCTTGTACGTTTTGGGTTATGCTAACCTTAACGGGTGATTGATTCTATTGTAAATGTTCACTAAAAACAAGTTAAAATTGAGAGAATAGTTCAGTGGCATCAAAGCAGAAGTTCCTGCCATCCTGTGTTTACTAGTCTATCAGTTGACAGATGAGTGATAGAGCAACCAGATACTTCATCAGAAACCAGGCTAGATCTCACTTACAGTTTTCGCTAGTGCCAGAAGCAAATACTTTGTTAGAAGCTTTGAGAGAAACGGGTAAAACAGTAGAGATAATGTCAAAAGAGTCTCGACTTTCAATGGAAGAAAAAGATGCTCGAGCAGAAAAGAAGTTTGATAACATGTTAGAGATGATGACACGCTTGCTGGCTAAATTGGATCAGCAAGCTACTTGTTGACGTGCTTTTTATGATGACATCAACACAGAATAAAAATGCTCAACGGTCATTCTATTCTCTCTTGATCAAAGTATCCCGCATGCTAAGATTGCATGAAAGTTCATGCGTTCAACTCCAAGGTTCCTTTTATTGCGAATAGACTCAGTTGGCTAATGTGAATATGTTGGGTATTCAAGGGGACTTACGTAGTTGTTTGATTATGTGAAGCAGTTAAAGCATGAATGATTTGACAATATTGCTCTGACTCCTAAATTAACCGGGAAATACTGAATTTGAAGGGATAGAGAAAGGGATGCTACCATTTACTCCTAAAGGGTGGAGGACGAGGATCGACTTAAACAATCTTCTAACCAAACTTTGCTTCGTCTCCCTTCGGACAACTCTGACAAAGTTGGTGCAATCTTCAAATGATGGGAAAGGTGTTCAAATTCTGACACGACATATACATACCATCACCATGATGCATACGGACATGTGAGCCACAATCGAAATTAAGTGCCAATACTCTAGTTGACCACACAAGGCGAACTTACCATCAGCAAGCCCGCTAGTGGTATGGATGAAAGAAGATATGCTCAAATCGCAACGCCACACTCCACAATTAACCACTACTTGCATAAAAGAAAGTCTATTCTACTTTATCTACTTGAATTGGAAAGACGAACAAGCCTTGCTAGATACTCACGATAGAAGATAGAACCACCAAACAATGATAAATCTTTATATTATGAGAGTGTTCACAACAACTTCTTACAAAGTCCTCAATGGGAAAACTTCCTTTCGTCCTCAATCTAAGCTAACCTCTAAGCTAAATGCTATATGCCTTCTAGTCTCTAGCTCAACTCTATCTCTGATTCAATTCTAGTTCTATTTTTTTACAAATGAGGGGGGATGCCCCTTTTATAATGAGTCCAATTAGTGGACGGTTCATGTTACACCCCGATTGTATAGCTACTATTGCATAGGGCAAATGAGTGTATTGTGTGAATCTTTGATATGAATAAAACGTGTTTTGTTATCAAAATGAATGTTCTCTATTTAAATGACTGTCTCATTTGGTTGGTACTTCTATTGATGTTATGTTGCATGCAAAGTATTGAATTGAGAATATTCTAACTTAGACGTTTTGTATACTGTTGATGTTATGAACAAGTAACTGCCGAGATTGTATGTCTGTGGATGCAGGAACAGGAACTATTCCTCCAGGCAGAGGGGAGACATCACTCGGGAGAGGGGCTTGGTCGAGTAACCGGTAAAGTTGATCAAGCTGAGCATACACACACTTCACTGAGAGTTTTGGGAACTGAGTCAGATTAAGTTGTCATGATAAGTCATCCTTAGGCTTAGGAGTTTCTGATTACTTCTTTATGCTTTATGAGTGGTGTTCCTTGATTGACTGACTTACTGTTCTGTGAACCTTGAATGTGAAATGTGAACTGATAAGTTACTGATGCCTGGAATTTACAGTTAAATGTATAAATACGTGTTTATGCAATTACGTCTATTAGAGGTGCTCTGACTGGCCTATAATACACGTAATTGGAGATTTGAAAATAAACATGTATAGATATATTTAAGTGTAAACTGGGTAAGTTAATTAATATATTTAATAATATATTTAATATCGATGTTATTATAGTTTTACCGATAATATAATATATTAATATATCTAATATAATATTTGAATATTATATAGATATATTTATATATTTAAAGAAAGGTAAGTTAAAAACTATAATAATATTGTATTGAATATAATACAAAATATATTAATACATTTTAATGAGAATATTAAAATATCTAAACCTTTGGAAAGATTTTATATAAACTATAATCTTTGGCATTTAAATTTACATTTATCTTATAAAGGTATTTGAGTTTATTTACCTTTGGAAATAAAGGTAATAAGACTTTCATAGTCTTTGGTAAATACTTTGCAAACCATACAAAGGAAATTCGAAATATTGAAATACTTGGAAAATATTAAAAGGAAAAAGAATTTCGAAATTTTGTAAAGACCAATGGAAATTTATAAAAATCATTTAAGGAAATGTAAGTATGAACTATAGACTTTGGAAAGTATAAAAGAAACATTTGAAAAATCGCGGATTTCTTCCCGTGAAGAAATCGCGCGACTGTGTTAAGCAAAGAAATGGCGAAAAACTTCAGCAAATACAGTCCGCGCCCAGCTCACACTTGAAAGACTTGGTCGCGGATGCTAAAGCGCCACCATTGTGGACGCGTGGGTGGAAGAAAGGTAACAGCAATTGCAAAAAAACCCTTGACGTTTTCAAACCGAAAACTTTGGACGCCATTTGTGTTGCAGTCCGCCATTTTTGAAGGCAAGTTGAATGTTTAACCTGTACGTGGTTGATCCACGAAATTGGCATGTGATATGTTGAAACATTCTTGAGAAATTATGTTGAATCATCAACTCTTTTGCTGTGTGTTTGGCTATTCGACTGCCACTGCGGATTTTGACATTTTCAAAATGAGAGGTGTCGAATTCTCATGCCTACAAGGTAGGAAACATGAGAATTCGAAACCTATAAATAGGTTCTCACTCATTGTTGAAAGACACTCAATTTTTCATTCACTCTCCTTGCCTTGGAAAATTCGAAATACAGTGCTGTGGTATTTCTGTGTTTTGAAATTCCATTTTATGAAAGCCATTGTTATTTTATGAGAGCCATTTCCATTTTATGAAAGCCATTGTCATTTTATGAGAGCCATTGCCATTTTTGTGAAAGCCATTGCCATTTTGTGAAAATCATTTGCAATTGAGACAGTATTGCTGAGAGACAGTATTGCTGAGAACAACTTTTTGCATTTACCTGAAAGTAGTATTTGCTTAAGCTGTGAGAAGGCTGCGAAGGACGGTGGAGCGAGGATTGAAGCTACCGATCAAGCTCATACGCAAAAGGAAATCAGGCATGAGATATATGTTGATAGATTTTCTGTCATTTATTTTAAAATGTATGATTAGATTGCTTGATTATGTCTTGCTTTATGAAAGGAAAAATAATAAGAAACCTCTATGTTCTAATAGATTGCTGAATTGGGAATAGTTTAATTCCTTAGAAAAGGCTATTGAAATAATAGAGATAGCTTAATAGATTGCTGAATTGGGAATAGTTTAATTCCTTAGAAAAGGCTTATTGAATTTAAGAGATAGCTTAAGAGCTGGTCAAATTGGGGAATAGTTTAATTTCCTTAGAAAAGCTTTTGAAATAGCTTAGAGAACTTGATGAATTGAAATAACTTAAAAGCATGTTGAAACGAATCAGTTTGAAATCATAGATGAATTTGAAAGGGAAATATTTGTTTACTTTTAGTAAAGTACCTTATAATTTGTATTGCTTGAATACTGCTTGAATTCCTTAAGTAAAGGAAAGGGATTAGTTATTAATACTAGGACGAGGGTGGATTCAAAACCAAGGTAGTCTAAAGCTTTAGAGTTAAATAGGTTAACTAGAGAAAGCTACGTACTCCATGGATAAAGATTTCCATGTTGGGAAGTACCAGAGGGACCCCTTGTTGACTGTACTCCATTTCCTGTTTAAGTAGTTGAAGTAGGAAGTCTAGGGTGATTGACTACCCACTGAAGGACTTAGCCTACGCGTAGTGTAAGATAGCCTTAAGTCAAATCGGCCCTGAGTAGTGTATATGATAGATGACCTTCATTCGAAGTACTGAATGAGAATACTTTGGCCAAAGTAGTGGAAGGTACGACATCCACTTAGATGTGAGATAGTCAAGACTACACTGTCAGTTCATTGTGATCCATCATGCTAGTTCGGGATTGTGAAATAGCAAGTTCTAGATGTATAGGACACAGCACTATGCTCAGTTGGGTTGTCGCAGCCGATTACTTTACCAATCTCTTCGTTCGAAGGGAGGGCCATCTATTGAATGATAGATGTGCGGGGGACCGCATTAATAGTCCGTGGTTGGCGGAAAAGCGCCTGAGTGATGTTTCTCCTCCACCGCAGGCAACGGATACATCAAGATTTGAAAGGAAGGGAACCTGGACCGTCTTACTACTATTTGTGCAAAAGCTTACGAGCTATGTATGTAATTTGTTTTACTTTGTACTCTGATTTATATTTACAATGAAAATGGAATTCATGTGGAAAAATATATTGTAACTTGCATGTATTTATCAATAAAGAAAGGACGAATTTTATTGCAATGTCTTTGTTACTTGTTACTTTTATATGTTTAGGAATGAAATGTTAGAAAAATTTTGTTTACCGATTTTGGGGTCGTTACAGTTCAGATCTGATTACAATAAAGGGCTTAGATTGAGCCACCCATGCCCTAATTAGGGTTTCTTCCCTAAAAACCGCCACCGAAAGGAGTGGGGCAATGAATGCGCCCTCCACTCCTCATCAATGCACCACTAACCACCATCAATGCACGTCGTCTCCTTCCAGAAGGTCATCGTCCAGAAGGGCGTTTCCTTTCTCCTTCTCGCTGGCCACAAATCTGATGAATCTGGCCAAGACTACCTCAACTTCCTAATCGGAGATAGGAGGAATGTGCTCCAACTAAAACTCTAAAATTGGAACTGTTTACCCATGTCGGGCACATGATTTCTTCCAGGCAGCAAGGGCATCCTGGGTGTTCTATATGATACTAGAGAACGTGGCTGTGTTCTCAAAATCATCTTGTGTGAAGGTCTTCACCTCAGAGAAGAATGGCGCCAATCTGTCTTTCAATCCATCTGCAGTTACCTCTTCAGCAGTCAACCTCTTGGCAAAGATTGCCTCCAACGTGTTGAGAATTCCATCTAAGATGTTCGTCATGGCCTTTCTAACCCTGACAGAATCTACCTGTGATGCATCATAGAATCCCCAGCCTGTGACTACTAAAGAATACCATCTGGCGAAGTCGTATCTATCCCCCTGCTGAAGAACACCTCCCTCAACCAAAGTCTGTTGAGGTATGCTCATCAAAGCCCCTAAACGGAGAACAACTCTTATCTGATAGATGCGCGCCTCACCCCAAGCATGGTTAACTGCCTCCACTCTAGCCATAATATCGGAAGCTTGCCCATAGGCATGTGCAAGATCTTCCATGAACTTTCTTGTTTCTGTACGCACACTGGCAACCCACTTGTCTGCCTGCTGTG
Source organism: Sequoiadendron giganteum (assembly GCA_007115665.2). Taxonomy (NCBI): domain Eukaryota; kingdom Viridiplantae; phylum Streptophyta; class Pinopsida; order Cupressales; family Cupressaceae; genus Sequoiadendron; species Sequoiadendron giganteum. The sequence continues at coordinate 502,740,062 of CM021106.1, forward strand.
CCATTCTCTTTAAATCTTCTAACCCACTGATTGACTCCCTGGAAAACTCAGCTGGAAGCTCAATTGCCGGATTTTCTTGCCCACAAGGACCGGACAAGTGCTGCACGTAGCCAATCAGTGTCTTGTGCTCTACCTTCAACCTTTTGTATTTGCCCTCAACTTGGGACAATCTATCCTTGAGTGCCCAATAGGAATTATCGCACTCCTCTACCACTTGTGCTCCAATAGGGCGGCCTAGTTCCATGGTTGTCACAACACAGTTCTCAGGAACGGCCTCGTCTCTATCACATTCTACCCGAGGAACTACCATATGCAAGGTTCAGGATCCATCTTCATCTGTGGATATTTTGGAGAACTTCGTAGCCTTTTTCTTTGTTGGAAATGCGCTAATCCTCTGTAATAATTCCTCCATCTCGGCTGCGGGATTGGTCTCATCTACAGGATCACGCCTCATCCTATCCCTTAGCCATTCTAGCACCTCCTGCCGCATGTCAGATATAATAAAAGGCTGTTCTACCTCAGCTTCTACCTCGTGAACCTCTCCTTTGCCATCGTTCTGACGAGGCTCACCATCATCAATAGGCTTTGTGTCTCCTGAGCTCTAGGCGTCCTGATCTGAAGTAGTATCACCCTCGAGAGCCGCCTCAATTTCCTGCTGAAATTGAGTATCAGTAGCCGTCCCCTCATCTGTCTCTTGCTGATTTTCCTGCTGCTAATCCTCTTGGGGCATGTTGATGCTCTGACCCACTGATTCTCTACGAGGTGGCTGATTCTCTACTCGCACCGTTTGCTCTACATCCAATCTCTCCCTCTAATGACACCTCCTGTAAGCTTGGAGAGTGTGTCCGAGATGGTGTATGCATGGACTCCTCAACTACCACAGGCTCGGGTCGAACTGGCTCCTTTCCTCTAGGCTCTGGAGTTGGATTACTCCGTTTCCTCTGATTAGTTGCCAGTAATCTGCTGTCTCCCATCAAATTGTAGGTAAGGGGAATTGACCTTCCCTTGAGTCGGTTGACATGCCTCTCTACCCAACTCCGTGTAAATGTCAGGACTAGGATACAAAGTGTATCCAAGTCAGTGATCTCTGGCTCAGACCAATCTGGGAGAGGTAAAGGTGTATCTCTTACTGTCTCGTAGTCAGCCTGTACTACGTTTATATCTTCCTCAATCTGATCTGGTACTGGGATGATCTCACATTCTCTAACCATCACCAACGGTATCCGAGAGAACATTCTCTTTCTGACTTCGATCTCATCCACTGCACTAGCCCAAAAGTCTTCGATTTGCATCTTGTGCCTGAACTGTTCCGTCAATATCCACCTGATGTTTCTGTGGGGATCGTAGTAATGCCTGCTGGTGTGATAGGAAAGGTGGAAGAATTGGAGCTCCGCTTCTGCCTCTCTTGCTGCTTGCAGCGATGGGCAGATTTCATCTGAATTCCCCATGGTAATTGGGAATCCGAGTCCACCTTTCTTCTTCTTCTTCTGAATCTTATCATAGGAAATCAGTTGCCTAGATACTTCCAGCATCACTATCCTGTTTGTGGGATACCGAGGTAATCTGTATGGATAGGAGGAAAATCCTTGCAGCCTTATGTAGGTGAATTTTGGAAATTGGATAAACCAACATCCGAATTTCTCAATCATTTCTTGTGCCTCCCTTGATATTATGTGGTGGGTTCTCTGCTGCAAGGTCCTCGTGATATGCATTGTAAAGGCGTCATTGACCCTCTTGTAATTAGTTGTGCTTATCAGATGCAACTGTGGACAAGCTTCATATATTTTAAACTAATGGGATCCGCAACCGATTGGTTCCTTGTAAGAGATCCCTCTATATCTCGTCATGTGACCCAGCATATAGACAAGGTAGGAGCCCATGTAAAATGTCTTCGTTCTCCTCACGCTACGAAGCTGCTCATGTATGTTATCATGATCATCAGTGGCCAATCCATGTAATCCTTTCTCTCCAACACCAAGTTGACAAAATAGAACATCCAAGGTTCAAAGATGAAGGCTTGGGGGCAACCTCCAACTCTGCTCAGCATCATAATGAGATCACCAAACTCCTGTCTCAAGTCCTCTGAGACTATTTGCTTGGGCAATTTAGTGCGAGTTGGCTTTGGTTTAATCATCCACCTAGTGTTTATCAAATCAGCACACCGATCTGTGGTGGATGAGTACATCTTTCCAGCTCTCTCTTTCGTCTTGTAGATCATCTTCTCATGAACTGGAATCCCGAATGCCTCCCCGATCGCTTCAGGTGTTAGGTTAGCCAGCACCTTGCCATCTGGCGAAGTGACCGTCCTCTGTTCTGCATTGTAGTGGTAGGTGCATTCCATGATGAGTTTTGGACACCGGATAGCTGGCGGAAAGTTAGCAGCTGCATACAGTCCACTTCTGACAATACTGTGCAAAGTCATTGATGGGTGATGGCCTCCAGTCCCCAATATCCTTCTTCTGATTGCTTCCATGTTGAATGAGCCTAAGTTCGTGTCAGCTAGCCTGCCGAGCTTTGATGAAAATTTGGATTCTGGCAAAAATGACTTGCCTAATTTCTTGATCATAGCCTGTCTGGACTCAGTGTGGTTGTTTCTGCCTGCAGCTCTTCTGCTTGATTCGGCCATTCTGCAAAAAGGCAAGAGAGTCATTAGAAAACAAGATTCTATAAAACAATATATCGCTTTTGAAGGTGCCAGCAGATTTTTGAATAAAAAGGTTGCAACATTTTGTCACTTTCAGCTGCAAACCTCAATTACGCCTGTTTAGTTCAACGTTTTTAGAAGTTTTTTCTCTGGTTGCAGCAACACAATGCCAAATACTTGGAAATGTTTGCCTACAGCAATTTACTTTCAACAAATTTGAAACCTCTCCCTTGAAGTTCGTACTTCTCTCTCTAACTTTGCACTTTCAGCAACTTCAAACTTTCTTCTCAAGTCATACTTCAGCATTCAGCAACTTCAACTTTTGCAAATTCGTACCCTCTCAATAAATGCAGCAACTAGAAACTTGGGAATTTGTGCCCTCTCAACAAATGCAGCAACTGGCCACTTGGGAATTCTTGCCCTCTCAGCAAATTGAGCAACTGGCAACTTGGGAATTCGTGCCTCTTAGCAACTGCAGCCTCAGCAAGTTAAGTCGCACTTCCTTCAGCAACTTTAACTCTTACAAATTTGCACTTCTCCTTCAGCTTTCTCACAATTTCGAACTTCTCAGCAATTTCAAGTTCCTCGGGAATTCGTACTTTCACCTAGCCAATATTTTGTATTCAGCAACTGGTGAGAGGAATGAAGAGGATTTTAAAATCTTATAGCCTGGTCGAATTCTTGCAGATGCTATACTTAGCAAATTTTCGAATTCATTTTCCCTCTCTTTTCTCCGTTGTAACACTTGTCATCTGAGGCATCTTCTAGAATTATGAATTCATCATCTCTGCACAGGCCTGCCTCGTCGCATTTGATTTCTTAAAATATTAAATCGTTCACTTCCTTGAACAATTTCGAAATGTTTGGCTAAGTCATTTGATCTTGTCTTCGCTTTGGCAAAATTGTCTAGCTCAAAACTTCTAGCGAAGTGCCTCTCATTGATTTTGTTCGTTTGCCTTAGAGAAATCTCTCAATTTTGCCTTAGGAATTTGATTTAAAATAGGCACTGGGAAAAATATCCATCAAAACGATGTGGACATGGCGTGGAGTAAGCTTGACTCACTTCTGAATTGCAAATGTTTAATACCCAAAAGAAGAATCCTTCCAGAATCCAACGTTTTCATGTGTATCCGGACGAAGGGGTTCTTTTAATTTTTTATTATTTTATAAATAATAAAAATTGCTAATGTTTGTTTCTTCCCCTCCGGATGTCTTTCACTCTTGCAATTTCAAGCTTCTCTGCCTTGGCAATTTTTCCTGATTTTTCCCTGAAGAATTTTCCCTCTGAAGATTTTCATAACTCTGGAAATTAGCACCATCTTCATTCATACTCTTCATTTTCCCCTCTAGAAAATACCTTAGGAATTATTTAAAAATATAAATTTCATCTCTAAAGGGCGCATGTAGCATGTCATTTTCCATTTCCTCTCTTAGGCAATTCCACGCCTAGACATTCTCTTTCTTACTTAGCCATTTTCACTCTTCAAGTCCCCACATCTAGACGCATTTCATATAGTGAAGAGGAAAAATATAATCCTTGGTCTTTTAAAAATCACGACCCCTTTAGCATTATCTCCCCCCTTTGGCGTATGGTGACTCCTCACCTTCCTTGGCCGTATATGCCATAGTGGACTTCCACCTTCAAGCGCATTTAATCCTCTACGTTTTTAGCTTTCACCTTCTTACCTTTTACCTTGGAGAAGAGGAACTATCTTGAGCGCATTTACCATATGTGAAAGACTTTCCACGCCTTGACTTGACTCTTCACCTCCCTCTGGCGCATATGGGCTAGTAGACTTCCATTTTATCTTTGAGCGCATTCATCACATGGGAAAAACTTTCCACGCCTAGGTGTCCCTTCACCTTCCTCAAGCGCATTTTGGCTATGTAGCTTCCTTGCCTTAGGTGCATTTTGCATGTGGACAAGGAATTCCGCCCCTTTCAAATGACTCCTCATTTCCTCTTGGCGCATTTGCTAGTGTGAGAGGGAAATCTCTTTGCCTTAGGCGCATATTGGATTGTGAGGAGGAAAATACTATGCCCATGGTGACTTTTCACCACCCCTTGGTGCATTTAAGCATGTAGACTTCCCTTTTGAGCGCATTTAAGGATGCATTAGGAAATTTTGATGTCTCAGTGAATATTTCTATGTCTTCGGGTGACCTTCCACCTTCCCTAGGCGCATTTGACCTTGGCAACTTCCATTTTAGGTGCATTTCACTATGTGAGATGGAAAATCCATGCCCAGAGTGACTGTTCAGCTTCCTTGGGCGCATTTGCTAGTGTAAGGAGGAAAATCTCTTGTCTTTAGAAGAATTTCTATGCCTCTTGAAGGCGCATTTCATCCTTGCTCAAGGAAATCTCATACTTAGAAATTCTTGTATCTTTCATTTCTCCTGGGCGTGTACGAAGGTGTTTAATGCCAGTTACCCCTTATAAGTTTCCAACGCCCTAGGCATTCTTAGCTTTCTATTTTTAGTAAATTCGGAGAAATTAGGGTTTCATTGATTTTCACCCTGTTCTGAACTGGAACTAGCGTGGTTGTGCCTCCATCTGGTGTTGCCATCCTGTTCACATCTTATCCGGCACAATACATGCTATTTTTAGCCATTTGCTATTTTTAGCAAACCCTAGAATTGATCAATTTTTGTATCTCTGTTTGCTTTGAAATTTGCTCCAATTGCTTTTGATGTTGTGAGAGACCTGTTCATACTTGCTTCTGGTGATGAAGCGCTATTTTAAGCCACCTGGTATTTATAGTAAGTTTCAAAGTTGTCTGCTTCAGTAGCTCCACTCGACCTGAAACTTGCTATGTCTGATCCTGATAACTTGAGTGCTCTGTTCATACCAACCTCCGGCACAGATCTACTATTTATAGCCGTGTCCTGACTTACTAAAAATAGTAAGTCCTCCGACTTTGCTCAAAATTTGCCAGTAGGTAGCTCGAAAGATGCTAATCATGGTGGCATGTTTCGTTTTGACATCTCTGCATTTTGCTTCATCTATTTTTAGACATGGTAGGGAAACCCTAATCTGACTTGCATGCGCTCCCGACTGCCCTTGGTTGCTCTGATTTCTACTGCTTGTCGTTCTGTTTGCTGGAATGAAGCGCTAGTGGCTGTTGGACTGAAGCGGCTACTTATAGTAAGTGTCCAGAAAGTGGTCCATTGGATATCGGACGAGTTTGCATGTCACAGTGCTCGTGGGATCTCAAAAAACCCAAAAAAACCCAGAAAACTAGTCAAAGTTCTGGCACTAGCTAAAAATAGTAAGTCCCTGAAAACTGATCCGATCCACTTGCATGTCATATCACTGCGAATCTCTCGCAAAACCCAGATGGAATATCCGCACATGCATTGAAAATTCTTGCATGCAAACCTTAAAAATAGCCTCGGAAAGCTGTACTCTGAAAGTCACCATTTCGATTTGCATGTTACATCGTCGCGAAGGTCTTGGAAAACCCAAATCAATTCTCCTGTCATTTATCGAAGAATTGCTTGTTTAAGCCCTGAAAATAGCTTTTGAAGCCAAAACTACTAAAAATAGCCATTTGTTTGAATCTGTTCAAATTTCGCGTGTAGGCACTCTGAAGCTGCCTGATTGTGCTGAAGTAGTTAGAATCCCGAAATCCTAAGGAACAAGCCTCAAATTAGGTACTTACTAAAAATAGTAAGTGGTCGGATTTCAGTGAGATTTCAGGGGGATTCTGCCTTGAGCTTTCTGAATGTGTTGCTGCACTTAGATTTCACCTGAGTAACTCAATCTTGACCTCGAACAGGTCTAAAGGATAGCAACCCTAAATTTGTCAATTACTTCAACTGAGGTCAAAAGGGACATCCCTGGAAGGACAAAAGACCAGAGACAGAGAGAACCAAAGCCAAAAGACCAGAATGGAGCAAAAATTAGGGGGTCCCCATCTTGGATGGGATGATGTGTGAAAAGGTCACAACACTACTCAGAATAATATTCAGCCCCAACCAAATCAAGTTGGTGAAAACAGTAGTAATAGTGGTGTTAATGGAACTTATGTTCCTGATGGTCATAATGCTTCAGCTGTTACACCCCGGAATTTGTATAGTTACTATTTTAGTAATGCTTAGAGCATTCTGATTGTAAGGAAGGTTTTGAATGAATAAAATGTGTTGAACCATGTTATCAATATGAGAATCTATTTACATGTTATGATTGGCTCATTCTGTATTCTTGATTGATGTTATTCTTGGATAAGCAATGCATAGAGGAGAGTAATTAGTCTTGTTTTATATTTGATTTATATATACTGCATATGTTATGAGCAAGTGACTGCCGTGGTTTTGTGCCAATGGATGCAGGAACAGGAACTATTCCTCCAGGTGGAAGGGAAACATCACTCGGGAGAGGAACTTGGTCGGCTAACCGGTAAAGTTGATCATATGAGCATACACACACTTCACTGAGGGTTTTGGGAACTGAGTTAGATTGAGTTGTTGTCTTAGTAAGTCACCCTTAGGCTTGGGAGTTTTGGATTACTTCGTTATGCTTTTGAGTGGTGTTACTTGTTGATTGACTTACTGTTCTGTGAACCTTGAATGTGAAAAGTGAACTGATAAGTTATACTGATGCCTGGAATTTACAGTTAAACATATATATACATGTTTTTACAAATACGTGTATTAAGGGTACTCTGACTGGCCTATAATACACGTAATTGGATAATTAAATACAAACATGTATAGATATATTTAAGTGTAAATATGGATATGTTTATAAATATATTTAATAGTATATTTAATATAAACACTATTATAGTTTTACCAATAATAAAATATATTGATATATCTATAGTAATATTTAAATATTACATAGACATATACATATATTTAGATAAGGTAAAATAAAACTATAATAGTTTATATTTAATATAATGCAAAAATATATACATAACATTTTAATTTATAATTTAAAATGAGTTTGCCTTGGAAATAATTAAAATTGACTTATTTAGTCATTTGGTAATAAAATGCATTTACCATGAGTAATAAAAGTATTTCGAATTCCATAGACTATTGGAAAAATACGTTGGAAATACCTTGAGAAATTAAAAAGGTAAACTATAGTCTTTTTAAAAGATTTAAATCAAATGCATTTTTAAAACTTTGGTTTAATTGAAAATCGCGAATTTCCTTCTCACTGAAAAACGCGAACTGTGAATGGCGAAAATGGTGAATGAAAATGTTGATTTGCGCGCAGCTCCTCATGCCATGAGACCAGGGCGCGACCTGCATGATCTCCAACTGGAAACGCGAAGTGGAAGGGGCGGAACAAAAGCCAGAAGGCCGCTTTTTACCTTGACATTTTCTGCTGAGAATAAATCGCCATTTTTATGGGCGTTTTTGGTGAATACGCCTGTAGGTGGCTGTCTCTCGAATTTTACCATGTGAGAGTGGAAACATTCTTCAAGAATGAGGTTGAATCATCTCTTATTTTGTTGAGTGTCTTGCTATATGATTGCCACTACATATTTTGACAATGTCAATGAGAAAGGTGTCGAATTCTCATGCCTACAATATAGTAAGCATGAGAATTCGAAACCTATATAAGAGAGGTTGCTCTCATTGTCATTTACACCAATTGCTATCTGCACTTGCAATTACGAATTTCTTTTTTAGAGAGCTGCAATCTATCATTGTTGTTGCTGAGAGCCATATTTCATCATTACTGTTTTGCATTTGCTATGAGCCATAATCCATCATTGCTGTTTTGTATTGTGAGAGCCATATACTATCTTTGCTGTGATTGTATTGTTGAGAGCCATAATCCATCATTGGTGTTTTGTATTGTGAGAGCCATATACTATCTTTGCTGTGATTGTATTGTTGAGAGCCGTAATCCATCATTGCTGTACTATATTTACCTGAGAGTCATACTTTACTCATGCTGTGAAAAGTATTTGGAAAAGACTGAGAAGGACTGTGAAGGAAGAGCAGAAGCTACTAATTGAACTCATTCGCAGCAAGAGAAACAGGCATGAGAAATGTCTTTAATACTTCTGTCATTTGAATTAAAATGAGTTACTTGCTTTGATTATGCTTTGCATTATGTTATGAAGAAGGAAAGGAAAATGTTAGAAGGTCTCTGTTTTCTAAGGAGTTATGTTAAGTTGGGAATAGCTTAATTTCATTAGAAAAGGCTTATTGAATTGGGAATAACTTGTTTCATAGTGAAAGCATGTTAAGCTAGGAATAGCTTAAGAGCTTGTTGAAATGAAATAGTTTAATTTCATAGGAAAAAGCTTGTTGAAATGGAATAGCTTAAATTCATAGGAAAAGCTTGTTAAAAGAATAGCTTGAAAGGGAAATGTTTGAATACCTTTTAATAGAAATTATATTATGAATTGTATTACTTGAATACTGCTTGAATTCCTTATATAAAGGAAAAAGGGACTAGTTATTAAATACTAGGACGAGGGTGGAACCAGTACCAAGGTAGTCTAAAGCTTTAAAGTTAAATAAGTTAACTAGGGAAAGCTATGTACTCTATGGATAAAGATTTCCATGTTAGGAGGTACCAGAGGGACCCCTTGTTGACTGTGTTCCAATTGCTGATCAAATAGTTGATGTAGGAAGTCTAGGGTGATTGACTACCCACGGAAAGGACTCAACCTACGCGTAGCATAAGGCAGCCTTAAGTCAAACTGAACTTGACTTAGTGCAAGTGATAGATGACCGTCAGTTTAAATATTGCCGAAACACTTTGGCCAAAGTAGTGTAGTATACCTAACGTCCACTTAGACTGTGAGACGAATTACACTGTCAGTTCACAGTAATCCAGCTTACATGCTCGATTGAGATTGTGAGGACACAAGGATTTAGTTATGTAGGATTACACACTATGCTCAGTTGGTCATACAGAATCGGTTACCCAACCAATCTCTCCGTAGAAGGGAGGGCCGTCTACTTAACAGTAAACGTGCGGGGGATCGCAATATAAGTCTGTGGTTGGTGGAAAAGCACCTGAGCGATGTTTCTCCTCCACAGTAGACTTCTGATGAACCAAGGTTTGAAAGGGAAGATCCTAGACAGTCTTATTCCTATTTGCTCAAAAGCTTCCGAGCTATGTTTGAAATTTGTAAGATTCTTACCTTGCTTTTTATTTGAAAGAAAAGTAATCATGAAAAGCATACTTTGTTATTTACTTGGAAAATAGAACAATGATGTATTGTGTCATTTATTTCTTTATGATGAAATGTTCAATTAGAATGAAAAGAAAAGTTTATTTACTTTGTCATTATAAATATATTTCCTTGTATCTTATTAGTGAAAGTAGAAAATTTTTGTTTACCTGGTTTGGGGGTTGTTACATCAGCGGTTAATGGAAGGGATAGAACTGTTGGACAGCATGTCACAAACACAAGAGGATCTTCATCTAGACATCTTCTTCCTATATTCACTCCGAGAGATGAACAACCACCTGAAGTTGGGGTACCTTTTGCTGATGATGCTAGGCAAGCATATATGGAGTACATCTCTTTACCCGCTGATATAAGAGATGCATGGACCTTTGATCAATTCATGAATCAAAGAAGCAGAAGGAATGGTGGAAGGAATGAACGACGTCCTCCAATGAACCATAGAAATAATTTTCAACAAGCATTGGGTAAGATTACCTTGGACCACTTTGATGGAAGTAATAAGAGTGCAGCCAAGGCATGGGTGCAGAAATTGGATAACTATCTTTCACTTAGACCAATGCCAGAGGAAGATGCAATTAAGTTTTCCACACTACACTTGGATGGAGTGGCTCACGAATGGTGGATTCACGGTTTGGTTACTCTTGGCCATAACCTCATCCATACCTATGAAGAGTTTACCAATAAATTAATTGAAAGATTTGATACCAAAGATCCTAAGCTGAGTTTCCGAGAATTGGCACAGTTGAAACAACACTAATATTTAGATACTTTTGTTGCTGATTTTCAAAGGCTGTCAGTAATGGTGCCTAACATTACTAAAAGAAGACTTGTGGTATTATTTGCGGAAGGTTTAATGGAGCCTTTGAAAGGATGCGTCAAACCCTTTGATCCACCATCATTGGATGAAGCAATCATGAAAGCAAGGAGTGTGGAGTTGGCTGCTCCAAGGCCTAAATTTCAGTCTAAACCATTCAAAAAGGATAAGAAGAAGTTCCCTTGGAATCAGCCCAACAAGTATCCACAAAGGATATCTGATGAACTCCGTGATCAGCTTAGAAAAGAAAGAGTTTGCTATACTTGTCGTGAACCTTGGACAAGAGGTCACCGTTGTTATGGGAAAGGTAAAGTACAACAAATGGAGGGCTATTCTGATTATGGATCAGAATCTGATCCGTATGATCAGCAATATGAAACAGCAAGTGATGAAGGAGAAGAAGCTCCAGAAGAGGAACCAGAAGTTGGAGATGGTAGTGTTTTTTCCCAACTATCTAGTTTCCAAAAGAATGAATCTTTTCGAGTTCGTGGAGTGGTTAGTTCTCAAAGGATTGTTGCTTTAATTGATACAGGAGCAACTCATAATTTCATTGATGAAGGCCTAGTTACGAAAAGAGGATTGGAGACCGAAGATTTTGAAGGATTCAAGGTAATGGTAGCAGATGGCTTTACCATATCTTGCACAAAGAAAATTCCTAACCTTTCTATGCAATTGGGAAATTATGAGGTAAAAGATGACTTCTATGTTGTAGGCATTGGTGATACCGATGCTATTTTGGGAATACAATGGCTGCGATCTCTTGGAGAGATCACTTTGAATCTGCAAACCATGGAATTGAAATTCCAAGCTGATGGGAAGAAGGTGGTTTTCAGAGGCATGTCCAATGGAGGTCCTCGGATTGTGTCCTGAAAAGAATGGAAAGGCTGATCCGTCATGATCAAGTTGAATGGGCAGCAGAGTGTATGATCTTACCAGCTGATCCGGTTGTAGAGAAAAGACAATATCTGCCTGATATACAAGCTCTTCTTTCTAAAAAGAGCAAGGATTTTGGTGACTTACCTTCAGGGAGACCCCCTGAAAGAGGGTGTGAGCATGTGATTGAACTAGAAGAGGGTGCAAAGCCGGTCATCACTACTCCTTACCGTTATCCAAAAAAGCAAAAAGATGAGATAGAAAAGACTATCAAAGAACTTTTGGAGGTAGGGTTCATTAGACCAAGCAAAAGCCCATTTGTTTCAGCAGTGGTATTGGTCAAAAAGAAAGATGGTACAATGCATATGTGTGTTGACTATCATGCATTGAATCAAAAGACCATCAAGAATAGATATCCTATTCCTAGGATAGATGAGCTTATTGATGAGCTCCATGGGGCTATGTTCTTTTCGAAGATTGATCTTCGATCCGGTTACCATCAAATCAGAATGAGAGAAGGGGATATTGAGAAAACGGCTTTTAGATGTCACTATGGGCACTTTGAGTTCCTTGTCATGCCATTCGGTTTGACTAACGCTCCAGCAACTTTTCAATCTTGTATGAACAAGACTTTTAGGCAGCAGTTGAGGATGTTTGTGCTTATCTTCTTTGACGATATTCTCATTTTCAGTAAGTCTTGGTAGGAGCACCTTCAGCACTTGGAGGAAGTGCTTAGCATTCTAGAGGCTGAATGCATGTTTGCTAAAGAATCTAAATGTGAGTTTGGGATGACTAAGCTTCTCTATCTCGCCCACATTATCAGTTCTAAGGGGGTCTAAAATCAATTCATTCAACCTTTTCTGATTTTCGTCCAACTCTTTCAAACTTTGTTAAAGCTTCTGTCATGTCCCCGAAATAATAAAACCATAAAGATCAAGTGTTAAAATACAAATCAATTAATAAATAAAATAAATAACAATATTAATATTAAATATAAAATAAATGTGTATCATATCAATATATAAATATATAAAATGAAATAACAAATATAATAATAATAGATAGGCAAATTATTGTTATTACATTCTAGTATTAAATAACTTAGTATAAAAAAATAAATAAATATTATAATTATTACACATCAAAGATTGTAATACATTAGAATAAAATAATAATAAGATATTATCAAATTGTTTTATTATTATACTTTAATGTTAAAATATGTTCAATAAAATATCAAAATAAAATAATAAAATAAATAGAAATCTAAAATATTATAATTATAGTAATAATATATTATTTTTAAAATGGATATTATTGTGATAATAAAAGCAGCAATTAAATCTAACAAAGGGATGTATTTTATGAAAAGTCACCTCTTTCACCAAACAATACATTCCCCCCATGAGTCACCTACCTTGAATGGTATAAATAGAAGGAATGAAAATAAGGAAGGGGGAAAAAACATGGAGAAATAGGATTTGCAATTTAGAACAGCAGCAACAATTATTGTTATGCATTCGAATATAGAGCCATTTAATAAATATATCATTTAATAGGCATGCAAGTATATATGCATAGATATAGATAAATTTTATAATGAATAATATGCAATGAATAAAGAATACATATGAATAAGGAAAAAATAATTATATAAATATATATATTTGGATTGTCCTCATCCTATAATCAATTTAGTACGAGGTTGAAGGAAGCGAGTAAGGAAACATGGAGAGATATAGCAACTCAGGTGATGTACTCACTTAGCAATAATATTTAGCATATTTTGAATATAAGAAATAAATATTTCTAACTTGATTATTGGTGTAATGCTTTCTTTAGTATTATCATGATGATAATGATGCTGATATTAACTTAAAGAATTAGTAATAAATGCAAATGTATTTGATTGCTAAAAGATTGTCTTCTCTGTGTTTGTAAGCCTACTAGGGTGGAAGGGCCTGAGACAGGTGGTGCCTAAAAATCCCACTTAACAATCTGCTGCGGCCATGGAGGGGTGGGGGTCCCACTTAACAATCCGCTGCGGCCATGGAGGGGTGGTAGGCCTGGAACCCCTTATAAGCTCCGCTGGCTTCCCCCAGTAGGTTGAGTGTCTTTCGAGGTGATGGCATAGGTAGAGAAAGCAGGTACAAGTGTTTCCTCTAAGCACGCCACTCCGAGACGTTCATATCACTCGGGGCCAAGGGGTGGGTTGTCCTAATAGGACGTTAGTGCTCTTGGGCTTAGATGGATAGCTTTAGGCGGCTCTACCCATGCCACTCCTCATATGTCTTTATTATTGATTTGTGATTTTATTTATATTTGGATATCTAAATATTAATGCTAATAGATATATGTACATGTGGAAATATTAAATGCAGACTTCAATCCAAGATTACTTAGTCAAAGGGAACATTCATTTGAAAAAGAAGAAACTCTAACCCTGATCAACAAGCGAATTCTAGGGAAAAGTCCGGTAAGGGACATTACAGTGGTATCAGAGCATCTTTCCTGCCATCCTGTGCGTGCTTGAGCTAGTTGCTTGTGTACTTGAGCTACCTGCTTGCCTACTTGAGCTAGTTGCCCACTTTCTTGAGCTACTTACTTGTGTGCTTGAGCTACTTGCTTGTTTAATTGAGCTACTTGCCTACTTGTTTGAGCTAGTTGTTTGTGTGCTTGAGCTACTTGCTTGCCTACTTGAGCTAGTTGCCTACTTGTTTGAGTTGTCGCTTGTGTGCTTGAGTCGGTTGCCTACTCACTTGAGCTAGTTGCTTGCATGCTTGAGCTACTTGCTTCTATGCTTGAGCTATCTACTTGTCTACTTGAGCTGGTTGCTTGTGTGCTTGAGCTACTTGCTTGTCTACTTGAGCTGGTTGCTTGTGTGCTTGAGCTACCTACTTGTCTACTTGAGCTATTTGCTTGTGTGCTTGAGGTACTTGCTTGTCTATTTGAGCTAGTTGCTTGTATGCTTGAGCTACTTGCCTGTGTTCTTTAACTTGAGCTACTTGTTTGCCTAGTTGAGCTACTTGCTTGCTTGGTTGAGCTACTTGTTTGCCGTCACTTTTGAGAATGGAGAAATAGTAAAACTTAAGAATATTAGTCAATATATTGTCCCTATAACTAGAGTAACCATCACTTGAGTTAGAAATTCCAACTCCTATCAAAGATAATAGCATCACCACAAGAAACATCTCAAAATCACACATCTTAGATCATGATTGCTTGAGGGCAAGCAATTTTGGGTGGGGAGGACTGTCATGTCCCCGAAATAACAAAACCATAAAGATCAAGTGTTAAAATACAAATCAATTAATAAATAAAATAAATAACAATATTAATATTAAATATAAAATAAATGTGTATCATATCAATATATAAATATATAAAATGAAATAACAAATATAATAATAATATATAGGCAAATTATTGTTATTACATTCTAGTATTAAATAACTTAGTATAAAAAAATAATAATAAATAAATATTATAATTATTACACATCAAAGATTGTAATACATTAGAATAAAATAATAATAAGATATTATCAAATTGTTTTATTATTATACTTTAATGTTAAAATATGTTCAATAAAATATCAAAATAAAATAATAAAATAAATAGAAATCTGAAATATCATAATTATAGTAATAATATATTATTTTTAAAATGGATATTATTGTGATAATAAAGGCAGCAATTAAATCTAACAAAGGGATGTATTTTATGAAAAGTCACCTCTTTCACAAACAATACATTCCCCCCATGAGTCACCTACCTTGAATGGTATAACTAGAAGGAATGAAAATAAGGAAGGGGGAAAAAACATGGCGAAATAGGATTTGCAATTTAGAACAGCAGCAACAATTATTGTTATGCATTGGAATATAGAGCCATTTAATATATATATCATTTAATAGGCATGCAAGTATATATGCATAGATATAGATAAATTTTATAATGAATAATATGCAATGAATAAAGAATATATATGAATAAGGAAAGAATAATTATATAAATATATATATTTGGATTGTCCTCATCCTATAATCAATTTAGTACAAGGTTGAAGGAAGCGAGTAAGGAAACATGGAGAGATATAACAACTCAGGTGATGTACTCACTTAGCAATAATATTTAGCATATTTTGAATATAAGAAATAAATATTTCTAACTTGATTATTGGTGTAATGCTTTCTTTAGTATTATCATGATGATAATGATGCTGATATTAACTTAAAGAATTAGTAATAAATGCAAATGTATTTGATTGCTAAAAGATTGTCTTCTCTGTGTTTGTAAGCCTACTAGGGTGGAAGGGCCTGAGACAGGTGGTGCCTAAAAACCCCACTTAACAATCCGCTGCGGCCATGGAGGGGTGGTAGGCCTGGAACCCCTTATAAGCTTCGCTGGCTTCCCCCAGTAGGTTGAGTGTCTTTCGAGGTGATGGCATAGGTAGAGAAAGCAGGTACAAGTGTTTCCTCTAAGCATGCCACTCCGAGACGTTCATATCACTCAGGGCCAAGGGGTGGGTTGTCCTAATAGGACGCTTGTGCTCTTGGGCTTAGATGGATTGCTTTAGGCGGCTCTACCCATGCCACTCCTCATATGTCTTTATTATTGATTTGTGATGATATTTATATTTGGATATCTAAATATTAATGCTAATAGATATATGTACATGTGGAAATATTAAATGCAGACTTCAATCCAAGATTACTTAGTCAAAGGGAACATTCATTTGAAAAAGAAGAAACTCTAACCCTGATCAACAAGCGAATTCTAGGGCAAAGTCGGGTAAGGGACATTACAGCTTCCCCATATTCTTATCCCACTGCTTCTGGAAAATAGCCATGCTGTTCAACTGAAGCTTTTGTAGCTAAAACTCACCCAACAGGTTGGCAAGAAACCGCTCTGATACCACTGTGATGTTCCAACACTCTAACTGATTTGTTTTCACTTAATTTGTAGGTCTAATTTTGTTTGTCTTTGTGTTTTCTCTTATGCTTTGATTTCGTTTGCTAGAAATACTAGAATGA
The DNA here is from genome assembly GCA_007115665.2 of Sequoiadendron giganteum. Classification (NCBI taxonomy): domain Eukaryota; kingdom Viridiplantae; phylum Streptophyta; class Pinopsida; order Cupressales; family Cupressaceae; genus Sequoiadendron; species Sequoiadendron giganteum. Next base: position 502,756,600 of record CM021106.1, read on the forward strand.
TACATAAAGAGCATATGCGTACCATGAAAGCTTCAAATAAACTAAACTAATGGAATAACTTGAGTACATTGCTCATTTCAATGTCTAAAATAGTTTCTTCATTACATAATAAGTTGCTTACAATATATAATATACATTAGATTGGAAACTAAGTATTCCATAGATCATACTTCAACTTATAGCCATACAGCACTGTGAATAGTGCCTTGCTACAGTACCCACACCCAATGAAATGCTGATTACTCTTTGAAGATGAACTTCTCCCACCCAAAACCGTAATGGAAAGCTTCCTAGGGTAAGGGCGCCCCCTTTGGGTGAAGTTGTAGCCACTCAAGATAGGCGTTTCTTTTCTTCTTTTGCTAATCTAACCCTCAAGAAAAAGCGGTTGGCTGTAGCTTCAAAAAACAGTCCCAAAAACTTCTCAAACGTGAACAGCTCTTGTATAATCGTGATTGGAGACAACGGCAACTAGAAACACTCAAACCCAAGCTCAAAACAACCTACAAACCAGCAAGTAGATCTCCAAAGAAGCAACAAAATACAGATCAGCAACTTTAAGGTGGTGTTTCACACCCTCAAGCAACTCCAAACGAAGAACCAAGCCCCACCAGGCTCACCCACTACAAGAAATAAGGAAACCCTAGCCTCCTTCCTCCAAGCTTCACTCCCAAGTTTTCCTCAAGCCAAAATGATCATCTAATGAAGCAATTTGAATTTCTCTCTTGCCTTTTATAAATTTACAAAGGAAACACTATTCATTAAAGTGAACACTATTCACTTAAGTTATAACATTTTTCACTTTAGGCATGAATAGTAACTGCAAGATATAAAGTGACCACTTCATTTAAAAGATACATGGTCCCAAGGTCGAGGATGGTGAAATAAAAGGTGAGTATCATTAATTTAAGCACAAGTATCGTGCCAAACGCCACAATTCACCCTGCCACCATACTCCGGAGATCCACACTGCAAATTGACGACCAAGTGCCCATCCGAGAAACCCTCTATCCAGAACTATTAGCTTATGAGGGTTAGGAAAATAGGCTAATCCTCCAACTCTGATGCACGTGAAAAAGGGGACATTACATTTGGCTATAACAGATTTTTCCAAGCCTTTCGAGCTGCAATGTGACGCATGAGGAGAAGGTGTTGGTGCTGTTTTGATTCAAGATAAGCATCCCATTGTGTTCGAAAGCAGAAAGTTAAGAGGAGTTGAACGGTCATGCTCCATCTATGACAAAGAAATGCTTGCAATCATGCATGCATTAGCCAAGTTTAGACAATATTTGGTAGGGAGCAAGTTTGTTGTCAAAACCGATCACAATAGTCTCAAGCACTTCATGCATCAGAAGGATTTGAATGAAAGACAACAAAAGTGGGTGAATAAGCTTCAAGCTTACGATTTTGACATTGCGTATGTCAAAGGAAAGAAAAATATTGTGGCTGATGCTCAATCTCGGAGGCCTTATTTGAGCTCATTGTGTGAGCTTACTACTGATTGGAAGGAGTTGTTGCTTGCTAATTATGCAAAAAATCAGTTTGCAACCAGCATTATTGAAGGTACTTTCCATGATGATAGGTACAAGATGGTTGACGGATTGATACATTACAAGGGGAGGATCTTCTTGGTGGCTGATTCCAAGCTTAAGAAGAAGATTTTGCAGACTTTCCATGACATCCCACTTGCTGGTCATCAGGGATACTTTAAAACTTACAAGCAGATTCATGAAAGATTTTCATGAAAAGGGTTGAAGAATGAGGTTTTGAGCTACATCAAGGAGTGTCATATTGCCAAATGAACAACAATGAGCATACACATCCAGCTGGGTTGTTGCAGCCCCTGCCCATTCCCAATCAAAAATTTGAAAGCATCTCAATGGACTTCATCACGGGGTTGCCCAAAACTCAAGGGAAAGACTGTATCTACGTGATGGTGGATAGATTAACAAAGTTTCCTCACTTCTTTGCCATCACTAGTTCATTTTCAGCAGCCCAAGTTGCTGAGTTGTTTTTTCATGAGGTGTTTAGGTTGCATGGCTTACCAAAGAACATTGTGAGTGATAGGTGTTGACGTGTTTTTTATGACAGTGCCAGCATAGAATAAAATGTCCAATGGTCACTCTATTCTCTCTTGATCAAAGTGTTTCGCATGCTAAGATTGCGTGAAAATTCATGCGTTCGACTCCAAGGTTCCTTTAATGCGAATAGGCTCAGTTGGTTGATGTGAATATGCTGGGTATTCCAAGGGGACTTACGTAATTGTTCAACTTTATATGTTCAAGCAAGTGAAGGATTTTGACTATGATGCTCTGGTATTTGAATGGATCGGGAAATGCTGAATTTAAAGAGGTAAGGATAGGAATTCTACAATCTACTTCTACGAGTGGAATGCAATGATTAGCTTAGACAGTCTTCAAACCAAACTTCATTTCGTCTCCCCTTTGGACAACTCTGACAAAGCTGGTGCAATCTTCAAAGGATGGATGAGATGTTCAGATTGAGATTCACCATGCGCACCTCTTCACAATGAAGCAAGTGGGCACACTAAACACAATCGAAGTTAAGTGCTGAGATTCTAGTTGACCACGCAGGAGCAGACTTACCATCAGCAAGTCCACCAATGGTATGGATATGGGAAGATATGCCCAAACTAATGTCACATTCCACAATTAACTCTACTTGCATGAAAACAAATCTACTTTACTTTACTCTATTCGAATTGGAAAGACGAAAAGATCTCGTCAACTACCCACAACACAAAATGAAGTCACCAATCAATGAAATCTTTATATCATGAGAGTCTTACACAACAATCTTTTGCAAAAACTTTCAAAGGGAAAGTCTTTCTTTCCTTTCCAACTAAGCTAACTCTTAGCTCTACTTTAACTTCTATCAATCTCTATCTCTATCTAGCTCTGATCTATCTTTGATTCTAATTCTAACTATTTACAAATGAGGGGGGATGCCCCTTTTATAATGAATCGAAATAGTGGACGATTCAGATCTGATTACAATAAAAGGCTCAGATTGAGCCACCTATGCCCTAATTAGGGTTTCTGCCCTAAAAACCGCCACCAAGAGGAATGGGGCAATGAATGCGCCCTCCACTCCTCATCAATGCACCACACCCTGCCATCAATGCACGTCGTCTCCTTCCAGAAGGTCATCGTCCAGAAGGGCATTTCCTTTCTCCTTCTCGCTAGCTGCAAATCTGATGAATCTGGCCAAGACTGCCTCAACTTCCTGATCACAGCCTGGACTCGGTGTGGTTGTTTCTGCCTGCAGCTCTTCTGCTTGATTCGGCCATTCTACAAAAAAGGCAAGAGAGTCATTAGAAAACAAGATTTTATAAAACAATATATCGCTTTTGAGGGTGCCAGCAGATTTTTAAATAAAAAGGTTGCAACACTTTGTCCCTTTCAGCTACAAACCCCAACTACGCCTCTTTATTTCAACGTCTTTAGAAGTTTCTTCTCTGGTTGCAGCAACACAATGCCAAACACTTGGAAATGTTTGCTTGCAGCAATTTACTTTCAACAAATTTGAAACCTTTCCCTTGAAGTTCGTACTTTTCTCTCTAACTTAGCAACTTTCAGCAACTTCAAACCTTCTCCTCAAGTCGTACTTCAGCATTCAGCAACTTCAGACTTTTGGCAAATTCGTACCTTCTCAGCAAATGCACCAACTGGCAACTTGGAAATCGTGCCTCTCAGCAACTACAGCCTCAACAAGTTAAGTCGCACTTCCTTCAGCAACTTCAACTTTTACAAATTTGTACTTCTCCTTCGGCTCTCTCACAATTTCAAACTTCTCAGCAATTGCAATCTCTTCAAAAATTCGTACTTTTACTTAGCCAATATTTTGCATTCAGCAACTGGTGAGAGGAATGAAGAGGATTTGAAAATCTTATAGCCTGGTCGAATTCCTGCAGAGGCTATACTTAGCAAATTTTCGAATTCATTTTCCCTCTCTTTTCTCCGTTGTAACACTTGTCATCTGAGGCATCTTCTAGAATTATGAATTCATCACCTCTGCACAGGCCTACCTCGTCGCATTTGATTTCTTAAAATATTAAATTGCTCACTTCTTGAACAATTTCAAAACGTTTGGCTAAGTCATTTGATCTTGTCTTCGCTTTGGCAAAATTATCTAGCTCAAAACTTCTAGCGAAGTGCCTCTCATTCATTTTGCTCGTTTGCCTTAGAGAAATCTCTCAATTTTGCCTTAGGAATTTTATTTAAAATAGGCACTGGGCAAAATATCCATCAAAACGATGTGGACATGGCGCGGAGAACGTTTGAACACCTCTGAATTGCAAATGTTTAATACCCAGAAGAACAATTTTCCCAAAATCCATTGTTTTCATGTGTATCCGGACGAAGGGGTTCTTCTAATTTTTATTATTTAAAAATAATAAAAATGGCTAATGTTTTTAATCTTATCCTCTGGATGTCTTCCACTCCTGTAATTTCCATCTTCTTTGCCTTGGCAAATTTTCTTGATTTTCCCTGAAGAATTTTCCTTCTGAAGATTTTCTAACACTGGAAACTAGCATCATCCTCTAGGCGTATACTTCTTTTTCCCTTTAAAAAATGTCTTAGGAATTATTTAAAAATATAAATTTCAACTCTGAAGGGCGCATATAGCATGTAATTGTTCATTTCTTCCCTTAGGCAATTCCACGCTTAGACATTTTTAATTTAGCAATTTTCACGCTTAGACTTCCTTTAGCAATTTTCATTTTCAAGTCCCCACTCACTAGGCGCACTTAATGATGTGAAGAGGAAAAAATAAACAATCCTTGGTCTTTTTTAAAAAAAAAACTCACGCCCCCTTAGCATTATTTTTCTCCCTTGGCGCATTTCACATGGTGACCCTTCACCTTCCTCTAGCGCATATGCCATGGAGAAGAGGAATTCCACCTTCAAGCTCATTTCATCCTCTACGTTTTTAGCTTTCACCTTCAAGCGCATCTCATATTCTTACCCTTGTACCTTTCACCCTCTATACTTTACCTTGGGCGCATGTGCCATGGAGAAGAGGAATTCCCACGCCTTGACTTGACCTTTCATCTCCCTTTAGCGCACTTCACACACTAGACTTTCACTTGAGCGCATTTCCACTTCATCACCCCACGTTTTGCCTTGACTCTTCACCTCCTTCTGGCGCATATGGGCTAGGCTACTTCCATGTTGGGCGCATTTGCCAGTGTGAGGGGGAGTTCCGCTTACTTCAAGTGACTCTTCATCTCCCGTGGGCGCATTTGCTACAGAGAGGGGAAAACTTCCTTGCCTTAGGCGCATTTGGGGTGTGAGGGGGAAAATTCCACGCCTATGGTGACTTTTCACCTCCCTTAGGCGCATTTAGCCTATGCAACCTCCATTTCCAAGCGCATTTGAGGATGCCTTGGGAAATTTTGATGTCTTAGTGAATATTTCTATGTCTTCGGGTGACCTTTCACCTTCCCTAGGCGCATTTGGGGGGTATGAGGAGGAAGATCTCTTGCCTTAGCAGAATTTCTATGCCTCTTGAAGGCACATTTCACCTTTGCTCAAGGAAATCTCATACTTAGAACTTTTGAATCTTTCATTTCTCCTGGGCGTGTATGAAGGTGTTTAATGCCAGTTATCATTTATGAATTTCCAACGCCCTAACCTTGTTCTGGCTTTCTATTTTTAGTAAAATTAGGAGAAATTAGGGTTTCATTGATTTTCGCCCTGTTCTGAACTGGAACTGGCGTGGTTGTGCCTCCACCTGGTGTTGCCATCCTGTTCACATCTTATCCGGCACAATACATGCTATTTTTAGCCACTTGCTATTTTTAGCAAACCCTAGAATTGATCGATTTCCGTATCTCTGTTTGCTTTGAAATTCGCTCCAGTTGCTTTTGATGCTGTGAGAGACCTGCTCATGCTTGCTTCTGGTGATGACGTGCTATTTTTAGCCACCTGCTATTTATAGTAAGTTTCAAAGTTGCCTGCTTCAGTAGCTCCGCTTGACCTGAAACTTGCAACACCTGATCCTGATAACTTGGGTGTCGTGCTGATGCCAACCTTGGGTGCAGACGTGCTATTTATAGCCGTGCCCTGACTTACTAAAAATAGTAAGTTCTCTGATTCCGCTCAAAATTTGCCAGTAGGTAGCTTGAAGGATGTTGATCATGGCGGCGTGCTTCGTTCTAACATCTCTGCATTTCGCTTCATCTATTTTTAGACATGGTAGGGAAACCCTAATCTGACTTGCACGTGGTCCTGACTGCTCCTGATTTATACTGCTTGTCGTTCTGCTTGATGGAATGAAGTGCTAGGTAGCTACTGGACTGGAGCTGCTATTTATAGTAAGTGTCCAGAAAGTGGTCCATCGGATGTCCGATGAGTTTGCATGTCACAGTGCCTGTGGGATCTCAAAAAACCCAGAAAAACCCAGAAAACTGCTCAAAGTTCTGGCACTGGCTAAAAATAGTAAGTCCCTGAAAACTGATCCAATCCACTTGCATGTCATATCACTGCGAAGCTGTCGCGAAACCCAGATGGAATATCCGGACATGCATTGAAAATTTTTGCATGCAAACCCTAAAAATAGCCTTGGAAGACTAAACTCTAAAAGTCCCCGACTTGATTTGCATGTTACACCATCGCGAAGGTCTTGGAAAACCCAGATCAATTCTCTTGTCATTCACCGAAGAATTGCTTGTCTAAACCCTGAAAATAGCCTTCGAAGGCTGAACTGCTAAAAATAGCCAGTTGTCTGAATCCGTTCAAATTTCGCGTGTAGGCACTTTGAAGCTGCCTGATTGTGCTGAAGTAGTTAGAATCCCGAAATCCTGAAGAACAAGCCTCGAATTAGGTACTTACTAAAAATAGTAAGTGGTCGGATTTCAGTGAGATTTCAGGGGGATTCTGCCTTGAGCTTTCTGAATGTGTTGCTGCACTTAGATTTCACCTAAGTAACTCAATCTTGACCTCGAACGGGTCTAAAGGATAGAAACCCTAAATCTGTCAATTACTTCAACTGAGGTCAAACGGGACATCCCCGGAAGGACAAAAGACCAGAGACAGAGAGAACCAAAGCCAAAAGACCAGAATGGAGCAAAATTTAGGGTGGTCCCTATCTTGGATGGGGTGATGTGTGAAAAGGTCACAACATTTTGCAGACTTTCCATGACATCCCACTTGCTGGTCATCAGGGATACTTTAAAACTTACAAGCAGATTCGTGAAAGATTTTCATGGAAAGGGTTGAAGAATGAGGTTTTGAGCTACATCAAGGAGTGTCATACTTTCCAAATGAACAAGAATGAGCATACACATCCAGCTGGGTTGTTGCAGCCCCTGCCCATTCCCAATCAAAAATGGGAAAGCATCTCAATGGACTTCATCACGGGGTTGCCCAAAACTCAAGGGAAAGACTGTATCTACGTGGTGGTGGATAGATTAACAAAGTTTCCTCACTTCTTCGCCATCACTAGTTCATTTTCAGCAGCCCAAGTTGCTGAGTTGTTTTTTCATGAGGTGTTTAGGTTGCATGGCTTACCAAAGAACATTGTGAGTGATAGGGATAGCGAGTTCCTAAGCACTTTTTGGCAAGAGATTTTCAGGTTGAGTGGTACAGTGCTTACCCCGAGCACTAGTTATCACCCTCAAACCGATGGGAAAACAGAGATTGTGAACAAGTGGTTGGAAGGCTATCTCAAGAACTATGTTTCAGAGTAGCAGAAGGCTTGGGCAAAATGGCTCCACTTAGGGAAGTACTGCTATAACTCATCCTATCACATGTCTATTAGGATGTCCCCATTTATGGCTCTCTATGGCTATAAGGCTACTAGCTTTGCAGATTTGGTGTTTGGTGATAGCAAAGCACCCCAAGCCAAAGATATGCTGCAGCAAAGTCAAGATATCTTGAAATCCTTGAAGAACAACATCCAGATAGCACAGAATCAACAGAAGTTGTACGCTGACCAGCAGCGTGTTGAGCGTTCTTTCGAGGTTGGGGACATGGTCTATCTTCATCTTCAGCCATATAGATAGTCTACTCTCAAGAAGAGTGGAGCTAAGAAGCTCAAACCCCGTTTCTATGGGTCATTCAGGGTGATCAGAAAGGTTGGCGCAATCGCCTATGAGTTGGAATTACCAGCTAGCAGCAAGGTTCACAATGTCTTTCATGTGTCTCACCTCAAGAAGGCGCTTGGGCACAACGTGGTTGCTTCATCCGATTTGCCTCCTTTGGATGAGGAGGGACAGTTGGTTCTAGTTCTTGAAGAGATCATTGATTCCAGAGAACGTTCTTTGAGGAGGAGGTCAATCAAAGAATACTTGGTGAAGTGGAAAAACTTTCCCATGGAGGATGCCACTTGGGAAAATGAGGAGATTTTGCAGCATTCAGGCTTGCAATTGCTTGTGGGCAAGCAATTTTGGGGAGGGCGGACTGTAATGTCCCCTTCTCAATAGTAATCTAGCAGTTGGTCGTTAGCCTATTCCGAAAACCCGTAGGCTACTCGGAAGTGGAAATTAGGTTTCCTATCTTCTAGGAGGATGTTTCAGCTTTTCCTGAGGCTTGCTTATGGAATCTTGGAGTTTGGTTTGCAGATTCATCCGGGTTTTCAAAGAGCTTCGCAACGATATAGCATGCATGTTGATCTGAGTTACTTCTTGAATTTACTATTTTTAGTAAATTTTATTTCTGGCAGTGATCTTGTTGGCATTAGTACATATGGCCTTCCTCTTCGACCAGTTCAGTTGGTAGTGTTGGGTTTGGCTCTTGGATGCATTTTCTGGAGAGATAAGTTATCTTAATTAAAATAATGTTATATTTTAATTATGACCCCTTGGCCTAGCTTCATGACTTAAGTTGTTTTAAAAAAGGGGACTTCATGGGTGGACGCCTCATCAGGAGGCTTAAGTGAAATATTTCTCATTTGTTAAAGTTTGAATTTGAAGAATGGGATGCCAACTTGAGGAAGAGGTAATTGTTTTTAAATTGAAATATTTCTTCAAAAGGTTGGATGCCAACTTTGAGGGAGAAATGGGTCAACTCAGAATTTCGAATTAATTTAACTCCTTGTTTGGGCATACCTTCTAGAGGCTTCTAGAGATGCCTTGTTGAGTTTATAAAAGGAAGTGTTGGTTCTTCATTTGGTTATCTTCTGTCTACTGCAAAGTTATGCTGTCAGAATGGTGAGTGATTGCTTCAGGGAATGCATACCCCCTAACTTGGCTTAGCTTCTTGCTTGAAAGATAGCAACTAGTTGAGATATGGTTGTTCTTGATCCTTGAGAGCAGATTGAGCACATTGTTGTAGGATTTTAGGAGATTAGATTATTTTTGGAGTTGTTGGTTTGACTGTAGCTGAATGTTGTTTTCTCTTAGAAGTCATAGAGTGAATTTATTTTGGTTATGCATATTTGATGATTGTGATTTGCAGACTTGGGCGACCCTTTCCACCAATTATCAGATTTTATTGTTGAGTATTTGATTTTCTAGAGAAAAATCGCCCCTCCTTGAGGGCCGTACCATTCTGGAAATGCATGGATGTTTGTGCAAAATAAATATGAGTCTTTTGGGGTGGTTTCTTGGTTCCATCTTCGGTGCCATCAACATTAGAAGCTTATGCATTTTATCTCATGTCGATTGGTTGAGTTTTGAGTAAGATATAGGCATTTTAGTGAGTTTTTATATTGCTGGTTATGCATTTTCAGTTGCAGGTTTGTCATAATCAGATTGTTAAAGTTGGGATTTTGTGTAGAGGTTTGATTTAGAGAAGTCAAGCTAAGTATAGGAGAGTTATTATATATTATTGCAGCATCGAAGACTTCTAATCTTGTGTTCTTGACAGGCTCTCTATCTCATTGTAAGTTGAACAGTAGTACTGTTAGCATTCTTATCTTCTTGCATTTCCCACAATTGTGGAAGAGACTGGCCTTGCCTCAATATTTCATTTCAATATTTGCTTTTTGTATCACCCGCTGAAAAAGTGGAAGAGGCCGGCATGCCGCCTAGTTACTTCTGTAATGCATTGAACATCATATTGCTGATCGGCTAAGCCGTCAACACACTCCCGCTGGATAAGTGGCCGAGTTGCATATTTACTTTCAGCAATGTACTTTCATTCTCAGTCCTCCCATTGAATAAGTGGTTGAGTTGATTGTTATCTCCTTTCATTGTACTTTCCAGCAGTTTTAGCTTTGTGCTAACGATCCCCTTTCGAGTATGCTCTCACCTTTCCCGCACTGGGATTTGGGTTGATCAGAGGAAAGGGTTCCGTTCAGTTGGTTTATGATTTCATTAACATTAATGGGTGAAATTAATGTGTCAAAAATGTGAAAAAATTGGCTAACACATCTCAAGAGTGATCTATTGTGAGTAAGCGGTATCATTGTTGTTTGAGAGAAGTAAGCTATCAACAAGTGAGATAGAGTTGTGAGAATTTGATTATCAAGCTAATTGTTGTTGGAGAGGGCTGCATTGCCATCTTTAGTTTGGATAAGCGATAATAGGCATGGGGATCTTTTCTTTGATTATTTTACTTTTGAAAGATAAGTCTTGTATGCATGGTTGAGAGATCTTTTCCAGTATATGCATTAGAGAATCTAGATTATTTTGGAAAGGAAGTTGAAACTATTATGCTTTTTTCTTAATGTGTTTTTAAGTACTCCATGATAGGAGAGATTGCTTGACACAAATACTTAATTATACTAGATATTTTGAAGAGATTGCTTGACATAGGTATTTAATTATGCTAGATATGTTGACAACATAGGTAATTAATTATACTAGATATGTTTGAACATGGGTTGCAATATGTTTGTATTTACTCCATAGTAGAAGATGGGTGTTTATCATAAGTATCATATACTAGGTATGATTGAACATGAAAGGAACATATGGTACACTTAGCTAAGTTATTGATTTAACTAAGAAAGCTTGTGTTTACTCCTAGGAGAGGTCATCCAGAATGGGAGAGGGTTTTATATATTTACATGTAAGTAGGGTTATCCAAGTATATAGGCTATCTTTGGAATGATGGACTATCCATTAAGGAAATACCTAGCTTGTGTACTTACTAGTTAAGTAGTAAATTCCAAGTAGATTAATATGGTTGTAGGTTATCTGGGATGATGAACTATCCATTGAAGGAAATACCTATGTGTAGCTTAAGATAGCCTTAAGTCAAATCAGCCCTGAGTAATGTATGTGATAGATGACTCCCAGTCATTTACTGAATAAAAATCTTTGATCAAAGTAGTGTGAATGTCCGAGACTCCACTCTAGATTGTGTAACTCCACTCTACGTTGTGTGACTACCGAGACTAACACTGTCAGTTCACTGTGATCCAGTATTACATGCTAGTTTAGGATTGTGGGATTACAAAGTTCTAGTTATGTAGGACACAACACTATGCTCAGTTGAATGTCTTTATTGGTTACTCTACCAATCTCTTTGTCGAAGGGAAGGGCCATCTATCAAATGATAGATGTGTGGGGGACCGCATTATGAGTCCATGGTTGGCGGAAAAGCACCTGAGTGATGCTTCTCCTCCACAGCAGGCGACAGAAGAATCAAGATTTGAAAAGAAGGATCCTAGACCATCTTACAACTATTTATTCTAAAGCTCATTGGAGCTATGTATGTAAGTGTATGTATTCTTGTATAATTGTAACTTGTGAAGTTATTGTAATGAAATGGAATCTTTATTGTAATTTGATATGGCATCTTGTTCATATATAATCAATAAAGAAAAGAAAAATTTTATTGCACTGACTTTTCAGTTAGTTTATGTACTCGTATGGGATTAAATTAGAAATTTTTACTTTGTTGAAGGGTTACTTCGTTACATGATAACGAAAATTTGATGAAAACCCTATGGTAATTCTAAAATTTGTATGGATTTTATTTCATAGTTAAAAAGTAAATTTAAACCGAGATAATTTAACGAATGAAATTCTCAATTTGACAGTTGTTGTCTATGGCTAAGTATTTATCCATGTAACTTGTGTTGAGTATGGTGATATAGCTGAGTTTGAGATTTTACTTCGTTTGCATCAAATGGTATCACAGTGAGAGATTCTGAGTGCATAGGGAGAGCGTTGAATGTGAGGCAGCCTATGCCAAGACCTGCGGGTAGAGAAAGTGTGAAATCAGTAGAGAAGAAGCTCGTGTGAGGGCTGTTGCAGGTAGGAGGAGTCCTAAGCAGTGAGAGAGCTTGAAGCCACAAAAATATTGTAGAGAGTGTGATGTGGATTGCAAATTGAGGTGAGATTGCAACAGACAAAGATGGGATGGGTCATGACAAGACTCGTGAGAATATTGTTCTAGGAACAATATTGGGAGAAAGTAGAAAATGAACAATTCAAGGCAATGGACAAGACAGTACGTGAGGAAGTGAGGAAGATCCAGGCAAGGATAGAGGCATTGGAGAAGAATGTTAGAAAAGGAGAGAAAAGATTGGCTAAGAGGAGCAAGAAAAAGAACGAGGACAACTAAGAGAAAAGTAGAGAAAAAGAGTGTTGCAGCCCGAGATGGAAGGAGAAAGAAGTGAGAGTAGCCCTTATAGAGGTACGCAAAGAAGAAGAGAAGATAGCAGCGGATAGAAAGAATGAAGATGCAGTGGTGATTGCGACAATAGAGCATGGAAAATATGATGATTTGTTAGCAAAAATGTTGGTGATTGGAGAAGAGTGGATGTCGAAGCTCATTGTTGCAGCAAAGGGAGAAGAATGAAAATTTGCAACTGACGAGGATGTGGAAGATGTCACAGCGAAAATCAATGTTGCAGCTGAGGTAAATTTGTTTTATGATGATGCTATTTTGTTTTCAGATAAGATGGTAGAAAGAGAGATGAATAAAGAACAAAAGTATGTTGTAGATGTTGCATATTTGCTTGTAGAGATTGTGGGGCATGATGCAGGTGGATTTTGGTGGAGGTGGTTGGTTTGTGGTAGGTTGGATCCCACGAAGGAGGAGAGGAGAGTAGAGAAAATTTGGTGGAGGAGGATGGCATATGGTGGATGTGAATCCACAAGAGGAGATAGGAATGTTGAATGGAGTTGTGGGATGTGGATGACGATTGTGCCAGCGAGATGTTTGAAAAAGAGGAAGAATCATAACTTGTGCACATGACTCAGCGTTGGAGTTCGTTGCAAGTTGGTTGCAACCTGGAAGAGTAGTTCGACTACTCCACTCCACCTTTGTGAGCCTATGCTCACAAATTTCCTACTCGACATGTCTAATGTAGGAGCATCTCGAGCGAAGAGCAATTAGCATCCCCAAAAACATTTTCATTTTAACTGTTCCAGTTTTGGAGTTTGATTTAATTTTAAGTTTGTGGTTTTGGTGGCAGATCGAAATGACATTATTGTCATTTTTAATTGACAAAATGTCTATTTAGATCATATTTACGGTTTGGCATTTCTTGCAATAAAATCACGATTCCCATCTTCGCAAGGGAGAAATAGTGTTAAAATGTACAAATTTGGGGCAGCATGAGAAGAGAAAAAATAAATGTTAACAGAGGAAATCCATATAGGTGCTTGGAAAAGAAATAGATTTATTCAAAAGCAATTAAATTATAAACTAATGTGCAAAAAAGAGGCGTGCCAAGAAATGAAATAGTGGAAAAGTTGAGACTAAAATAAAATGAAGATTGTAGGACACCAGGGGTCACGTTGCAAGTGAAGCAAATGAAAAGCCACCCATTAGTCAAAAGTGCTGATTTGGATTTGCCAAAGAAAATTGGGGGGGAAGAAGAAAAAATTGCAGATTTTTAAGGTGGAAGGCAGGCAGGTTGTGTAGGAATGTTTGGGGTGGCCTAAAGAGACAAATAGTAATGGACAGAATGCTGACCAAAAGGAGGGGCTGCGAATGAGATGGAGTTTAAAATTAAATAATTTAGATGCACAGAGATTAGAGAGGCTACGCAGCATAGAAGGAGGGTTTGCGTATGAAGCAAGCTTTCAGTTTAAATTAAATTTAAAAATGCCATGTTAAAGAGACCAAAGGGCTGCGCATAGGAAAACTGGAGAAGACATGCCTCATGAGAAAAGAGTAGAGGCACAAAACAAGCAAAGTTAGAGGTGCTGCATATGAGATTAAGTCTCAGTTTAATTTGAATAGTTAAAAAATGCTGAGATAAGAAGCAAGGGGCTGCGCAGATGATGGAGAGTTTGTGTGCAACAAAGGAGGCAGAGTGGGGTGCATATTGCCATGAGAAGTTTTAAAAATTTGAAACACCATACAATGCTAAGGGGTCGTGCCATTTCTATATGGCAATTTAAATTTTTAAATGGAATAAGAGTGCGTAGGAAGAATGAAAGGGGGCAGCGCTATGAAGGAGATTGGAAATTAACATAAAGACAATGGAATGCAAATTGGTATTAAATGGGCCATGCCTGTTAGAGTGAAGGAAATATTTGCAAAGAGGGGAATGCATAACAGGTTAAGACATTTGCAAACAAGACTGGTAATTGGTTTAATGTTTAATGTTTTGTAGAACAAATAAAATAGCACACCAATGTTGGAGTTATGAAAATTTGATGAAAACCCTGTGCTAATTCTATAATTTGTACAGAGTTTATTTCATAGGTCTAAAGTAAATTTAAATTGAGATAATTTGGCAAATGAAATTGTCAATTCGGCAGTTGTTGTCTATGGCCGAGTATTTATCCATGTAACTTGTGTTGAGTATGGTGATCCCTGATATAGTTGAGTTTGAGATTCTACTTCATTTGCATCATGTGCCATGAAGGTATGTTTGGTCTTTACGGCCTTAATTTGGGCTTGGTGGTGGGGGCTTTGTTGCTCAACCTCGCCTTGAATTGCAACAAGGTATGTGCTAGGGGCACTACCCCTCGACATTGCAAAGGGCTTTGCCCCAAACCAAACCCCCCATGAGAGGTGCCCCTTAACCCTATTGAATGATTTTTCTCCAAATCCAAAGGGACATTGCCCCATGATCCCACTAAGAGTTGTCGCCCCCTACACCACCTTTGGTTTTTAAATAGAAAAAAAGGATTGTTTTGGACCTATGTTTTCCATAGTTGAAATTTGTAATATATTAATATGGAAAAGCAATTTATAATCAAATGACAAAAAGATTTGAATTGAACTTATTTTTTGATCTATAAATGAAAGAAAAACTACATATGACCTCTACAAATGCAGTTTTTGAACATTTGTTAAGATAATTTTACAAATTTATGTTTTTTTTAATATTTTTGTTTGTATATATATATATAAGTTGTTGAGTTTATGCTGAGTCACCAATCAGGACAAATTTGGGTCTGCCAAGTTTTTGTTGAGTAAACATCAAAGGCTGTTTTCATATCATTTAAACATGGCAATGACATGAGTGTAATGCATACACTTTAGTAAATAATGTAGTGTGACCACATTAGTGATCAACAACATAGTTGTACTTCTTGATATGCACATTGACATCTTGATGATGCATTATAACTGTCTTGGTGGTGCTAGTAGTGTATGTGGAGAGAGGAAATCCTATTTTGAAGCACAAATAAAAAATAATAGTAGCCCACACAAATTCTAAATTATTGAAATATTTTCAGTTTTAAATAGCTTTGAACTGAGATCCTATGCCATTGTTTAACGATCTCTATAGAAGAGTTTGTTTGCATTTCATAATAGATGATAGAAAGTGTTTTTCAAAATTTAAATTATTTTTAATTCTAGAATGAATAGTGATTAATAATATTAGGATAATCTTTTTATTTGTTAGACATCTTGATATGTTAGTATGGTGATTGAAAAGGCATGCAAGGTGAAAGCTACCTTGTCTTGATCTCATAATGTGAGGCAAGATCTAAAGAAGTTTAATAGATATTGGCTGACAGTTAGTGGTGCTCATTTGAATGTTCATGAAGAGCCGCCAGGGAGATTTTTTTGTTTAGTTTTCTTTGGGAATAGGGTAGTTTGATGGTTCAGAAAGATGAACGGAAATTTTAATGGTCAAACTAAATCTTGGAGGATATCAAGGTTTTTCCCTGTAGATGTAATTTTTTATCTTGAGAAGAATGTAAATTTTACCACACAAATAAAATAGTAAAACCAATAACATGTAAATCAACAATTTACAAATTTGAATAACCAACATTGTAATAACTAAGTTCCATCTTTTACCAGACTTTTTTGAAAATATTGAGGGCTATTAAAGACTTTTATATTAGTGTATGGAAGATTTCATACGCAGAACTCTCCAGAAAATTTCCACTTAGTAGAAAAAAATCTAATTTTTTTTCAAATTCGTTTTCTGAAACATTTTTTCATTGTTGTGGATTTGAATGATCTTTTCAACAATTTTCCTAGCTATTCAAAATTAAGTTCTTTTAATGCCTTTGAACAATATTTTTGCATTTATTTAAGTTTATTTTATGAATTCATGTGTTTTTATAGTATGCCAATTTTTTTCCAAGTATGGAGTCTAAGTCAATGGCCTGCTGAGTTTTTTCTCAGTCCAGGTATTTGAAATATGAATGATTTGATAAAATTATACGTATTAGTGTATGGAATGCATTTTTCTGAAGATTTTTATGAATTAAAACTTAATATCATTTGTGATTCAATTAATAACTTATAAGTTAGATTAGTTACAAAGGTTTCTGCTGAGTATAACCTGCAAAAAAAAAATCTTAATATCCAGATAAGAGTTGAAAAAAGATCAAAGGGGCTTATAGAATATGGGACAATACAGTGGATATTCTGTGCTTTATTGTACCAAAGGACACAATTTTTATTATAGTAGGATGCACATGCGAAAAAATATCTATATGAGTTTTTATTGTGGGTTTTGTTCGTATGGTAATTAGCAAATGATATTTAGATTCTCTGAACTTGAATGTACAGTTCTCTGTTCTGTGCTTGAATAACTTGGAAGCCAAATTTATGCTCTGAATATACAGATGACAGTTACATGGACCAGTGGTTATGGGATTGAGGAAGCGATGCCTATTGTTCAATGGGGTCCTAAGGGAGAAGAGTCAACATTTTTGTCTCCTGCAGGGACATTGACATTTACTCAGAAGAGCATGTGTGGTACTCACATTCACCTTGTCTTTAGCCATTTATTGAATACATGGATAATGTAAAACACTAAGAATGCTAAATAAGAAAGAAGTTGCATTAAAGGTGTATTCTTTAAATTTGTCTTGATCAAAATCTTAATTACCTTAAACTCTGCTTTTAAAATGTTAGGAAAGACTTTTGCTTATCTGCAACAAATTTAAAATGTATATTGGATCAATAAAATGTATAGTGTTCACAAAAATTTTCTAAAATAAGTGTTTATTTCCCATCTCTCCCTTCACTTGTATGGCTTCAACACCCACTCACAGGTCAGATCGCACAACTTGAAGTTTGAGTTCCAGGTTAGAAGCTCCAACAGCAAAGGGAAAATCCATTTGCAGTCAAACAAGAAGCAATGAAGGTGAATTCAGTTGTCTGAGGGAGGAGATTAATTGCTGGTTTTCTGTCAATAGGATTTGGCCTCACCTATCTTATCCTCCCATGAGTAAAAAATCCTTTATTTTAAATGAATCTGCCAGCATTAAACTTTATAATATGTTTGCCTTTAAACATAACATACAGTGAATGATTAGACTCCAATGGTAGGCATGATGTCACATATAATTGCCATTCCCATATTAGCTATTATTATCTACAAACTATGAATCCATGTAAGCCATTGGCTCTATGATTTTCCACCCATTGTTGGATTTATAAAGCACACGATTACCTGGTCCTTGCTACTGGATAAATGGATTGTACTAGAAGGCATCATCCACCATGTGATTGCAGCCTTTATATAAGCTAGCTACAGCCCTTGCAGCAGAAGGTTAGTATATTGATGATCACTATGGGGCTTTGTATAGTATTAATAGAATGTAGAAATCAATCTCTATTTAAGTGCTTCAAGAGAAGGGTCTACTTTCTTTTCTTGTCAACTTATAGTAACATTAACTGGCCAAACTGCTACCCCATTTGCCTCACTATAGCTATTAGCAATGCAAAAAGGTAATTGCCTCAAACATGGACTTGGGATCAGTAGAAGATAAAATTTAAACTGAGAATGCAAGTGCAAACTAATGGTCTACTTCTACTTAGGATTAGAGTAAATGAAAGGTAAATTGAACAATGCAAACTTAGAAAAGCATTATATCCTCCATGAATTTTTTATGGCTTCAAAGTGATGTATTTATGCTGTAGTAGTATGTTGAGTTGCTCTTCAGGTCCCCAATGTGACACCATATACCTGCAAATCTTCTCCTATGGAAATGCTTGAGGATGGCATATATTTATAGAGTTGAGGTGAGAGGAATGGAGGGCTAGGATTTGTTTGAAATTGTTGGCGTTTCAATTAGCACCTCTGGAGTGCTTATTGGAAACGGACAGCTATTGCAAGTGTGTTAGTACATGCTCTTCGGATTATAGAGAGGAAGATCTCTCTTTGCTGATTTTATACTGTAAAAAAGGGGTGTACTAAGATTTCCTATCTTTTTTACTCAGCGGTAGGACACAAGGGTGCATAAACCAATGCGCCGTAGCTAAGCTTTTTCTTTGGTTTCCGCAGATCTTAACTACGACTAACTAAGCTTCTAAACTATCCTACCTCCTCAAGATAAACAGAGCATGAGGGCGTAGGAGCGAAATGGTATGGTTGGATCACTTGAATCCTCCGTCTCAATGGAATATGGCCGAGGCTCTGAACCTTCGGATATATACCAAGATAGGGCTCGATACAAGCAAACACTCGTTACGGTAAACTGGATCTGAGACTTGCCAAGGAGGAGGAACCCCTATCCGAGGTATAGGCTTGGAAGCAGCTCACTGGAAACAACAAGGAACGATGGCCTTTCTAACAGGATTCCCGAGGAGGTGACGACACCTGTCCAAAGTCTAGGCTGCAAGAAAGATCATTAAACAACATCAAACGATAATGATTGATGACAAAATATCCAAGGAGGCGACGACACCTGTCCAAGGAGGAGATTGAAACAATGCACTATTTAAAAACAAGACTTTGAATAACTCAAATAATTAGATCAATCAAGCTTGCACCATCTGATTTTATTTCTTCAAGGTTCTTCAAAGAATTACAAAGGTCGGGACAGCAAAGGCACGAAATCATGCACAATTGCGATGAACCAACGAACTCTCATCCAAGAGTGAACAGATATAAACAAGCGAACTCTGGCAACAGTGGCGCAGCAATTTTGCTAGCAAATAAAGGTCAAACAAATAAAGAACCCAAGGCTCTTATTTATAGAAACTCAAAGGAGTAGGCAAACCTAAAATCTCCTTGAGTTAACAAACAGTTCTTGCCAATCAGCAAGATATTATTCTATGTCTAAAAGTAGGTGAGCAAACAGTTAACTGGAAATCTACTTCAGTTAACTGAAACTAAACAAAAGTCAAACTGGAAGTCTACCTCAGTTGACTGACACCTAACTAAAAGTGAACTTATGTTACAAATGTGTCTCCAAATAGACATCCACCTTTTGAGGAGATCTGAGATCCACAAATCGTGGGAGTCAAATAGACATCCTAGATTAGTGGGATCTGACATGCATGATCTGTGGAGATCTGGAGTCAACTTGGAAAGAGGGCATCAAGTTGACTTCAGTCATCATTAATGCTATTTGGAGGGTAGGACGTCCTCCCTTGGTGCTTTACACCTCTTCACCACTGGTCAACAAAGTCTCTATCCAGTCATTGACCTCTTCGGCCTCCGGGCAATTAATGCTCTTCAAGATGACTATGTGGCGTCTAAGCATTTCTTCACCC
This sequence comes from Sequoiadendron giganteum, assembly GCA_007115665.2. Lineage (NCBI taxonomy): Eukaryota > Viridiplantae > Streptophyta > Pinopsida > Cupressales > Cupressaceae > Sequoiadendron > Sequoiadendron giganteum. The sequence continues at coordinate 502,776,390 of CM021106.1, forward strand.
GTCGTAAGCTGCTGATGATAGGTTATGCATTGGGCAGCTGCTTCATCTAACTGGACAGACATGGCTGCAATTTTGGCTAATTTGCAGCCATTGGGATCTTCAAGGAATGAAGATCGGATGACATCCTGGAATCGTGTCTGCACGGTTTCAAGTTCCACATATTCTCCTCCTTCCCGCTGATATTCTAACTCAGGGAAGGATATTACCAACGTTCTTGCGAAGTTGATAATATTGGCGACGAAGCGTCTATAGTCAATCAGCTCCACAGAGTTGGCATCATAGGCTCTCACCTTGTATGCCACCTGTTCTTTCCACTCAAAGAGATGGTGTTTATTTTCTGTGGTCGTAACTGATTCATATGCTTGTTGCAAATCAGCAATTGTCACCTCCTCTCTCGGCCTCTCTTGAGCTGCCTTTATATCTGACTTCTGGATTTCTGATCGAAGTCCATGTGCTCTGTCTCTCAGCTGATATGCTTCTGTCAACACACACCGCCCTTTGACAACAAACTCATCCACTTGACGTCTCAAGTGTTTACCGTATGTAATCAACTGATGATGGTTTCTTTCAGCTGGGAGATCCAACAGTCCTTGAGGCAAAGCCGAGGAGTTTGGAGTGTCATGTATCAAACTAGAAATGTACAACTTTAGCTGACGGATTTCAGCCTTCAAGGCTGCTTTGTCTTGTCCATCTTTTGTCATCCTTTCTTTGACACTCGCCGAGGCAATTCCAAGAAGGTCTGCCTCCACCTGTCGAGTGGTCTTTCCAAGGTTCACCTTTGAAAGCGTGAAATCCTCAACCCTCACATTATGTATATCTTTGTCTTCAGGTGGGGCAGCAGTCTCTATGATAACCTCGTTCTCTGCATTCTTTTCTACATGCGTCTGCTTCTTCAACTTCTTTACCGGCATGTCTTGTGGGACATGATGGAATTCAGAGAAGTCAAGCTGATAAGAAGGCCTCTCCCTCTTCCTCCCAAGCGAGCTTTCCAGCCAGATAGAATCTCGGCTAGCATCGCTGGGAGGAGGAACATAGGTCCCCTGAATGCTAGAAGAACGAGACTGTGCCGTGGCAATGTCTCGTGGTGGCGAGTCCAAATCAATAGGACTTTGTGACCTCTGTGATGGTGGTGAAGCTGGTGGCTCTGTTTCTATCACTGGCACCGCTTCTGCTGCAACTTCTTCTACAATGGTTTCCATCTCTACAGCGATTATTTCAATCACTGGTTCTTGTGTAGTTGCAGCGGTCTCAACTGTCTCAGGCAAATTGGTGGCTGTCTCCACCTGTACCTCTTGCCGGCTTGTGCTGGCAATTCCTTTTCTCCCCCATGTGCTTCCTGACATCCGCATTCCTTCTGGAGGAAAGCTCATCTTCTTCTGTCTGGGTTTCCTCCTAGACGTGGAAGGTAGTGTAGACTGAACCGCTGGCGGCTCTGATCGGGGAAGTACTACCTTCCTTGTCCTTTTACTGTCCAGGTAGAGTTGACTGTGTCGAACTACTCTACCCGTTCTTTCCTCAATAGACGTACTCTCTTTCGCGTACCAGTCTACTTTGCCGAGTGGTTGTGAATCCACTAAACCCGTGAAGAAGGAAGAAAGAATAACTTCTTCTTCGTCCTCAGATAAGCCCTCGATGTCTTCTGACATGAATTCTGCAATCTGCGAGAGCTTGAATCTGCTATGGTTCCTTCTTCTCACTTCGAACTCATCCTCGCAGTTGACCCAAAAATCTTCCATGAAAGGCTCATGTGATGATCTTTGCTCAAGGTGAGCTGCGAAGATGCCTCTGGGGTCATAGGATGGCCTCCTGTCGATGAGGTACTTGAGATTAAATCTCACTATTTCTTGGCTTATCAACCTTGCATCGGCTGCAGTTCTGCATCTGTAGAGTCCCATCTGAAGAGGAAAGTTCACTGCAGCCTTTTTCTTTACGCGAAGGTAAGAGTGAACCTCGGCCAATTGCCTCAGGAATTCCATGAACACTACCCTATCTGAGGGGTAACGTGGCATCATGGCGGGGTGGCCATTATAGCCATACACGCGTATGTAGGTGAAAGTGGGGAATTGTATGAACCAATCCGCCCAGTCCACCATTGCTGCCTTAGCTGCTGGTGAAATACGCACGTGCATCTCATGGTCTAGCTCGTGCACGGTGTGCATAGTAAAAAGGTCATTTATCCTTTTGAAATGTCTTTCCGCTAGAGTGAACTCCAAGCGAGGAAAGTATTCTTGTACCTTTTGCACACCCAGGGTTCCCACAGTGTTTAATGTTCTGAAATCGCCTTGGAAGGCTATCAGGTAGACCAGGTATGAACACATGTGGAAACGGTGCTCTTCTAGAAACCCGGTGAATTGTTGGTGGAGTGTGTCACTGATCAGGGAGGCCCAGTCGTAACGTTCTTTTCTGCTGATTATCTTGCCAATAATGTAGAACATCCACGGCTGGAAGGATTTTCCCTCCTCTTGTCCAGTGACTCTGCTGAGTAGGGTGATTAGCACTCCGTACTCGTCTTTGAATTCTCCTCTACCAACCAATCTGGGCAAGCTGGTTTCTCTTTGTTTTCAGCCAATGTTCAGCCATTATAAGCGAACACTTGTCCTTCGAAGCCTCGAATGCCTTTTCGCATTCTGTCACTGATATGACCTTCTTGGTAGGGCATGGTGGAATTGCAAAACAAGTCTCTATGTCCACCGGCTTCAAGCTGCAAATCACCCTCCCATCTACTGACAGGATCTCTCTTGTAGTCGGGTTGTAATGCTTAGTGCAAGCAATTACAAGCTCGATGCTTTGTAAGGTGATTGGAATAGATGCTGCTTGAAACAAACCGGATTCTTCGATGTTCTGCAATGTGATTTGATTCATGCCCTCCAAGTCTTCAGAACTGACCTCTGGATTTTTCTGCCATAAGTCTGTATCAGTCGTTTTCAGGTAATCATGGTATAAGACCATTTTGGTCTTGTATTGTACCTGAGAGTACTGCATTCTGAAAACCTTGAATATTGACTGGGCACTTGACCCTGTTCTGACACTTTTCTGGAACTGCTAAAAATAGCCTCGCCGGGGGTAGTTTTTACGAAAAATTCTGAGACATGGGTTTTGTTAAGAATGATTTTCTAAACAGACCCAGATCGTCAGAAATTCGAAAAAATGAGTTTTTCTTTGACATGCAAGAGCCCTTCGGTGGCAGAGGCAGCAAGGGCACCAGAAAGTGATTTTTCTCGAAAAAATCTAACACATGGGTTTTGTTCGTGCTTCAAAGCCAAACAAACCCAGTTTGTCCGTTTTTCAATATTATGACTTTTTCCGGAAACCCTAAAAAATAGGGGCAGCAGGGCTACTTTTTCTGAAAAAATCTACCATGTGGGTTTTGTTGAAAAAGCTGTGCTGATCATACCCAGTTGGTCAGATCTGTGATAATCTGTCGTTTCCTGTGACATGCAAAAGAAATATAGACAGAAGTAGAGGAAGTAGACAGAAGATGGATTGGAAGTTATAAACTGCCACTTTGCAATAATCTGTCTCTGGAAGCAATCTTGGGAGAAGAATGCTTTTACTGCCAATGATCTTCAAAAATATTGAAGATCCGTTCAAAACCCCTGCCAGATCTTGAAAACTTGTTCTTGGGAGCTACTTGATGTTTTATCCTTCAACCTGCAAAAAAGAATAATGATGAAAGGGACGCCTAGCATGAATATAAGGCAATTAGGGTTAAGATCCACAAAGTATGGAAGATAACTCATCATTCAGGCCTGATTTGGAGTTCCAAAAGATGATTTCCACTGATTGTGGAGTGTTTTTCTCTTTTTTGGCTCCAAATTTGCTAACTCAAGTCAACATTTCTGTTTGACTTCTTTTAGGCGTCCAACCTTGAGTTTGATCATTTTTGTCTATTTTGCAAGCTGAAGTGCTCCCGTTTGATCTTCGATTCAGGTTACTCAGTTGATCTCAGGCAGTGTCCGACAGTTCTGTTGTCGAGGCGGGATCAGTATGATTAGATATGCCTGGGAGAGATTAACTCAGAAAACTGAGTTTAGGTCTCCAGAAAGAAGGGCGCCTTTCCTTGAAAGGGGCGCTTTTGACAATGCCTTAGTCAATTTTCATTGACTTGTTCTTCGTTTTGACCTTTTCAGGCCCTCTTTGCTTTTATCTGATGTTCCCGATGTTTGATGAATCAGATGATTCTGCTTGACGATGCGTCGGGTAGCCAGTTCAGTCTTGTTCACGATGCCTGACTTCTCAGTGGAAGCTGGCAAGTTTTGGGCCTCCAAACTAAAGGGCGCCCCTGGTCAGCAGGGGCGCTTTTAGCTTTTGCTTGGTTTCATCTTGGTTGTGAACTGCCAGTCTTTGACCTTCTCCATCAGTCGATTGATTTGTCGGAAGTTCTTGTTGATCGTCTCGCTGACAAGATAGGTCATAGCTGAGAAGGTCATCCTGGGAGGCAGTGAAGATTCTGGTTGAATCTGGATACCTGTACGAAAGGGCGCCTTTCCTTGAGAGGGGCGCTTTTAGCCATGCCTTAGCCATTTTTTGGCTTATCTTTCCAGTTTTTCAAATTTGCCCTTTTTCTGCTTGATCTCATCTCGTGATCGTCTGGTGTGTCTTATGGACTTGCTGTTAGATTGATCACGTAGTCGGGAGGAAGCTGGAAAGATATCATGTATAGAGCTGCAACTTCTGGATTCATTTGATGTCTGCAACTGAGGGGCGCCCCTGGCCAGCAAGGGCGCTTTTACCTTGAAGCTCTCTGATTTGGCACTTCTGTCGTCAATGGATCCTCCATACTTCGCTGACGGTTGGTCAATGATCCCTGAATCAGATGATCTTGCTGATTGTTTCGTTGTCGAGCTAGTATGAAAGTGATGAGGATGACTGTTTTGACAATGCCAAATGATTTGATTTGCCCTCTGAGGTCCAAGGGCGCCTTTCTTCAAGAGGGGCGCTTTTAGCCACTGTAGACTGTGTTTTGCCTTGGTAGACAAAACGTGCACCTTCCAGACTTAGCCAAATTTTGGCCTTTTCCGTTTTGAGAATCTCCTTCGTTGAACGTCATCATTTTCATCCTTTTCCGCCATGGTTTCTTCGTTGAAGCTTTTGAGGTTTAGCTTTCAGCACCTGGTACTGGCCAATCTGCCATTAATGGCTGCGGAGCTCCTAACTTTGTTCCTGAAAAATAGAAATAGACCCACCAGAGTAAAACATATTTTTTGATAATTCTGACTTGATCAGTGTGATCGTGAAGGCAATTAATCCTATCAGAATTATTTTCAATCATTTCCGGGAAGGTCCTATTTTTTAGGGTTTCCATAAAAATAGGGGTGTAAAACCCTAATTTTCATTTTTTCAGAATTTTAACCATAGGTTCCTTGACAGAAACCCACAAAGATTTCATATTTGGTTTGACCTAAAACGTACTTTAGATGGCATTTTTACGTTGTTTAGCTCAATTTAAGCAGAATGCCAAAAAATTTCATTTTGGGTATAACAGAAATGCAGGGTTAGGATTTCATGAGAGGATTTTTTAATTTTAAATTGAGAGGGAAGAGGGAATTAAATGCAGGTGGTTGGTGGATGTAGGGCTAGGATTGACCTTATTAGATGGATGATGAGGATTAAAAGTTAGTTTGAATTTGGATTGAAGGTAGTTGAAGATGGGTAGCTAGGATTAGTCTAATTGATTTGATGGCTAGGATTGAGTATTACTTTCATTTTGGATTGATGAAGTGGAATTTAAAATTGTTATTTAAGAATTCATAGTTGGAAATAGGTGGCTAGGATTAAGTTGGTTAAATGGGTAGCCAAGATGCAAAGTTAATATGCATTTGGATTGAGGAAATCTCAAATTAGAGGAAATGATGATGTGGATTTTTGGATTTGGAGGAGAATATTATATTTATTTTTTAAATGATAAAAAGGATGAAGGATTTTAGCTTAGTTAATTAAAAAAAATGTTTTATTCAACATTAGGATAGACTAATTAATAAAATTCATTTAATTAGCTGATTGGGAAGGGATGACCTAATTAATTAAATAATTTGTTTAATTAATTAGAATAGCGGGAATTGTGGATTGCTTAAAATGCACGGGTGAATTTTAGGTGTCTTCAAGATCCACTGCTTCTTATATCACGGCTACTAGGTGTTAGTCCATAGATACTTCTTGTATGGTAACAATGATAATAGGATTTGAGTCCCCCTTCCACCACCAACTTTTGAAAAAGGTTTACTTTGAGGCCTTTAACCATAGATTTCATTCCAGTTATGTTATTGGAGGTACTATAATAATGAAATGAGAATAGACTAAAAATTCTTTTAAGAGACTTGAAATGTTGCCAACACCCCTAGTATTCTAGGGTTTCCCTTGGAAGCTCGATAGCTATGTCTGTAAGTTGTAAGAAAAGCTTACATGTTAGTGTTTTAATTTGCTCCTTTCAAAGATTCATCCCATAGTGCGATAGTTAAGTGGTGGCATTGTCGTTGTGGCCACCAGGGTTCAAGTCTTCGTTGGTTTATTGTGATCGCAAGCACTATGCCTTCGTTGATCCAATGTGCTTGTAGGCTTGACCCGCAATCCCCAATTTGTGGCCTCTTTGGTTCATGGCTCCAGTCTAAAAAAAGCACATACGAATTAAAAAATAAAATAATTTGCACCTTTCAATGCAACACAAATTAAAATAGTGTGTGCAAACAAACCATTCTTTAAATTAGAAGTGGAAGTTCTCTCTAACAAAAACTAACCTAAATCCTAATCTGAATAATTTTGTTCTTGCTATTTACAATTTGTACAAGTGTATTTTATAGGGTGGTTCATGCACAACAAACAAAAACGAAAGGTGTGTCTTTAATCATGCAATAGAAACAAACTTAAAATAAGAACCTTATCTTTTTGTTTCTTAGGCCAAGGAAAAAAGCTGATACACACTTCTCAAAATGAGAGGTTTTTATGCTTTTTGACTAAAAGTAAACCCAACAAAAATACTCTAATGTTTATCAACTGAAGGCAAAATTTGTGTAGTGCAATTACACATAAATCTAGGATCAATTTAAACAACACAAAATATTGGGTAAATCAAAAGAGGGGAATGACATACATAGCTACCGGATCCATTTCATTGAGACTTGGACTGCAAAGCTTGCAGTTAACAATAATACTTTAGTTCATTCTATCTAAACATACATTAGATATTATGACCTAAACATAGTAATTGTATTCAAATCTACAACCACGAACAAAGCTTCCAATACTTGTAAAGGGATATTCAACTCATAGAACACTTCAACATCAATTTTGGTAGCAAGATAGGCGATACTAAATTCTCTCGAACGATATTGAAGAAATAAAATGTCCCAAGAGCACTTACAAAGGTTATAAGTTTGTACAAGAATTTGCATGAAAATTAAATAAAAGAGCTAACTACAACTTCTATGCTAATAATAGTTTGTTTGCACACAAAGCAAGCCTATTACAGAATTTTGTCGACAAATACTTAACTCTAACTCAAGAAATATTCATATATATTCCTAATGAGCTAAGTTGCCAAATAAGGTAGGGTACGTAGGTATGATACCTCAATATGGCAAATTTTTTTGGGGGGCTAGCTATGTTTGGGTATGGCCATACAAAAAACATATAAAACTCATAAATATATACAAATATGCAAATAGGAATAGGAATGAGATATATATTAATAATACTTAATAAAATTACATTTGGTGGCTTTACATTTATTAATAATACTTAAAAATATAAATATTATTAAAAAATTAATTTAGAAATAAAAATAGAGACAAGATTATAAAGATTTTATTCGAAGATAAACTAGAAAAGTTAAATTATTTAAAAATTAAAGTATTTATTTAATAAATGTTTCTAATTTTTATATATTAAATATTAAAACATATAAGATTAAAATATCAAAAGTATAAGAGAACAAAACAGAGGATGAGCAACACAAAAATGGGTTGCTACTTTTTTCCCACCATATGTGACACAAAAACAATGAAAAATGTTTCACCTCATAGGTTTTTGGTGCTCTATCCATCAACTAGGGTTTTTTCACAAGAAAATAAAATTTAAAAACATGAAAATCGCACCAGTTGCTGGAATCGCGTTGGATTCCATGAAAACATGCCATGTCAACACCAAAAATAGGTTGGAATCTTGGCACGGATTGAAAAACATTTTGGGCTGCATAGACGTGAACCTTGGTTGATTTTGTAGGGTTTTTTAACCATACCCGGTTCCAAGACATATCATACCTATAATCGACGGAGGAAATAGCCGATTTGGCAACATAGCTATTAAGGACAACTAACATTTTAACAATAGACCTTCTAGAGATTTGTCTAAAAATAGCTTTTCTATAAAATAGCCACTAAAACTAAACTTTTTAAAATATGCTCCTCAAAAATGGTGATGAATAAAAATAATGTGGGCTAAAAATTGTGCAATATACAATGTTGATAGTCAGCTTTTCAAGTGACGATTCTGATGAAGGTCTTTTGTTTCAAACATGGCAGATCCTTTGAAGAAACCTTGAAAATCTAACAATTCACCAACCAATCTTGGTGGCTTGAATTTGAAAAACTCTCTCTTTTGTTGATCTTTAAACCAAACTCTAGTTGAAATCTATAACCTTCGAATACTCCAAAAAACCCTTGGATCTACCCTTTGTTATCTTTGCAAACTTTGCAACACCACACTTCTTTGGAAATTTCCATTCTATAACCTTCAAATGAAGAATGCAAGAAATGATAACCTCTCACTACTTGCTATTGCAATGACTGAAATGTTGTTGAAGATCATTACAATGCTTCCTTGCCTTAAACAACAATATCCAATGAGTTTATCAATAAATCTCCAACTGTCTTATGTATTTCAAGTATTTTTACAATACCATAAAAGCATGTCAATGATAACTCTTGCCAAGAATACACAAAGGAATTTTTCTGTTCTGTTCTGCCCTTTTATATTGAAGTGATGTCATAGAGACTTAAAATCTGCTCTAAAATGAAGGCTAAACCCTAGACAATCTGAAGCAGCTGATCTCAGGCGCTTGCGATGAACTTTAGATGGGGATCAGAGCTCGAGGTTGCCTAATATTAATGAAGACTATTGTATTTTTGTGGCTGAAACTCTCTTCATTTGAGAATATTGATGCACTCCTGAACGTTAAGTGAATTTGAGGCAAGTTAGGAGAAGGAACATCTGCATGTCTTAAAATTGGTTAGAAACCCTAGGTATTGTTTATGCATGTGATTTTTGGAGATAAAATGCTGCTCAGAGAAGGAAATTCAGCTTGAAAACACATGAAAACTGTTGAAAAAGTGAAATCTCTGCACAATTTGATAATTACTGCCAACAAAATTCCTTGTGTTCACTGCCGCCTATGAGGAAGAATGGGAACATGGAGGTCAATTCAAATACACATACATCTATACATAGGATACTTTTTTTCCTTTGATCTAGTATTTTAAAATGGAACTCACTTCATATCAATGCCCTTATAAATAGCAGACTTGCTTTTTGCTTGAAAAGTCACACCTATTCATAGAAGAGTACACTTACATGAGAAATTGCACATGCCTCTTAAAATTCAGTCAGCCTTGTTGGCGTAACAATTAGCACCTCTAGAGAGTGAGTTGGTACGGACAACTATGCACAGTGTGTAATGACTGCTCTTCAAATTAGGAGGGGAAGCTCCCTCTTTTGCTGATATGCATAAAAGTAAAGTATTCTAAAATCCTATCTTTTTGACTCAGCTGGAAGAGGCACAAGGTTAAGGAAACCAAGAACGTTGTAGCTAAGGATTTTCTCTGATTTTGTAGATCTTAACTACAACTAAAAACTAAATGCTTCTAATCTATCCTATTCCCTCAAGAAAAATAGAGCATGAGGAATTAGGAGCAGGAATGTGTTTATATGATAAACTCTACAATAGGATTTCCAAGGAGGAGGAACCCCTTTCCAAGGCGTAGGCTGCTATGAAGTTTATTAGGCACGACATCAAATGATAAGCTTAATCACTAAATTTCCAGGGAGGAGGAACCCCTATCCGAGGCGTAGATATGCAACAAGCCTATTGGCAACAACACTTAAATGATAATTCTTCTTTCCAAATTTCCAAGGAGGAGGAACCCCTATCCGAGGTGTAGATATGAAAGAACAACTATTCATCACAACATAAGATAGCAAACTAGGACATCAAATTGCATTGGCGAGACATGCATACAATAAATGATCGAACTAGCAACTATATTTAACTAAGATGAACAAGTACCATAATAATAACATTCAAGCAAGGTGGAGCAACTATTTATTATCACAGTAAAAGCTTGTGAACAGATACAAAACGACAATATTTCAGGCAAGGTGGCTCAGCATATATTACTATTGCCTGCAAAATTTAATTACAAATGAGCAAAGAGCTCTTATTTATAGACATCAAAAGTGTAAGGAACCCTAAAATCACCTTGAGTCAACTACAGTCTCGCAAGCATGCGAGATTTTATTGCTAAACCTAATTGTATGCAACTATACAGTTAACTAGAAAGCTACCATCAGCTAACTAGAACAAACTAAATCAAATGGACGTGTGCAACACGCAAGTCCTTATTGATATGCATGTTAACTGATAACTAACATCAGTTAACGGAGAATGAAAACTCCATCTTGTTGGCGTAACAATTAGCACCTCTAGAGTGCGAGTTGGTACGAACAGCTATGCACAATGCGTAATGACTGCTCTTCAAATTAGGAGGGGAAGCTCCCTCTTTTGCTGATATGCGTGAAAAAGTAAAGTATTCTAAATCCTATCTTTTTGACTCAGCTGGAAGAGGAACAAGGTTAAGTAAACCAAGAATGTTGCAGCTAAAGATTTTCTCTGGTTTTGCAAATCTTAACTACAACTTAAAAACTAAATGCTTCTAATCTATCCTATTCCCTCAAGAAAAACAGAGCATGAGGAATTAGGAGCAGGAATGTATTTATACGATAAACTCTATAACGGAATTTCCAAGGAGGAGGAACCCCTTTCCGAGGTGTAGGCTGATACGAAGTTTATTAGGCACGACATCAAACGATAAGCTTCATCACTAAATCTCCAAGGAGGAGGAACCTCTTTCTGAGGCGTAGATATGTAACAAGCTTATTGGTAATGACACATAGACGATAATTCTTCTCACTAAATTTTCAAGGAGGAGGAACCCCTTTCTGAAGCGTAGATCGAAAGAACAATTATTAACACAACACAAGGTAAGCAAACTAGGACAGCAAATTGCATTGGCGAGACACGCATACAATAAACGATCAAACTAGCAACCCCATTTAACTAAGATTGAACAAACACCATAATAATAACATTCAGGCAAGGTGGGCTCAACTATTTATTATAGTAGTAAAAGCTCCTGAACAGATACAAGAACAACAATATTACAGGCAAGGTGGGCTCAACATATATTACTATCGCATGCAAAAGTTATTTACAAATGAGCTGAAAGCTCTTATTTATAGACGTCAAAGGTGTAGGGAATCCTGAAATCACCTTGAGTCAACTACAGTCTCGCAGCATGCGATATTTTATTCTCTAAGTCTAAATAAATGAAACTATACAGTTAACTGGAATGCTACCATCAGTTAACCGATACAAACAAGAGTAAATGGACATGTGCAACATGCATGTCCTTTTTGAAATAAAAGCTAACTGATAACTAACATCAGTCAACTGGTTCTAACTGAAAGTCCATCCTCCTACGAAGATATCTCCAAGAATGAGATAGGCGTGCATGAGATCAGCAATAAGAACTCAAGAAATGGCGTTGAGTTAACTGCTGCTTCTGACCCATCCTCATAAATAACTGCAGGACCTAACTAGTTGTCTTCTACAAGCCCTCTCTGTCTATCACCTCGTCCAGCAATTTGTTGATCATATCATCCTCTGGCACTTTGACGCTATCCACGACGATGAACTGCCTGTTCAACTCCTTCTCTCCATCCTTGATCGCCCTCTAACTCTCTCTGACCTCTACAGTCGCCTTGTTGAAACTGGTAGTCATCATTGAGAAGTTATCCAACTTGGACACCTCAGGATCTCCACCTAGGCTATCACGAACCAGCTTCTCGAACTCAGTCTGCACAACATCAACGGGTGATTCACCGATTGGTAACTCTTGCGGCTCCGCAACTGGAGTGATGACCTTTGTTTCTTCTACAACTTTATGCCTCTGACGCTTTTCTCGATTCTTCTCATGGAAAAGTGTTGCATGACGAAACCACGAAGTTTGACTACGAACACTCTGGTTGTGAAAAATGCTCATGAACTCGCCGCACATGCAAAATTCCAACGGTATCAACCCTCTAAACTAGCCTAGGAAAGCTATTAGCTATACGAGGTATGAAACCATGTGGACTTTGAGTAACTACGCTTGTCAAATTGTCTGAATCAACCCTCTAAATGCACTTGATGCAAAATGGTGTCAGCTTTTCTTATGAAATCATGAATTAAGACCAATTTGGTCTTGAATTCAGTTTGAGTGAACTGCCTTTTGAAAAACTCACTTGTTGACTGTAAACACGACCATGTTCTGACAACGTTTTCGGAAAGCTAAAAATAGCCTATTAATGGGCAATTTTCACGAAAAATTTTGAGACGTGGGTTTTGTAGAGAAAATAATTCTAAGCAAACCCACAATGTCAGAAATTTGAAAAAATGCCTTTTTCCTTGGCATGCAAGAGACCAGCAGGGGTGTAGAGGCACCAAGGGCAATTTTCCTCAAGAAAAATTGGCATATGGGTTTTGTTGCCGTTGGTGAGCTAAAAAGACCCAAAATCTTTTCTTTTTAAAAAATTGAGTTTTAGGGCTGCATGCAAAGGGTTTTCAGTCGAGAACTGTAGTGGCTCTAGGGGCTCTAGGGGCAATTTTTTTCGAGAAAATATGAAACATGGGTTTTGTGGGCAATGGAATTCCAAGCCAACCCAGATGATTCTATTTTGGAAAAAATGAGTTTTAGGCCCACATGCAAAGAGATCTTTTAAAAAAAAGCATAGTGCTTCAGAATGGAGGCAGCGGGGCAATTTTTTCTCAAAAAAATATAAGACATGGGTTTTGCTGCTGTCGCTGAAATATATGAACTCGGATGATCTGTTTCTGAAAATTTCAGCATTTACTTTGACATGCGGAGAATACCTAAAAGAAAGAATAGAAGAATTTAAGACAAAAGATAGAAGTTTTTTTGTTTCTGCTTTTGTAAAAATCGCCTATGCTTGAATTGAATTTGATGTAACCTGCATGCAAATGGAAAATGAAGTCTGTAATATCCTCCCTCTGAACATTCTAGATCAAACACTACGAAGAACACTAAATTCTGACAATTGTAGCACCTTCAGATCATTATTTGCTCAAGAAAGGCATGTTTTATCTCACTCACAATGAAGAATAATGGACGCCGTAGCCTTAATAAATAATAAATTATCCTCAAAGGTGTCATAAATGCATGCATAATATTGGAAATGGCGCTAGCCTTCTGATTGGACCTCCAACAGCAATGCCTAGCTTGTAATTGGTCCTCAAAAAAATTAACTAATTGAAAAATATGCCCTATTTAGGGTGCCACGTCCAACACTTCAGTTAACTAATGCATGCAAAAAGAACTCGCTTAGTTACAAGCTAAATTAAGCCAAGAAGAAGTCGACTTGAAAAGAGTTGAACTGAAGATGCAATCTCAGTTAACTTCTCCACTTTTAAAGGGCACCACTTCTCTTGAGTTTAACAAGCCAACCTTTGACTTTAGGCGTCTCTTCCCAGACTTAGTCAACTTTTTGAAAATTTGGATTTGAGAACCTCACCGAAGCTCACGTTTGATCACTGATTCTGATTGACTGACATGTCAGATTGACTGGTTGACAGTTTCATTGAAGAGCAGGATCAAATCTGACAAGAGTCTCTTGGAGGTTGTAAACCCTAATTCAACCATCCGAGGCCTCAAAATTCAAGGTGCACCTGGCCTTCAGGGGCGCTTTTGACCTTAGAAAAAATTTCATACATTTTCATCATTTTGAAGGTGATTTTAACCTTACTTCATCTTGCGTTTCTCGGTGTTCGAAAAAACTTCAGAACTCGTTGATAGGCTCACTGCGGAGTTGGCTGGATTCTAAACAAGAGCTCTTGGAGAGAACTTTCATTAAAAACATCATCTGGCAGTTGAAAAACATGGGCGCCCCTAGCCTCCAGGGGTGCTTTTCTTCCCAGAGAGCCATTTTTGCAACTGGCTAAAAATCACTTAACCTCCGGTTGCAGGTTGTTCACAAGTCCTCTGACCCAGCTAAGGTATACAACAGAAAGCTGGAAGCGTCACGGATACGATGAGCATCTGAGATGACCAAAACAATTGGATTTGAGGCTCCAAAACCTTCGGCGCCCCTGGCCTCCAGGGGCGCTTTTGCTTTTACTTGACATTTTCACCATGACTAAAACCCTATGTTTGACTCCTGAAATTGACAGTTAAGCAACTCAAATTCATCTGCTGACGGATGCATTGCGAAGCCAGACCAAGTCTGAGACAAACATCCTGGGTGTCATTTGATCAGAAACCTCCAACTAGTGCTTCAAAAAGATGGGCGCGCCTAGCTAAGAGGCGCGCTTTTCACTCCAATGTCGTCATTTTTTCATCTCCCTCATTTCGCATTCAATCTCCAGTTTTAGGTGCTTGACAGATCTAACGGAGTAGCTGGCTGGCTCATCGCGAAGCTAACAAGATTTCAAAGAAGTCCTTTTGCAAGTAACAAGTCTCAAAAAGTTGATCTGGATCCCCAAAATCAAGGGCGCCCCTGGCTCATAGGTGCGCTTGAAATATACCAAACCAATTTTTTCACTTTTTCGATTACAACAAGTTAAGCAATACACAATCGTTAGGGTTAGCACTAAACCAAACGATGCGGAATTCAACTCTACCCAAGAATGTACACCAGGATCCCGAGTTGGGCAAGGTGTGAACATATGGTCAGAGGATCTCAAAGCAAAACTTGATAAAGGAACTTTAACCAAGAATGCGTCGGAGGACGATGAGCATATGGTCAAAGGGTCTTAATACAATGCTGATATAAAGAACTCTAACCAAGAATGCGTCGGAGAACGACGAGCATGTGGTCAGAGGATCCCTACCAACTATTATGCTGAAATAACTCGACGTCAAGAATGTGCTTCCCAAACCATGATGGAGTTGGAGCTACCATATGATGGAGATGCTAAATAATAAGATAAGATATAAAATGAAGAAGCAAGATGGCTGACAGTACTATTGTTTAGCTTACAATATTTAGAGATTGCCTATCAATAATCATAGAATAATGAAAGACTAATGGTGCTGCAATAAGTAAAAAGTCTCCCCAAAGATCTCAATGACTTCCCACCCAAACCCAACTCAAATGACTGATATTATGCAAACTGATAAGACTGACCAGCAACTTGACAGACATAACCAGCAACATAGAATCCTACCAAAATGCTCATATCTCACTCATCTCTCAACCAAATGACCTCAAATCTGATGCAATGAACTCCTATGCCAAAGGCGACCAAGCTGCATACCAAAGACCACCCTTAAACCCACATATTTATTTAGCACGCTTCCCAATGCACTTCAAAGAAGGGTGGCCTAGCAAGAAGGGCGGATTTCTTATTTAAAATAAAGTTCATAATAAAATCTGCAAATTGACACAAAGGGGCGCCCAGCATAGACAAAAGGAAATACTCAATACCCAGAACAATTCTTTTTGTATTATTTGACTTATGAATGAAAACGACATGCAGCTACACTGAAACAGCAACTCCAGAATCTGATATAAAATGCTGAAAATCAGAACTACAAGCAAATAATGCAACAAGCAAACCTCACTACAAACTCTCTCACAAACTAACTAAGTTCTCCACTAGATGCTATCTCTCAAGCATGAAGTCGAGCCAAGGCTAGGAGGCATTCATTCCTCGAAGCAGTCCCAGAGCCATTCCGGCAGCATAACAATACTATAGACATCAGATGCCAAAAAGAAGAGCCCAAACCTCCTTTTATAAATTGTGAAGACCTCTCTGGAAGCTTCTAGAAACCCTAATCCTTTTCCCTCCAAAGAATGGTGTCCTTTTTCCTCAAGCTTTGTTTGACCTTTTAATTAAATTCATCTCTTCAATAAAGGTGTCCCACTTAAAGTCTCAATTTTGACTTTAATAAATATAATATTATCTCCATGAGGCGCCACCCCTTAAAGACCACCTTTTAAAACAACATTAAGTTATGAGACTAGGCCAAGGGGGTATCATAACATTAAAATATAACATTGATTTAAAGAAATGAACTTATCTCTCCAAAATGCATCCCAAGGCTAAAATTGAACAAACCAACTGAGTTGACTGAAGAGGAAAGTCAACTATGCCGAGAATGACAGGACCACTGCCAAAAATAGAATTTACTAAAAATAGTAAATTCCTGAAGATGCTCGAAATGTCAAGAAAACACATCACTATGAAGCTCTCTGAAAACCCAAAAAGAATCGGCCATCCAATCATCAATTCACGAGCAATGGCAACCCTCAAAACACGAAACCCTAATTTCACCTTCCGAGTAGCCTATGGGTCTCCGGAATAGGCCAACGGTCAACAGAAAAGATCATGCCCGAGAAGGGGACATTACAGTCCACCCTCCCCAAGATTGTTTGTCCTCAAGCAATCGCAAACCTGGATGCTGCAGAATCTCATCATTCTCCCAAGTCGCATCCTCCATAGGTAAGTTCTTCCACTTCACCAAGTATTCTCTGATTGTCTTATTTCTCAAAGAACGCTCTCTGGAATCAAGAATCTCTTCTGGAATCAAAACTAACTGTCCTTCATGCAAAGGTGGCAACTGTGATGAAGCAACAACATTGTGTCCAAGTGCCTTCTTGAGGCGAGACACGTGGAAGACATTGTGTACTCTGCTACTCGAGGGTAGCTCCAACTCATAAGCTACTGCTCCCACCTTTCTGATAACCTTGAATGGCCCATAGAAATGAGGTTTGAGCTTCTCAGCTCCACTCTTCTTGAGTGTAGACTGTCTGTAAGGTTGTAGTCGAAGATAGACCATATCTCCGACCTCAAAAGAGCGCTCAACACGCCGCTGATTAGCGTACATCTTCTGTTGATTCTGTGCAATCTGAAGATTGTTCTTCAAGGATTTCATGATATCTTGACTCTGCTGCAACAAATCCTTGGCTTGAGGGGCTTTGCTATTGTTGTACCCAAACCAAAATTTTTGCTTCATTAAAGCATTTTGCTTAAAATGGTCTAAACCTTGTAAAAGTGGGGTCAAAACTCAATTTTTGGGCAAATAAAGTATGGGCTTTGAGTCAATGTCATGCCACGGAGATACTGGCAAAATTTGAAAATTTTGAAAATTAGGGTTTTTGAAGTCTATTTTTAGCCCGAAACCCTAAAAAATAAGAACCTGTCAAAATTGGCTGAAATTAATTTTGATTGGCTTATTTCACATCACGATCATAGTGGTGAAGTCAGTTTTAGTTAAAAGTCAGTTTAAGGCTGGTGGGTAGTGTTGTGACCTTTTTCACACATCACCCCATCAAGATGGGGACCCCCTAAATTTTGCTCCATTCTGGTCTTTTGGCTTTGGTTCGCTCTCTCTCTGGTCTCTGGTCCTTCCGGGGATGTCCTGTCGTTTGACCCAGGTTAAAGTATTGTTCAAATCTGTGAAATTAGGGTTTCCCGCCATCCAGGCTTTTAAGGGTCAAACCGAGTCACGAAATTGAAATCCAAGCTCAGTACAGCAGTCAGAAGGCTTCCAGCAGAGTCCCCCTAAATTTTCACTGTATTCCGGCAACTTACTATTTTTAGTAAGTATTCAATTTGGGACTATTTTATTGAGATTTTGGAATTCTGTCAGTTCCACTGCATCCGGGTAACATCAAGCTGCCTACACGTAAATTTTGAGCCAGATCAGACGACTTGCTATTTTTGGCAGTTCAGGCTTCAAGAGCCATTTTCAGGGTTTCCACATGAGCTTTTCAGATGCATGTCTGGAGAATCCTTCTGGGTTTTCCAAAACCTTCGCAGTGATGTAATATGCAAACCGAGACGATCACTTTCAGAGTTCAGCCTTCAGAGAGGCTATTTTTAGGGTTCGCATGCAGTGTTTTTCAACGCATGTCGGGTATTTCCTTCTGGGTTTTTCGAGAGCTTTGCAACAATGTGACATGCAAACATAATGGATCAGTTTTCAGGGACTTACTATTTTTAGCCAGTGCCCGCATGTTGACCAATTTTCTGGGTTTTTCTGGGTTTTTCGAGATCCCACTAGCAATATGACATGCAAAACCATCCGGCAGTGGATGAGTCACTTTTTCAGGCAGTTTCTATTTTTAGCAGGTACACTCTGGCAGCCGCCCCCAACACTCCAGTTCAGCAAACAGAACGACATGCAGAAGGAACGAAGTCAAACGGAGACCGTTCGGGATACATACAAGTCAAATTAGGGTTTCCACTTTTATAGGGGGTAAAATCCAAAAATAGCCGAAACGAAGCACCCCACCAATGTCAGCACACTTCAAGGTACCTGCTGGCAAAATTTGAGCGAAATCGGAGAACTTACTATTTTTAGTAAGTCAGGGCACGGCTATAAATAGCAGGTCTGCACCCGAGGTTGGCATCAGAGTGACACTCAAGCTATCAAGATCAAGCGTTGCAACTTTCAGGCAAAACGGAGCTACTGAAGTCAGAAAGTCAAAACTTACTATAAATAGCAAGTGGCTATAAATAGCAGGTCAGGGCAGAGGACTGGCAAAACAGGTTCACAAGGTGAAGAAGATCATATGATGAAATTTTCAGGCAAAACGGAGCCTTAGAGGTTGAAAATCAAGGGACTTGCTAAAAATAGCACAACTTGCTAAAAATAGAATGCAAAAGCAATAGCAAGCAGAGACATGAAAATTTTTCTAAGTATGGGAAAATGAAAGCAAGAGCTCTAAAAGGCGCCCACCTCAAGAATGAAATCTGGAAATTTTCTAAGTACAAAATTCAAAGTTGAGCACAGAAAATGCGCCCACCTTGATCAAACTCTTGAAATATTCTAAGTGTTGGAATTGAAAGTAGAGGCTCTAGAATGCGCCCACCTTCAAGATTGGTAGCTTTAAAATTTTCTAAGTCTAAAACGGAAGTGGCACCCCTCAAATGCGCCCTCACCCTCAAGTTGTTGAAAATGTTGAAAATTCCTAAGGCAAGGGAATAAAAGTTGAAGCTGCAAAATGCGCCCATCTCCAGCTAGGAAATGCGCCCAAGTCAAGGGGTCAAGAGGCTAAAAACGCCTAAGGCATAATTGAAAGTCCAACATGAGAAATGCGCCCAAGTTGAAAGCTTGCCTAGTAAATGCGCCCACCTTGCAAGAGTTTTAATTCTAAGGCAAAAATGGAAGTAAGACCCCTAATATGCGCCTAAGGAACAAGAGGTTAAGTAAAAGCGGCTAAGTATGGAATTGAAAGCCCACCTAGCAAAAGGCGCCCTCAAATGGAAGCTCATACCTCAAAATGCGCCCAAGGGGTTAAGTAAAAGGAAAATGCCTAAGGCAAAAACAAAAGCTTCAAGGTCAAAATGCGCCCTCACATGAAAATGTAGCCTATGAAATGCGCCCAGCCAAGATGATTTTATAAAAAAATTTCTAAGGCATGAAACAAAAGTTGCCTAGTGGAAATGCGCCCAAGGTTATAGAGGTGTTTGAAAATTGTCTAAGGCATTTAGAATGAAAGCACATCACCTCATTTGCGCCCACCTTGTGATGAGGCCTTGAAAACGCCTAAGTGTTTGAAAATAAAAGCTAGCACACATATTTGCGCCCCCAAGGTAAAAGGAAAATCAAGTTAGAAGCCTTGAAATTTTCTAAGGCAAGAAAATAAAAGTTGGAGGGGCTAAATGCGCCCATGATGAAGATTAAAAGCTCATGTGTCTAAATGCGCCCAAGGGGTCAAGAGGGTGGAGAAATAATGCTAAGGCATGGAAATTTTTTAAATTTGAATAAAATAAAGTACCAAGGAAAGAAATCCGCCCTTGAAGTGTTGAGAGGTTGGGAAAATAAACTAAGGCGTGGGAATTTAAATGTGGACTCCACACAAAAAAATATACGCCTAAGGGAGGATGAGATTTTTTTTTTTAAATTTTCACAAGGCATGGAGATTTTTTTATCAGATAAAAACTATACCAAGGGTCAAGTACGCCAACAGAGAAAATGTTAGAAAATTTTTCTAAGTGAGATAACATTTCACCAGAGAAAATACGCCCTTGGCATGGAAGGATGATTTGATGAATTTTAAAATTTTCCAAAGGCGGTTGAAGGTTGACGAATATTTTTCAAGGGGAAGATTTGATATTGATGAATATTTTCCATGGGTCAAATGGAAAATTAAATGAACCTCTTTAAACGGCACCCGTGAATTGACAAAATTTTAAAATTAATTTCCTAAGGGAAATTTTAATATTTTCAGAGGAATTTCGTTTTGCCTAGATTATTTTCCTAACGGAAATTAAATCTCAGAGGATGAATTATTTCGAGCAGGCAAATAATTTTTAATCACCCGGAGTTGAACATTTTAAAGAGAGAATTTAAAATGTCTAAGGCAAATTTTATGAAATCGAGGATTTAAATGACAGACATTTTAAAAGTTGGAAATAAATTTACAACTCCCACGAAATTTTTCGAGTTGAATTTATTTAAACACTGCGAGATTTTAAAATGGAATTTTAAATCAAGTCAAGTGATTTTTTTTTTCTCGCGAGTTGTTTAAATCGCCAAGAGTTAACTGGCAGACTAAGAGGAAGAATTCGAATTTTTACAAGGAAGGAATCATTATTAATGGCAACTGCCATAATGACCGGCTGACGACTAGCCCACTACTGCGCTTGAATTAGAAGATTCCGAACGAAGAGAGTGGAAAATTGATGAAGGTGCTAAAAATAGCCCCAGCACTACTTAGCAGGATTCTCCGAGAAGAATTATTTAAACAATCTCTTATCTCATTTCTCCTCACTTTTTTTTTGAAGTTGAAGTTGCTGAAGAAGTTCTTGAAATATTTTCGAAGTTGTTGAGGAGAGAATTTCTTTGAAAGTTTATTTTATTTCGGAGTGTTGAGTTGCTGAAAGTGCGAAGTTGCTGAAGAAATTTCTATTTGCCGAAGAGCTGAGAGCTTGTTGCTGCAATTTTGAAGATTGAAGTTGTTTTCCGGAGCTGCTGGAGGTTTATTTTCGAAAGTTGAAGCTTGCTGCAGATTTTACTTATTCGAGCTGCTAGAAGTTGAAAGTTGCTGAGGTTGACGAAGTCGAGACAAAGGATTTAATTCATTTTGTGCTGAGAAAGTATCCACATTGCTGAAAGTTGGTAGTTGGCTGCAATTTTCTTCGCCAGTCGGAAGTGCAGTCGTTGAAAGCTTCTTTATAAGCTTGAAGTTTTTTATACAGTACGAGGTTTGGAGTTAGTAATTTATGCTGAGAGTTTTTATTTTCAAAAAGCTAACTCCACGTTCGCAGCCGTCTCGGAGGTTACTTCATTTTATTTAAAAATCTGCAGCCTAGCTTATTGCTATTCTATTTTATTTTGCAGATGGCCGGAGCAAAGGATGTTGCAGGAACAAGCAGAGCCGCAGGCAGAGCTGCAAACACTGAAGCAGGCAAGGCTAGCTCATCCCGGCAGGCAATGATTAAAAGGCTCGCTAAGCCATTTCTCCCAAAGTCAGCAATAGTTTCAAAGTTGGCGGGATTAAATGACACCAACCTTGGTTCATTTAATCTAAATGCACTCAAATCGAGGATGTTCGGGCTAGGGGGCCATCAACCATCAGTCACGGCACATAATATAATGAAGAGTGGAATCTACAGCTGTTGGTTTCCGCAATTCAGTGTCCGGAGCTAATTATGGAGTGCGCCAATCACTACAAGTCAGAACGTAGGACGATTGTCTCTCCGGATGGTAAACTGCTCGCCAACTTCACACCGGATGCCATCGGAGAGGCATTTGGGATTCCGACTGCTGAGGAGATGTTATACAGGACAAATAAGAGGGAAGATAAGATGTACTCTTCCTCTTTCGAAAGAGTCACTGCAATCATCAACAGAGTTTGGATGCAGAAGTCGAGGCCACCCCGCACTAAGCTCCCAAAGCAGATAATTGCCGAGGACGTGAAACAAGAATACTGTGATTTGATAATGATGCTGAGCCGAGTAAATGGGAGTGCACAGGCTTACATTTTCGAGCCTTGGATGTTCTACTTCATCGAGATCATCTTGGAGGGAAAGGAGTGTGTCAATTGGGCTAGGATGATTAGCAACCACATCGATGAGCAATTCAGGAGCCTGAAGGTGACGAAGACTTTCTACATGAGCTCATATGTAATTTACATGTTGGCCAGAATGACTAAGTACAGAGGGATTTCGTACAAGGAGCCAATCGGCTGTGCCCCTGGTCAATTCAAAATCCATGAAGCCTGCACACAGCTACATTTAGCTAACATTGCCAACTATAAAGGGGCAAATGATGCATTCACAATGCACATTGCGAGGACACTTCAGCAGAGGACGCAGCAGAGAATATCTAAAGAAGCACAGACATTGATTGAGGAATATGGGTATTGGCTCATCCAATTCCCGAAATTCACATATATTAGGCTGCAAGGGTTCACTTCGTATCCGTATCGGTTACCACGATACCCCACTGATCACATAGTAATGCTTGAGGTATCTAGGCAATTGATTGCCTACGATAAGATTCAGAAAAGGAAAAAGAAGGGTGGACTTGATTTCCCTATCACCATGGGAAATTCCATTGAGGTGTGTCCCTCTTTGCAGGCAGCCCGAGAGGCAGAGGACGAGCTGCAATCTTATCATTTGTCATATCACACAGGCAGGCAGGATTTCGATCCTTACAGGAACATCCGGATGATACAGAACGTTGAATACCGGCACAGAGCTCATCTGGAGGACTTTTGGGCAAATGCAGTGGATGAGGCTGAAATAAGAAGAAGGATGTTTTCCAGACTTCCTCTCAAGTTGATTAGAGAATGTGAGATTATTCCAGTTCCCGACCAGGTAGAGGAGGATGTCAACGTTATGCAACCCGACTATGGTTCAGTTAGGGATACTCCTGTCCCACCACCTGATTGGTCCGAGCCAGAGATCATGGACTTGGACACGCTTTCTATCCCGGTGATGACTTTTACCAGGACTTGGGTCGATAGACATGTATGCAGACTCAAGAGCAAGTCGATCGCCCTTACTTATAGCTTGATGGGTGACCCAAGGCCGTTATCGGTAAAAAAGGGGAAACAAATTGCTCAGACATCGAGGGCACAAGTAGAAGTGCCAACCCAACCGATACCGTTGAGGATAGAACAAGCATCACCCGTGCACTCACAAACTCAGTCTTCGAGTTTGAGAGTGGTTTCATTATTTGTCGATCAGAGGGCAGGATTGGAGGAAGAGCGGGGACTTGAGGAGGTAGATCAGCCCAACGCCCGGGAATCAGCTAGTGTCAGTCTATCCTATCAGGAGGAGGAGGAAACAATGGCCGACACCCATTTTCAGCAGATGTTGGACACGGCTTTGGAAGAAGAAGACAACACAGAACAGGGGACCCAAGGGTCGGGAGATACCCAGCTTATAGAGGAGGATGAGCCTGAGCAAACCAGTGCAAGAAGAGGAGGAAGTGCACGAGATGGAGGCAACAAAGAACAGCCCCTTGTCATTTGTAATCCACAGCAGACAGTGCCTGATTGGCTTTCCGACAGAATGAGGAGAGAACCCGAGGATGATACGGATCCGGCCATTGAGATGGAGGAGTTCCTCAGGAGGATCAGTGCGCCACCAGAGAAGAAAAGGGCCCGAAAGTTTTCAAAGATCTCGACTGACGAGTCAGGCTCTCGCACGCTTCAGGTGGCTATTCTGAGGTTTTGAGAATCTCCTTCGTTGATCGGCATCATTTTCATCCTTTTCCGCCATGGTTTCTTCGTTGAAGCTTTTGAGGTTTAGCTTTCAGCACCTGGTACTGGCCAATCTGCCATTAATGGCTGCGGAGCTGCTAACTTTGTTCCTGAAAAATAGAAATAGACCCACCAGAGTAAAACATATTTTTTGATAATTCTGACTTGATCAGTGTGATCGTGAAGGCAATTAATTCTATCAGAATTATTTTCAATCATTTCCGGGAAGGTCCTATTTTTTAGGGTTTCCATAAAAATAGGGGTGTAAAACCCTAATTTTCGTTTTTTCAGAATTTTAACCATAGGTTCCTTGACAGAAACCCACAAAGATTTCATATTTGGTTTGACCTAAAACATACTTTAGATGGCATTTTTATGTTGTTTAGCTCAATTTAAGCAGAATGCCAAAAATTTCATTTTGGGTATAACAAAATCTCAACCGAAAACCTTTTGCATGCAAGCCTAAATCCCATTTTTTCGAAATTCTGACATTCTAGGTTGCATTAGAATTTGATTCTGCACAAAACCCATATCTTAGAATTTGTTCAAAAAAATTCACTTCCCCTTGCTATTTTTAGCCTATCCCCGAGCTTTTTCTGTTTTTCCAAAATTTTCCAAACATACCCGACTTTACAGTCAAAAATCTAGTTTTTCAGAATGCAGTATAATCCCATAAAATATAAGGCCAAACAGGTCTTTCTTCATATCTTTCTGAAAACTACCGATACCGACTTAAGTCATGTTTTTCCCATCGTCAATCTGAACTCATTGGAGGGTATCAGCAGTACTACAATCAAAAATCTTGAACGTTCAGGGATACTTGCAGTGGCGTCCATTCCTGTCTCAGTCTTTGATCTTGAGTTCGTACTTGCTTGTGTCAAGCATTATGACTCGTCTACCAGACAAATCAGATCAACAGATGGAAGGATTATTTGTAGCCTTAAGCCGAGGGATGTAGAAAAATGTTTTTCTATTCCTCCACGTTCAGATCATTTCGCTGTATCCATTTCAGATTGTGACAGAATATGGGAGGAGGACAAGGATAGATGTAACGTCCCCAAAACCGGGTAAACAAAATTTTTCTAACATTTCTTTCCAAACATATAAAAGTAACAAGTAACAAAGACATTGCAATAAAATTCTTCCTTTCTTTACTGATAAATTCATGCAAGTTACAATATATATTTCCACATGAATTCCATTTTCATTGTAAATATAAATCAGAGTACAAAGTAAAATAAATTACATACATAGCTCGTAAGCTTTTGCACAAATAGTAGTAAGATGGTCCAGGTTCCCTTCCTTTCAAATCTTGGTGTATCCGTCGCCTGCGGTGGAGGAGAAACATCACTCAGGCGCTTTTCCGCCAACCACGGACTGTTAATGCGGTCCCCCGCACATCTATCATTCGATAAATGGCCCTCCCTTCGAACGAAGAGATTGGTAAAGTAACCGGCTGCGACAACCCAACTGAGCATAGTGTTGTGTCCTATACATCTAGAACTTGCTATTTCACAATCCCGAACTAGCATGATGGATCACAATGAACTGACAGTGTAGTCTCAACTATCTCACATCTAAGTGGATGTCGTACCTTCCACTACTTTGGCCAAAGTATTCTCATTCAGTACTTCGAATGAAGGTCATCTATCATATACACTACTCAGGGCCGATTTGACTTAAGGCTATCTTACACTACGCATAGGTTTTAGTCCTTCACTGGATAGTCAATCATCCCAGACTATCCTACCTCAATTACTTAAACAGGGAATGGAGTACAGTCAACAAGGGGTCCCTCTGGTACTTCCGAACATGGAAATCTTTATCCATGGAGTACATAGCTTTCTCTAGTTAACCTATTTAACTCTAAAGCTTTTAGACTACCTTGGTACTGAATCCACCCTCGTCCTAGTATTTAAATAACTAGTCCCTTTCCTTTATTTAAGGAGTTCAAGCAGTATTCAAGTAATACAAAACATAAGGTACTTTTACTAAGAAGTAATCAAACATTTCCATTTTTATGTTATTCCTTTTCAAATTCTCCTATGAATTCAAACTAATTCATTCCAACAAGTTTTTAACCTATTTCCAATTCATCGAGCTCTTTAAGCTATTTCTTAATTCAAGAAGCCTTTTCTAATGAAATTTAAGCTATTCCCAATTCAACAAGCTCTTAAGCTATTTCCAATTCCACAAGCCTTTTCTAATGAAATTTAAGCTATTCCCAATTCAACAAGCTCTTAGAAACATAGAGGCTTCCTAATGATTTTCCTTTCATACTACAGCATAATGCAAGGCATAATCAAGCAAACTAATAACTCATTTTAAAAGTCAATGACAGAATTTCTACAAAGATATTCCTCATGCCTGATTTCTTTTTGCGTATGAGCTTGATCGGTAGCTTCAGTTCTTGCTCCACCGTCCTTCGCAGCCTTCTCTCAGCTTGAACAAATACTACTTCCAGGTAAATGCAATTTAGTATGAGGAAAAGTTGCTCTCAGCAATACAGTCTCAAATTGCAAATGGCTTTCACAAAATGGTAATGGCTTTCACAACCTATCTCACAATCTAATTGCAATGATGGTTTGCAACTTACTGTAAATGCAACAGCAGTGTAGGTGAATAAAGCTCTCAACAAGAGGGAATTTTAACACATAGAAATACCACAGCACTGAAATTCGTGATTCCAATGCACAGGAGAGTGAGTGAATGAGTGAATGAGTGCTTTTCAACAATGAGAGTGAACCTATTTATAGGTTTCGAATTCTCATGTTTACTACTTTGTAGGCATGAGAATTCGACACCTCTTCCTTTGAAAATGTCAAAATGTGCAGTGGCAACCGAATAACCAGACACACGGCAAAAATGAGTGATGATTCAACATATTTTCCAAGAATGTTTCAACATATCACTTGTGAATTTCGTGAAGCAACCACGTACAGGTTTAAACATTAAACTTGCCCTCAAAAATGGCGGACTGAAGAAGAAATGGCGTTTTTAGTTACTATTTGAAAATGTCAAGGGTTTCCCACAGTCGCTTATAGTTTCCTTTCACCCACGCGTCCACAATGGTGGCGTTTCATACAGCTGCGACCAAGTCCACATTGTGCGAACTGGGCGCGGGCTTCAAATGCTGCCATTTTCCACTATTCATAACTCAAAACAGTCGCGCGATTTCTTCACGGGAAGAAATCCGCGATTTTCAAATATTTCTTTTAAGTCTTTCAAAAGTCTAAAGTTCAAACTTACATTTCCTTCATTAATTTTTCATGCATTTTCAATGGTCTAGTAAATTTCGAAATTCCTTTCCTTTATTTAATACTTTCTAAAGTTTGAATATTTTGAAATTCCTTTATATGGTAATGCAAAATAATTACCAAAGACTTATACGTCTATTTCAAATCTTTCCAAGGGTTTAGTCATTTTAATATTCTCATTAAAATGTTATTAATACATTTTGTATTATATTCAATATAACATTATTATAGTTTTTAATTTACCTTTATTTAAATATATAAATATATCTATATAATATTTAAATATTACATTAGATATATTAATATATTATATTATCGGTAAGACTATAATAATATCGATATTAAATATATTATTAAATATATTAATAAACTTACCCAGTTTACACTTAAATATATCTATACATGTTTATTTTTAAATCTCCAATTACGTGTATTATAGGCCAGTCAGAGCACCTTTAATAGACGCAATTGCACAAACACGTATATATACTTTTAACTGTAAATTTCAGGCATCAGTAACTTATCAGTTCACATTCAAGGTTCACAGAACAATAAGTCAGTCAATCAAGGAGCACCACTCATAAAGCATAAAGAAGTAATCATAAACTCCTAAGCCTAAGGATGACTTATCATGACAACTTAATCTGACTCGGTTCCCAAAACTCTCAGTGAAGTGTGTGTATGCTCAGCTTGATCAACTTTACCGGTTACTCGACCAAGCCCCTCTCCCGAGTGATGTCTCCCCTCTGCCTGGAAGAATAGTTCCTGTTCCTGCATCCACAGACATACAATCTCGGCAGTTACTTGTTCATAACATCAACAGTATACAAAACGTCTAAGTTAGAATATTCTCAATTCAATACTTTGCATGCAACATAACATTAATAGAAGTACCAACCAAATGAGACAGTCATTTAAATAGAGAAAATTCATTTTGATAACAAAACACGTTTTATTCATATCAAAGATTCACACAATACACTCATTTGCCCTATGCAATAGTAGCTATACAATCGGGGTGTAACAATAGATCACAGAAAAAAGTAGCTCAACGGTGGTTGAAAATTCAGAAAACCAACATGCCAAGGAAGATTGCACGTGCGGATTTCAAGGATGAAATTGCTATTTTGATAACTTCCCTTAACCGGTTAGCAGGTTCTGAAGACGCAAGCGTTTTCCGAACATGCATGTTTTACCTCATCTCACGAGTTATTGATAAAAAAAGAAACATTTGACTGGGCCATGTTTATCAGCAAGTGTCTTCACCAGCAGATTACAGAGTTCCTAAAGATTCACGAATTCCATATGGTAACTTTTCTGGTTTACTTAGTTGCATTTCAAGGCAGCTTTAAATTATTAAAGACCGATGGAGTTCTGTGTGTTCAACGAGTGTACAAATACTACCCTCAGTTGGAGTTTTCGAAAGCTGAACAGGACTTTACAGCAGTGAATGATCACTTTCTTATGAGAACAGTCAGAAATTTAGATAACGAGATGCATCTGAGGATTTCTACAGAGGCACAATCAGCAATGGAAAGTTGGGCAGATTGGTTTATCCAATTTCCTACTTTCACATATATTCGTGTATATGGATATACAGGAGAGCCTCTGATGCTACCGAGGTACCCATCGGATAAGGTTCTTTTCATGGAGTTCATGAGACAGGCACATGAGGTTCACACTTTTCTTCACAATTGACATAAGCCAGCTTTCACCTTTCCGTTTGAGCTAGGTATTTACAAATGCAAAACAGCTGCTGATTGCAAGTTAATGGCACACGAGTTAGAGAAAATTCAGCTTCGGTGTTTTCCTTAGAAGCGTGCCTATGATCCGTTGGGTCATTATTCAGCAAGGTTGGAGCGAAATGTTTCACATTCGGCAGCGCTTGAGGACTTTTGGGTCAATTGTGAGGATGAATTTGAGGTGCGTCATTGTCATTATTGTAGGCTTACTGTTCCACAGATTGCTGATTTCTTGTCAGAGGATGTGGAAGGTTTGTCTGATGATGATGGCGAGATACTACTTCATTCATTCATTAGAGACCAAGTTGCTCGCCAGCCACTTCGTCAACCTGATTGGTATGTTCCATTGAACACTTCAGTGAAAGACTTATCCAGGTTTGTTATCAAAACCACCATGTACTTCCTTGAGAGCAAGCGGAAGCGAAGGGTGATCCCAGTTACAGAGCCGCCAGCAGTGGTAGTTTCTTCTTTACCTTCTACTTCTAGAGCTAAACCTCGAGTCAAGGTTACTATGAGGCCGCCTGAAGGGGTTAAAATGGGAATTAATTCAAAAGGAAAAAGCATCACCAAAAGAAAACAGGTTGAGAAGGAGCCAACACTTCCAGTTACAGAGACAGTACTTCTAGAACCAGTTATTCAGACTGAGGCCGGTTTGTCATCTCCAGGTTCACCTTTTTCAGCGCACTCATCTCCCATAGATATTGATTCGGAGCCTGAGATTTTGATACATGAGACCTGCATACCAGTGGATTTGCCAGCCGCTGATACAATAGAAACGACTCCACCTCGAGAGGACAATATTCCTTGTTCATCTTGGCTTGAGAAGTCATTGGAGAGGGAGAGGCGTATGCCTTCATATAATCTTGATTTATCTGAGTTTGGTGAGCCCTATCAGAACAGGTTGAATAAGAGGGCCAGAAAGCAGATAAATATTGAGAAGAATCTTGAGGCAGAGATCGTCATAGAGGTTGCTATTCCTCCAAAAGACAAATACTTGGATGAAGTTGATGTTGGTGATTTTACCTTCGTCAAAACTAATCTGGGTAAGAATACTCGACACACCGACGTGAATCTATTCAGAGTCGTCACGAGTAATCTAGAGGAGCGCGTCATGAAAGATGGTGAGGATAAGGCAGTTCTCAAGGCTGAGATTAGACAACTTCGCAGGTACATCTCGGGTTTGCTTCATGGCAACGAGGGGCAAGCACTTTTACTTCCACAACTTCGAGAAACCGCCGCAGAATAGCAGAGGATTCAACACTTGGTTAATCGAGGAAAGCTACTGGATACCTGGATTGAACACTTTATTGTTGTTGGTCAACACCTCCTCACAGAGCTATATCAGTTGAGGGTTGACGCACATAGTCTTCGCCAGAGAATTCAGGAGCGCGAGATTTGCATAGCCGAGCGTAAGCTGAAGGACCTGATTTTGATATCACAGCTTGCAGGAATCTATGACGCCATTGAAGCAGATGGAGATCAGAAGAAGGTCTTCACTTGGAGAGAATTGTATCTTTGCAGGGTGGAGACATATGACAGGATTTCTGCTAAGATGAGCATGATTCAGGAAAAGGTTGTTGCAGCTCTTCGTTTCATCAGCGAGTACATCACTCAAATCCCATGTCATTATCGGCATGAGGATGGTACTTACGCCGAGTTAGAGGCAGTTCAAGCTGAGTTCGAAGAGTTAGTTCGTGATAACCTATGTGGAGGGCCAGAGGCGTCCAAGATGGAGGAGTTTACAATGCTGACTATCAGTTTCAAAAAGGTGACCATAGAGGTTAGAGATAGTCAGAGGGAGATCCGAGATGGAGACAAAGAGTTGGACAAGCAGTTAATCATCGTGGACAACGTCAAAGTGCCAGATGATGATACTATTGATAAATTCCTGGAGGAGATGATAAACTTGGAGTAGATTTTCAGTTAGATCATGCAGTTGGTTACAATGATGAGTCATCAGAGGTAGTTAACTCGAGGCTTCTTTCCGAGTTAACTTGCTGTTATACATTACATGCATGTCTTTCTTGGAAACATCTACATATACTTGGAGATTAGATTAGATTTTTCAGTTGACTGATGATAGCATTCCAGTTGACTTGCTTTCAATAAGGACGTGCATGTTGCACCTTGTCCATTTAGATTAGATGTTTCAATTAACAGATGATGGTTTTCCAGTTAACTGTAAAGTTTCATTCAATTAGGGTTTAGGAATAGGATCTTGCATGCATTGCAACACTTTAGTTGACTCAAGGTGATTTTAGGGTTGCCTACACCTTGAAGTCTATAAATAAGAGCTTTAAGCTCATTTGTAATTTAACTTTTGCTTGATAGCATACATGTTGCGCCTACCTTGCCTGTAGTATTGCTATTATTGTATCTGTTCAAAGAGTAATTGTTGTTATAATAAATTGCTGCGCCTACCTTGCCTTCATGTTATTGCCATGGTGTTTATTCAACCTTAGTTAAATGGGGTTGCTGGTTTGATCGTTATTGCATGCGTGTTGCGTCTATACAATCTACTGTCCCAGTTGCTTACCTTTTGTTTTGTTTATTATTAGCCTGTTCAGAAGAGCAAATAGTTGCGCCTACCTTGCCTTCATGTTGTGAAACTGTACTTAAAGCTTATCGTTTGATGTGTGTTATAGTAGACTCATTCAGCCAAGCAGATAGTTGCGCCTACCTTGCCTTCATGTTGTGAAGCTGTACCAGGTTTACCGTTCATTTTGTTTGTTTTAATAAACTTCTTCCCGGATTAGCAAATAGTTGCGCCTACCTTGCCTTCATGTTGTGAGCCCGCACCTGGAGTTTATCGTATAATACATTCCTGCTCCATTTCCTCATGCTCTGTTTCTTGAGGAAATTGGATAGATTTAAAGAAGTTAGCTTAGTTGTAGTTACATGATCTGCGAAACCAGAAAATACTTAGCTGCAACGTTCTAGGTTTTCTTAACCTTGTGCCTCTACCAGCTGAGAACAAAAAGATAGGACATTAGTTTAGTTTTCTATTTCATGCATTCCAGCACAACGAGGGAGCTTCCCCTCCTAATTTGAAGAGCACTCATTATGTAGTGTGCATAGCTGTCCATACAAACTCACACTCCAGAGGTGTTAGTTCTTACGCCAACAGCTATCACCAAACACCAAATCAGCAAAGCTAGGAGCTTCATGACCGTAAAGAGCCAAGAAAGGTGACATCCTTATTGACATGTGGAAAGTAGAATTATAACAATACTCTCCTATGTGAAGCCATTTCACCCATGCTCTTTGCTGCTCCGAAACATAGTTTCTCAAATAGCCTTCCAACCACTTGTTCACTATCTCAGTTTGTCCATCGGTTTGGGGGTGATAACTAGTGCTTCGAGTAAGCACTGTACCACTCATTCTAAAGACCTCTTGCCAAAAAGTGCTTAGGAACTTGCTGTCCCTATCACTCACAATGTTTTTTGGCAACCCATGTAACCTAAACACCTCATGAAAAAACAGATCTGCAACCTGCGCTGCTGAGAAAGAGCTGGTAATGGCAAAGAAGTGAGCAAATTTTGTTAGTCTGTCCACTACAACATAGATACAGTCTTTTCCTTGGACCTTGGGCAACCCCGTGATGAAGTCCATCGATATGCTTTCCTATTTTTGATTGGGAATTGGGAGAGGCTGCAGCAGACCAGCAGGTAGGGTATGCTCATTCTTGTTCATTTGACAAGTGGGACACTCCTGAATGTAGTGTTGAACTTCCCCTTTCAGCTCTTTCCAAGAAAATCTTTCCCGAATCTGCCTATATGTCTTGAAGAACCCTTGATGACCAGCAAGTGGAATGTCATGAAATGTCAACAAAATCTTCTTTTTGAGCTTAGAATCAGCCACCAAAAAGATTCTACCCTTGTAGTGTATCAGCCCTTCAACCACCTTGTACCGTTCGTCATGAAAAGTTCCCTCAATGATGCTGGTTGCAAACTGATTTTTGGCATAATCAACAAGCAACATGTCCTTCCAATCAGTAGTAAGCTCACATAATGAGTTCAAATGAGGTCTCCTAGATAGAGCATCGGCCACAATATTGTTTTTACTTTTGACATATTCAATGTCAAAATCGTAAGCTTGAAGCTTACTCACCCACTTTTGTTGCCTCTCGTTCAAATCTTTATGATGCATGAAGTGCTTGAGACTATTATGATCAGTCTTGACCACAAACTTGCTCCCCACCAGATACTATCTGAACTTAGCTAATGCATGCATAATGGCAAGCATTTCCTTGTCATAGATGGAGCAGGTCCTTTCAACACCTCTTAATTTTCTGCTCTCAAACACAATGGGATGTTTGTCTTGCATCAAAACAGCCCCGACTCCTTCACTGGATGCATCACACTGTAGCTCGAA
Source organism: Sequoiadendron giganteum (assembly GCA_007115665.2). Classification (NCBI taxonomy): domain Eukaryota; kingdom Viridiplantae; phylum Streptophyta; class Pinopsida; order Cupressales; family Cupressaceae; genus Sequoiadendron; species Sequoiadendron giganteum. Next base: position 502,809,751 of record CM021106.1, read on the forward strand.
CAACTTGGAAAAGTCTGGAGTAGCTAAAACCGGACAAGAGCTCATGATCCTCTTAAACTTATCAAAAGTAGTTTGGGCCTTTTCTGACCAACAAAAAGCCCCCTTTTTCATGAGGTCAATAAGAGGAGCAGCATTATGCAAATAGCCCTTCACAAATCTTCCGTAGAATCCACAAAGACCCAAGAATCCTTTCAAATGAGTCAAATTCTTAGGAGGTGGCCAATCAACCATTGCTTTGATCTTTCCAGGATCAACCTTAACTCCTTCAGCACTGATTATATGACCAAGGTACAGCAACTCCTTCATCCCAAATTCACATTTGGATTATTTTGCGAACAAACTCTCTGATTCAAGGATGCTAAGCACTTCCTCCAAGTGCTTGAGATGTTCTTCCCATGTCTTGCTGAAGATCAGAATGTCATCAAAAAATATCAATACACACTTCCTCAACTGCTTTTGAAAGACTCTGTTCATACAAGACTGGAAGGTAGCAGGAGCATTAGTCAACCCAAATGGCATGACTAGAAACTCGAAGTGGCCATAGTGGCATCTAAATGTTGTCTTCTCAACATTAGATCCTCTCATCCGAATTTGGTAGTAGCCTGATCTCATATCGATCTTTGAAAAGAACTTGGCTCCATGTAGCTCATCAATGAGCTCATCGATCCTCGGGATGGGGTATCGATTTTTGATGGTGCTTTGATTCAAAGCACGATAGTCCACACACATGCAGATGGTACCATCCTTCTTCTTCACAAGAACAACTGCTGAAGCGAAGGGACTCTTGCTTGGACGAATGAAGCCCATCTCCAAGTGTTCCTGAATATTTTTTTCAATCTCGTCCTTCTGCTTCTTAGGGTACTGATATGGAGTTGTAATAACTGGTTTAGCTCCTTTGTTGAGCTCTATGACATGCTCTGAACCCCGTTCAGGAGGCGGTCCAGGAGGTAAATCAGCAAACACCTTACTCCTTTTTGTGAGTACCAACTGAATATCAGGAGGATAGTCTCTCTTTGTTTCGACCGGACTAGTAGGAAGAATCATACATTCTGCAGCCCACTCAACTTGTTCATTACGAATCAGCCTTGCCATTCTCTTGAATGACACTATCCAAGGACCACCATTGGACATTCCTCTTAGCACTACCTCCTTCCCATCGAATTGAAACTTGAGCTCCATGGTTTGCAGATTTAGAGAGATCTCTCCGAGGGAACGTGTTGTGACCTTTTCCACACATCACCCCATCCAAGATGGGGACCCCCTAATTTTTGCTCCATTCTGGTCTTTTGGCTTTGCGTCTCTCTCTCTGGTCCTTTTGTCTTTTCAGGGATGTCCCATCGTTTGACCCAGGTTAAAGTATTGATTAAGTCTGTGGAATTAGGGTTTTTTATCCTTCAGGTTTTTTAAGGTCAAACCAGGTTATCAAATTGAAATCTGAGCTTAGTACAGCAATCACAAGGCATCCAGCAAAGTCCCACTGAATTTTCATTGAATTCTGACAACTTACTATTTATAGTAAGTGCTCAATCGGGGACTGTTTCAACAGGATTTTGGAATTCTGTCAGCTTCGACACATTCAAAACACATCAAGCTACTTGCACGTAAATTTTGAGCCAGATCAGACAACTTGCTATTTTTAGCAGTTCAGGCTTTAGGAGCCATTTTCAAGGGTCAAACATATGATTCTTCATTGCATGTCCGGAGATTACTTCTAGGTTTCTCGAAACCTTCACAACGATATAACATGCAAACCGAGACGATCACTTTCAGAGTTCAGCCTTCAGAGGCTATTTTTAGGGTTTGCATGCAGAGTTCTCTAACGCATGTCTAGATATCCCTTCTGGGTTTTTCAAAAGCTTCACAACAGTGTGACATGCAAGCGGAGAAGATCAGGTTTTGAGGACTTACTATTTTTAGCCAAAGCCTACATGCAGACCAGTTTTCTGGGTTTTTTTGGGTTTCTTGAGATCCCACAGGCGATATGACATGCAAAATCATCCGGCAGTGGATGAGTCACTTTTTGAGGAAGTTTCTATAAATAGCAGTTTCACCCCGGCCACCCAACACTTCAGTTCAGCGTACATAATGACATGCAGAAGAAACAAAGTCAAACGGAGACCTTTCTGGATACATGCAAGTCAAATTATGGTTTCCACTTTTTTAGGTGGTGAAATCCAAAAATGGCCAGAACAAAGCACCCCACCGACATCAGCATACTTCAAGGTACCTGTTGGCAAAATTTGAGCATAATCGGAGAACTTACTATTTTTAGTAAGTCAGGCCACGGCTATAAATAGCAGGTATGCACCCGAGGTTGGCATGAACACGACACTCAAGTTATCAGGATCGGGCATAGCAAGTTTTAGGTCAAACGGAGCTACTAAAGACAGGCAACTTTGAAACTTACTATAAATAGCAGGTGGCTATAAATAGCAGGTCAGGGCAGAGGACTGGCAAAACAGGTTCACAAGGCAGAGAGTATCATATGGTGAAATTTTCAGGCAAAACGGAGCTATAGGGGTCGAAAATCAAGGGACTTTCTAAAAATAGCCTAACTTGCCGAAAATAGACGGTGAAGACGAAGGCAGGCAGAGGTATGAAAAAATTTTCTAAGTCTGGAAAATGAAAGTTGCCTAGTGAAAATGCGCCCCAGTCAAGGTGATGAAGACTTAAAATATTCTAAGTATGGAAATGAAAGCTCATGTGTGAAAATGCGCCCACCTCAAGATTGATAACCTGAAATATTCTAAGTGTGAAATTGGAAGTCACACATGCCAAATGCGCCTTCACTTGAAAGTACCACCCTTGAAATGCGCCCACCATGGAGACCTCTTGAAAATTTCCTAAGGCAAAAAAAATGGAAGTCTCACCTCTCAAATGCGCCCATGATAAAGATCAAAGCTTCACTAAGGAAATGCGCCCAAGGTTATTGGAGGCCTAAAAATGCCTAAGGCATAAAGTGAAAGCTTCCTAGGCAAAATGCGCCCACCTCCAAGAAAGGGAAAGGAAGTCTAAAAACGCCTAAGGCATGAAGTGGAAGTAGGGACATTGAAATGCGCCCTCAAACAAAAGCTTGCCACCCTAAATGCGCCCAGCCAAGATGAATTCATCAAAAACGCCTAAGGCACAAGAATAAAAGTACGCCTAGTCAAATGCGCCCAAGGTGGTGATGGGAAGATCAAAATTTTCTAAGTGTGGAAACGTGGATAGGACCCTAGTGAAATGCGCCCAAGCTAAAGCAAAGATGTTGAAAAGGCACCTAAGTATTGAAAATGAAAGTTCACCCTCTCAAATGCGCCCAGCATTGTGAGAGCCATCCAAAATATTTCTAAGGCAAAAAAAACAAAAGCTGAAAGTATCAAATGTGCCCAAGGTTGCTGGAGACTTAAAACGTCTAAGGCACGAAATGTGAGTAGCATATGCCATTTGCGCCCAAGGAGAAATGAGAAACTTGGAAATTTCTAAGGCACAAAATCAAAGTGGACATGTTTAATGCGCCCAAGTTGAAACAAGGAGGCGAAAAATATACAAGGCATGGCGAAATGAAAGAGGGCTATGTTAAATGCACCCTCAAGATGATGGAGTTTCCAAAATTTTCTAAGGCATGGAAATTTGAAAGTGCAACTAAGTGAATGCGCCCATGAAGAAGTAAAGTCTTAGAAATTTTCTAACACTGAAAGTGAAAGTAGAAACATGAAAATGCGCCCTTGTGGAAGTAAAGTTCTCAGAAATTTTCTAAGTGTTAGAAAATAAAAGCACATGGTAGCAAATGCGCCACAGAACAAAAGCAACCCAGCTGAAATAAAATACCCAAGGGTAAAGTGAAGTCTTCAAAATAAACTAAGGTGTTGGAAGGAAATAAAAGCTCTCTAGCTAAAATGCACCTAAAGAATTGAGAGAGTGCTAAGAGAGTTCCCAAGGCATGGAAATTTTAAAATTGAATAAAATAAAATGCCAAGGGGTCAAGGGCGCCAGAGGTGTAAAGTGAGAGATTTTTCTAAATGAAATAAATATTTCATCAAGAAAAATATACGCCTAAGGGGGTGAGGATTTAAATTTGCTACTAAGTGTGTGAGGTGGAGAAATTCCTAAGGCATGGGAATTTAAAAAAAGTGAATGAGAAGAAAATATGCCTTGAATGTCGTTGAGCTCGAAATTTATTTTTCCTAAGGCAAGCATGGAGATTAATGAAGTGGACACAGTGACGAAGTTTTATTTCCAAGGCGGAAGCAACTGATATATTTTTCCATGGCTCAAGTAAAGATTAAATGAACCCGTTCAAAAGGCACCCATGGGTTGACAAAATTGAAAAACTGATTTCCTAAGGGAAATTTTAATATTTCTAGAGGAAATTCGTTTTGCCTAGATTATTTTCCTAACGGAAATTAAATCTCAGAGGATGAGTTATTTTGAACAGGCAAGTGATTTTAAATCACCCGGAGTTGAATATTTTAAAGAGAAAATTTAAAATGTCTAAGGCAAATTTTATGAGATTGAAGATTTAAATGACAGACATTTTAAATAATTTTAAATCTCCCATGAATTTTTTCGAATTGAATTTAATTGAATATTGGCGAGAATATTAAAATGAATTTTTTTCAATCAAGTCGAATTTTTTTACAAGAAAGGAATCCTTATTAATGGCAACTGCCATAATGACTGGCTGACAACTAGCCCACTACTGCGCTTGAATTAGAAGATTTTGAATGAAGAGAGTGGCGCATTGATAAAGGTGCCAAAAATAGCCCCAACACTAATCAGCAGGATTCTTCACGAAGAGTTATTTAAACAACTTCATTTCTTTCATTTCTTCACACGTTTCGAAGAGCTTGGAATTGTTGAAGTGAGGAATTTTGTGAGAGATTGAAATATTTTTTTTCAGTTGCTGAGAGTGAGTTTGAGTTTTACTTTGAAAGTCGAAGTTGCTGGAGGAATTTTATTTCCAAGTTGCTGAGAGTTTTCTTTCCGAAGGGCTGAAGGTGTGTTGCTGCAATTTTCGAAATTGCATGATGGAGGGCTGAGAGTTTATTTCCAAGCTGTTGAAGTTGCTACGATTTTTTTTGAAGTCATAGAGGTTCCCAAGTTGGTGCAGATTTTACTTGTTCAAGCTGTTGAAAGCTAGTTGCTGTTGGAGTTGAGAAGAAATTGCAGCAATCTCTCTTCATTTCTTCATTCTTCAAGTTGCTGAAGTTGAAAGTTGAAGGTTCACAGAAGTTGAAGCAAAAGATTTGATTTATCTTGTGCTGAAAAATTAGCTACATTGCTGAAAGTTGTTGGTGTGCTGCGAATTTTCTTCACCAGTCGGAGGCCAAGTTGCTGAAAGTTTTTGAGCTCAGAGTTTCTTTATACAGTTTGAGATGGCTGGAGCAAAGGATGTTGCAGGAACAAGAAGAGCTGCAGGCAGAGCTGCAAACACTGAAATGGGCAAGGCTAACTCATCCCGGCAGACAATGATCAAAAGGCTCGCCAAGTCATTTCTCCCAAAATCGGCAATTGTTCCAAAGTTGGCAGGATTAGGTGACACCAACCTCGGGTCGTTTAATCTAAATGCACTCAAGTCTAGGATGTACGGACTGGGAGGCCATCAATCGTCAGTCACGGCACATAACATCATGAAGAGTGGTATCTATGCAGCCGCTGGTTTTCCACCCGCAATTCAGTGCCCAGAGCTAATTATGGAGTGTGCGAACTACTACAAGCCAGAGCATAGAACCATTGTCTCTCCGTTCGCAAATTGCTTGCCAACTTCACGCCAAATGCCATCGGAGAGGCATTTGGGATTCCTACCGCCGAAAAGATGCTTTACAGATCAAAGGAGAGGACAGATAAAATGCACTCCACCTCCTTCGAGAGGATTGTTGCGGTCATCAACAGAGTCTGGATGTAAAAGCCAAAGCCACCTCGCACTAGACTCCCAAAGCAGATAATTACCGAAGATGTGAAACAGGAATACTGCGACTTGATGATGATGCTTAGCTGAATAAATGGGAGTGCACAAGCCTACTTCTTCGAGCCTTGGATGTTCTACTTCATTGAGATCATCTTGGAGGGAAAGGAGTGTGTTGACTGGGCAAGAATGATCAGTGATAACATAGATGAACAGTTCAGGAGCCTGAGGGGGAGGAAAACCTTTTACATGAGCTCATATGTGATATATATGCTGGCAAGAATGACTAAGTACCGAGGGATTACATACAAGGAGCCAATAGGCTGTGCACCTGATCAGTTCAAAATCCATGAGGCCTGCACACAGTTGCATCCAACTAACCCTGCCAGTTACAGACGGGCTAATGATGCATTCATAATGCACATCACGAGGACCCTTCAGCGGAGAACGCAGCAAAGAATATCCAAAGAGGCACAAGCATTGATCGAGGAATACGGATATTGGCTCATCCAATTTCCGAAATTCACTTACATTAGGCTGCAGGGGTTCACTTCGTATCCATACCGGCTACCGAGGTACCCCACCGATCACATTATAATGCTGGAAATATCTAGGTAGTTGATCGCTTATAATAAGATTCAGAAAAAGAAGAAGAAGGGTGGACTTGACTTTCCTATTGCCATGGCAAATTCCACAGAGGTGTGTCCCTCCTTGCAGGCAGCTCAAAAGGCAGAGGATGAGCTGCAATTCTATCATCTATCGTATCACACAGGCAGATAGGATTTCGATCTGTACAGAAACATCTGAATGATACAGAACGTCGAGTACCGACACAAGGCCCACATTGAGGACTTTTGGGCAAATGCTATTGATGAGGTTGAAATAAGGAAAAGGATGTTTTCCAGGCTTCCCCTCAAATTGATCAGGGAATGTGAGATCATCCCAGTTCCCGACCAGGTGGAAGAGGATGTCAACGTTATGCAACCCGACTATGGTTCAGTCAGGGATACTTCGGTCCCACCACCTGATTGGTCCGAGCCAGAAATCATGGACTTGGACACGCTCTCTATTCCGGTGTTGACTTTCACAAGAGCTTGGGTCGATAGACATGTATGCAAACTTAAGAGCAGATCGATCGCCCTTACTTATAGCTTGATGGGTGACCCAAGGCCACTATCAGTGAGAAGGGGAAAACAGGTTGCTCAAACACCGGAAGCACAAGTAGAAGTACCAACCCAGCCGATACCGTTGAGGATGGAACAAGCATCACCTATGCACTCACAAACTCAGTCTTCGAGTTTGAGAGTGATTTCATTATTTGCTGATCAGAGGGCAGGATTGGGTGAAGAGCGGGAGCTTGAGGAGGTGGATCAACCCAACATCCGAGAATCAGATAGTATAAGCGTCAGTGCATCCAGGGCTGGCCGACAAGAGGAAGAAGAGGAAACAGTGGCTGACACTCATTTCCAACAGATGTTGGACATGACATTGGAGGAAGAGGAAAACACAGAACAGGGGACCCAAGGGTCGGGAGATACGCAGCTCGTGGAAGATGATGAGCCTGAATAGAATAGTGCAAGAAGAGAAGTACACGAGGTGGAGGCAACAGAAGAGCAGCGCCTCGTCATTTGCAATCCACAACAGACAGTGCCGGATTGGCTTTCGGAGAGAATGAGAAGAGACCTCGAGGATGATACAGATCCAGCTGTCGAGATGGAGGAGTTCCTCAGAAGAATTAGTGCGCCTCTAGAAAAGAAGAGAGCCAGGGAATTCTCGAAGATTTCGACTGACGAGTCAGGCTCCCGCACACTCCAAGTTGCTATCCCAAGGGAAGAGTATGATCGAGCCGAGGAGAGGCCCGAGAACTATGTGATCACCACCGTAGAGTTGGGTCGTCCTACAGGAGCCCAAATTGTCGAGGAGTTCGATAACTCCTATCAGGCGTTGAAGGATCAGTTGCTCGGAACAGAAGGGAAGTATAAGAAGTTAAAGAGAGAGCACAAAACCTTGATTGGATATGTGCAAAGTCTAGCACGTCCAGGTGAACAGGCAGACCCAGCAGTAGAACTCCCACCTGAGCTTCCGAGGGAGTTGGTTATTGGCTTGGAAGACCTAAAGAAGATGGAGACAGAGGCAGACAAATGGGTCAGCCATGTTCGAGCTGATACAGAGAAATTTATGGAAGACCTTGCCGACGCTTATCAGCAGGCCTCGAATATTTTGGCACGCATGGATATGGTAGATCAAGCTTGGGGCGATACCCGCATCTATCGGATTGGCGTTTCAATAGCACCTCTGGAGTGCTTATTGGAAACGGACAGCTATTGCAAGTGTGTTAGTACATGCTCTTCGGATTATAGAGAGGAAGATCTCTCTTTGCTGATTTTATACTGTAAAAAAGGGGTGTACTAAGATTTCCTATCTTTTTTACTCAGCGGTAGGACACAAGGGTGCATAAACCAATGCGCCGTAGCTAAGCTTTTTCTCTGGTTTCCGCAGATCTTAACTACGACTAACTAAGCTTCTAAACTATCCTACCTCCTCAAGAAAAACAGAGCATGAGGGCATAGGAGCGAAATGGTATGGTTGGATCACTTGAATCCTCCGTCTCAATGGAATATGGCCGAGGCTCTGAACCTTCGGATATATACCAAGATAGGGCTCGATACAAGCAAACACTCGTTACGGTAAACTGGATCTGAGACTTGCCAAGGAGGAGGAACCCCTATCCGAGGTATAGGCTTGGAAGCAGCTCACTGGAAACAACAAGGAACGATGGCCTTTCTAACAGGATTCCCGAGGAGGTGACGACACCTGTCCAAAGTCTAGGCTGCAAGAAAGATCATTAAACAACATCAAACGATAATGATTGATGACAAAATATCCAAGGAGGCGACGACACCTGTCCAAGGAGGAGATTGAAACAATGCACTATTTAAAAACAAGACTTTGAATAACTCAAATAATTAGATCAATCAAGCTTGCACCATCTGATTTATTCTTTAAGATTCTTCAAAGAATTACAAAGGTCGGGACAGCAAAGGCACGAAATCATGCACAATTGCGATCAACCAACGAACTCTCATCCAAGAGTGAACAGATATAAACAAGCGAACTCTGGCAACAGTGGCGCAGCAATTTTGCTAGCAAATAAAGGTTAAACAAATAAAGAACCTAAGGCTCTTATTTATAGGAACTCAAAGGAGTAGGCAACCCTAAAATCTCCTTGAGTTAACAAACAGTTCTTGCCAATCAGCAAGATATTATTCTATGTCTAAATGTAGGTGAGCAAACAGTTAACTGGAAATCTACTTCAGTTAACTGAAACTAAACAAAAGTCAAACTGGAAGTCTACCTCAGTTGACTGACACCTAACTAAAAGTGAACTTATGTTACAAATGTGTCTCCAAATAGACATCCACCTTTTGAGGAAATCTGAGATCCACAAATCGTGGGAGTCAAATAGACATCCTAGATTAGTGGGATCTGACATGCATGATCTGTGGAGATCTGGAGTCAACTTGGAAAGGGGCATCAAGTTGACTTCAGTCATCATTAATGCTATTTGGAGGGTAGGACGTCCTCCCTTGGTGCTTTACACCTCTTCACCACTGGTCAACAAAGTCTCTATCCAGTCATTGACCTCTTCGGCCTCCGGGCAATTAATGCTCTTCAAGATGACTATGTGGCATCTAAGCATTTCTTCACCCGTCGTAAGCTGCTGATGATAGGTTATGCATTGGGCAGCTGCTTCATCTAACTGGACAGACATGGCTGCAATTTTGGCTAATTTGCAGCCATTGGGATCTTCAAGGAATGAAGATCGGATGACATCCTGGAATCGTGTCTGCACGGTTTCAAGTTCCACATATTCTCCTCCTTCCCGCTGATATTCTAACTCAGGGAAGGATATTACCAACGTTCTTGCGAAGTTGATAATATTGGCGACGAAGCGTCTATAGTCAATCAGCTCCACAGAGTTGGCATCATAGGCCTCACCTTGTATGCCACCTGTTCTTTCCACTCAAAGAGATGGTGTTTATTTTCTGTGGTCGTAACTGATTCATATGCTTGTTGCAAATCAGCAACTGTCGCCTCCTCTCTCGGCCTCTCTTGAGCTGCCTTTATATCTGATTTCTGGATTTCTGATCGAAGTCCATGTGCTCTGTCTCTCAGCTGATATGCTTCTGTCAACACACACCGCCCTTTGACAACAAACTCATCCACTTGACGTCTCAAGTGTTTACCGTATGTAATCAACTGATGATGGTTCCTTTCAGCTGGGAGATCCAACAGTCCTTGAGGCAAAGCCGAGGAGTTTGGAGTGTCATGTATCAAACTAGAAATGTACAACTTTAGCTGACGGATTTCAGCCTTCAAGGCTGCTTTGTCTTGTCCATCTTTTGTCATCCTTTCTTTGACACTCGCCGAGGCAATTCCAAGAAGGTCTGCCTCCACCTGTCGAGTGGTCTTTCCAAGGTTCACCTTTGAAAGCGTGAAATCCTCAACCCTCACATTATGTATATCTTTGTCTTGAGGTGGGGCAGCAGTCTCTATGATGACCTCGTTCTCTGCATTCTTTTCTACATGTGTCTGCTTCTTCAACTTCTTTACCGGCATGTCTTGTGGGACATGATGGAATTCAGAGAAGTCAAGCTGATATGAAGGCCTCTCCCTCTTTCTCCCAAGCGAGCTTTCCAGCCAGATAGAATCTCGGCTAGCATCGCTGGGAGGAGGAACATAGGTCCCCTGAATGCTAGAAGAACGAGACTGTGCCGTGGCAATGTCTCGTGGTGGCGAGTCCAAATCAATAGGACTTTGTGACCTCTGTGATGGTGGTGAAGATGGTGGCTCTGTTTCTATCACTGGCACCGCTTCTGCTACAACTTCTTCTACAATGGTTTCCGCCTCTACAGCGATTATTTCAATCACTGGTTCTTGTGTAGTTGCAGCGGTCTCAACTGTCTCAGGCAAATTGGTGGCTGTCTCCACCTGTACCTCTTGCCGGCTTGTGCTGGCAATTCCTTTTCTCCCCCATGTGCTTCCTGACATCCGCATTCCTTCTGGAGGAAAGCTCATCTTCTTCTGTCTGGGTTTCCTCCTAGACGTGGAAGGTAGTGTAGACTGAACCGCTGGCGGCTCTGATCGGGGAAGTACTACCTTCCTTGTCCTTTTACTGTCCAGGTAGAGTTGACTGTGTCGAACTACTCTACCCGTTCTTTCCTCAATAGACGTACTCTCTTTCGCGTACCAGTCTACCTTGCCGAGTGGTTGTGAATCCACTAGACCCGTGAAGAAGGAAGAAAGAATAACTTCTCCTTCGTCTTCAGATAAGCCCTCGATGTCTTCTGACATGAATTCTGCAATCTGTGAGAGCTTGAATCTGCTATGGTTCCTTCTTCTCACTTCGAACTCATCTTCGCAGTTGACCCAAAATCTTCCATGAAAGGTTCATGTGATGATCTTTGCTCAAGGTGAGCTGCGAAGATGCCTCTGGGGTCATAGGATGGCCTCCTGTCGATGAGGTACTTGAGATTAAATCTCACTATTTCTTGGCTTATCAACCTTGCATCGGCTGCAGTTCTGCATCTGTAGAGTCCCATCTGAAGAGGAAAGTTCACTGCAGCCTTTTTCTTTACGCGAAGGTAAGAGTGAACATCGGCCAATTGCCTCAGGAATTCCATGAACACTACCCTATCTGAGGGGTAGCGTGGCATCATGGCGGGGTGGCCATTATAGCCATACACGCGTATGTAGGTGAAAGTGGGGAATTGTATGAACCAATCCGCCCAGTCCACCATTGCTGCCTTAGCTGCTGGTGAAATACGCACGTGCATCTCATGGTCTAGCTCGTGCACGGTGTGCATAGTAAAAAGGTCATTTATTCTTTTGAAATGTCTTTCCGCTAGAGTGAACTCCAAGCGAGGAAAGTATTCTTGTACCTTTTGCACACCCAGGGTTCCCACAGTGTTTAATGTTCTGAAATCGCCTTGGAAGGCTATCAGGTAGACCAGGTATGAACACATGTGGAAACGGTGCTCTTCTAGAAATCCGGTGAATTGTTGGTGGAGTGTGTCACTGATCAGGGAGGCCCAGTCGTAACGTTCTTTTCTGCTGATTATCTTGCCAATAATGTAGAACATCCACGGCTGGAAGGATTTTCCCTCCTCTTGTCCAGTGACTCTGCTGAGTAGGGTGATTAGCACTCCGTACTCGTCTTTGAATTCTCCTCTACCAACTACTCTGGGCAAACTGTTCCTCTTTGTTTTCAGCCAATGTTCAGCCATTATAAGCGAACACTTGTCTTTTGAAGCCTCGAATGCCTTTTCGCATTCTGTCACTGATATGACCTTCTTGGTAGGGCATGGTGGGATTGCAAAACAAGTCTCTATGTCTACTGGCTTCAAGCTGCAAATCACCCTCCCGTCAACTGACAGGATCTCTCTTGTAGTCGGGTTGTAATGCTTAGTGCAAGCAATTACAAGCTCGATGCTTTGTAAGGTGATTGGAATAGATGCTGCTTGAAACAAACCGGATTCTTCGATGTTCTGCAATGTGATTTGATTCATGCCCTCCAAGTCTTCAGAACTGACCTCTGGATTTTTCTGCCATAAGTCTGTATCAGTCGTTTTCAGGTAATCATGGTATAAGACTGTTTTGGTCTTGTATTGTACCTGAGAGTACTGCATTCTGAAAACCTTGAATATTGACTGGGCACTTGACCCTGTTCTGACACTTTTCTGGAAATGCTAAAAATAGCCTCGCCGGGGGTAGTTTTTACGAAAAAATCTGAGACATGGGTTTTGTTAAGAATGATTTTCTAAACAGACCCAGATCGTCAGAAATTCGAAAAAACGAGTTTTTCTTTGACATGCAAGAGCCCTTCGGTGGCAGAGGCAGCAAGGGCACCAGAAAGTGATTTTTCTCGAAAAAATCTAACACATGGGTTTTGTTCGTGCTTCAGAGCCAAACAAACCCAGTTTGTCCGTTTTTCAATATTATGACTTTTTCGGAAACCCTAAAAAATAGGGGCAGCAGGGCTACTTTTTCTGAAAAAATCTACCATGTGGGTTTTGTTGAAAAAGCTGTGCTGATCATACCCAGTTGGTCAGATCTGTGAAAATCTGTCGTTTCCTGTGACATGCAAAAGAAATATAGACAGAAGTAGAGGAAATAGACGGAAGATGGATTGGAAGTTATAAACTGCCACTTGTAATAATCTGTCTCTGGAAACAATCTTGGGAGAAGAATGCTTTTACTGCCAATTATCTTCAAAAATATTGAAGATCCGTTCAAAACCCCTGCCAGATCTTGAAAACTTGTTCTTGGGAGCTACTTGATGTTTTATCCTTCAACCTGCAAAAAAGAATAATGAGGAAAAGGGACGCCTAGCATGAATATAAAGCAATTAGGGTTAAGATCCACAAAGTATGGAAGATAACTCATCATTCAGTCCTGATTTGGAGTTCCAAAAGATGATTTCCACTGATTGTGGAGTGTTTTTCTCTTTTTTGGCTCCAAATTTGCTAACTCAAGTCAACATTTCTGTTTGACTTTCCTTTAGGCGTCCAACCTTGAGTTTGATCTTTTTTGCCTATTTTGCAAGCTGAAGTGCTCCTGTTTGATCTTCGATTCAGGTTGCTCAGTTGATCTCGAGCAGTATCTGACAGTTCTGTTGTTGAGGCAGGATCAGTATGATTAGATATGCCTAGGAGAGGTTAACTCAGAAAACTGAGTTTAGGTCTCCAGAAAGAAGGGCGCCTTTTCTTGAAAGGGGCGCTTTTGACAATGCCTTAGTCAATTTTCACTGACTCGTTCTTCGTTTTGACCTTTTCGGACCCTCTTTGCTTTGATCTGACGTTCCCGATGTTTGATGAATCAGATGATTCTGCTTGATGATGTGTCGGGTAGCTGGTTCAGTCTTGTTCACGATGCCTGACTTTGCAGTGGCAGCTGGCAAGTTTTGGGCCTCCAAACTAAAGGGCGCCCCTGGCCAGCAGGGGCGCTTTTAGCTTTTGCCTAGTTTTATCTTGGTTGTGGACTGCCAGCCTTTGACCTTCTTCATCAGTCGATTGATTTGTCGGAAGTTCTGGCTGATAGTCTCGCTGACGAGATAGGTCATAGCTGAGAAGGTCGTCTTGGGAGGTAGTGAAGATTCCGGCTGAATCTGGACACCTTTAGGAAAGGGCGCCTTTCCTTGAGAGGGGCGCTTTTAGCCATGCCTTAGCCATTTTCTGGCTTATCTTTCCAGTTTTTCGAATTTGGCTTTTTCTGCTTGATCTCGTCTCGTGATCGTCTGGTGTGTCTTGTGGACTTGCTGTTAGATTGATCACGTAGCCGGGAGGAAGCTGGAAAGATATCATGTATAAAGCTACAGCTCTTGGATTCATCGGATGTAATGGCCCAGAAACTGGCCATTAAAGGCGCACCTTGAAACTTTCGGATTTGGCATACGTAGTCAATGGATCCTCCATACTTCGCTGACGGTTGGTCAATGATTGTTGAATCGGATAATCTTGCTGATTGTTTCGTTGTCGAGCTAGTATGAAAGTGAAGAGGACGACTGTTTTGACACTGCCAGATGTTTTGATCTGCCCTCTAAGGTTCAAGGGCGCCTTTCTTCAAGAGGGGCGCTTTTAACCACTGTAGACTATGTTTTGCCTTGGTAGACAAAACGTGCACCTTCCAGACTTAGCCAAATTTTGGCCTTTTCCGTTTTGAGAATCTCCTTCATTGAACTTCATCATTTTTATCTTTTTTCGCCATGGTTTCTTCGTTGAAGCTTTTGAGGTTTAGCTTTCAGCACCTGGTACTGGCCAATCTGCCATTAATGGCTGCGGAGCTCCTAACTTTGTTCCTGAAAAATAGAAATAGACCCACCAGAGTAAAACATATTTTTGATAATTCTGACTTGATCAGTGTGATCGTGAAGGCAATTAAGCCTATCAGAATTATTTTCAATCATTTCCGGGAAGGTCCTATTTTTTAGGGTTTCCATAAAAATAGGGGTGTAAAACCCTAATTTTCGTTTTTTTTTTAAATTTTAACCATAGGTTCCTTGACAGAAACCCACAAGGATTTCATATTTGGTTTGACCTAAAACATACTTTAGATGGCATTTTTACGTTGTTTAGCTCAATTTAAGCAGAATGCCAAAAATTTCATTTTGGGTATAACAATTACAAATGAGCTTAAAGCTCTTATTTATAGACTTCAAGGAGTAGGCAAACCTAAAATCACCTTGAGTCAACTAAAGTCTTGCAATGCATGCAAGATCTTATTCCTAAACCCTAATTGAATGAAACTATACAGTTAACTGGGAAACTATCATCAGTTAACTGAAACATCTAATCTAAATGGACAAGGTGCAACATGCACGTCCTTATTGAAAACAAGTCAACTGGAATGCTATCATCAGTCAACTGAAAAATCTAATCTAATCTCCAAGTATATGTAGATGTTTCCAAGAAAGACATGCATGTAATGTATAACAGCAAGTTAACTCGGAAAGAAGCCTCGAGTTAACTACTTCTGATGACTCATCATTGTAAGCAACTGCATGATCTAACTGAAAATCTACTCCAAGTTTATCATCTCCTCCAGGAATTTATCAATAGTATCATCATCTGGTACTTTGACGCTGTCCACGATGATTAACTGCTTGTCCAACTCTTTGTCTCCCTCTCGGATCTCCCTCTGACTATCTCTAACCTCTGTGGTCACCTTTTTGAAACTGATAGTCAGCATTGTAAACTCCTCCATCTTGGACGCCTCTAGCCCTCCACATAGGTTATCACGAACTAACTCTTCGAACTCAGCTTGAACTGCCTCTAACTCGGCGTAGGTACCATCCTCATGCCGATAATGACATGGGATCTGAGTGATGTACTCGCTAATGAAACGAAGAGCTGCAACAACCTTTTGCTGAATCATGCTAATCTTAGCAGAAATCCTGTCATATGTCTCCACCCTGCAAAGATATAATTCTCTCCAAGTGAAGACCTTCTTCTCATCTCCATCTGCTTCAATGGCGTCATAGATTCCTGCAAGCTGTGATATCAAAATCAGGTCCTTCGGCTTACGCTCGGCTATGCAAATCTCGAGCTCCTGAATTCTCTGGCGAAGACTATGTGCGTCAACCCTCAACTGATATAGCTCTATGAGGAGGTGTCGACTAGCAACAATAAAGTCTTCAATCCAGGTATCCAGTAGCTTTCCTCGATTAACCAAGTGTTGAATCTTTTGCTGTTCTGTGGCGGTTTCTCGAAGTTGTGGAAGTAAAGGTGCTTGACCCTCGTTGCCATGAAGCAAACCCGAGATGTACCTGCGAAGTTGTCTGATTTCAGCCTTGAGAACTGCCTTATCCTCACCATCTTTCATGACACGCTCCTCTAGATTACTCGCGACGACTTTGAATAGATTCACGTCGGTGTGTCGAGTATTCTTACCCAGATTAGTTTTGACGAAGGTAAAATCACCAACATCAACTTCATCCAAGTATTTGTCTTTTGGAGGAGTAGCAACCTCTATGACGATCTCTGCCTCAAGATTCTTCTCAATATTTATCTGCTTTCTGGCCCTCTTATTCAACCTGTTTTGATAGGGCTCACCAAATTCAAACAAATCAAGATTATATGAAGGCATACGCCTCTCCCTCTCCAATGACTTCTCGAGCCAAGATGAATAAGGAATACTGTCCTCTCGAGGTGGAGTCGTTTCTACTGTATTAGCTGCTGGCAAATCCACTGGTATGCAGGTCTCATGTATCGAAATCTCAGGCTCCGAATCAATATCTATGGGAGATGACTGCGCTGAAAAAGGTGAACCTGGAGATGACAACCCGGCCTCAGTCTGAATAACTGGTTCCGATGAAATAACTGGCTCTAGAAGTACTGTCTCTGTAACTGGAAGTGTTGGCTCCTTCTCAACTGGAAGTGTTGGCTCCTTCTCAACCTGTTTCCTTTTGGTGATGTTTTTTCCTTTTGAATTAATTCCCATCTTAACCCCTTCAGGCGGCCTCATAGTAACCTTGACTCGAGGTTTAGCTCTAGAAGTAGAAGGTAAAGAAGAAGCTACCACTGCTGGCGGCTCTGTAACTGGGATCACCCTTCGCTTCCGTTTGCTCTCAAGGAAGTACATGGTGGTTTTGATAACAGAACTGGATAAGTCTTTCACTGAAGTGTTCAATGGAACATACCAATCAGGTTGGCGAAGTGGCTGGCGAGCAACTT
The DNA here is from genome assembly GCA_007115665.2 of Sequoiadendron giganteum. NCBI lineage: Eukaryota > Viridiplantae > Streptophyta > Pinopsida > Cupressales > Cupressaceae > Sequoiadendron > Sequoiadendron giganteum. The sequence goes on from CM021106.1 coordinate 502,826,869, forward strand.
GGTCTCTAATGAATGAATGAAGTAGTATCTCGCCATCATCATTAGACAAACCTTCCACATCCTCTGACAAGAAATCAGCAATTTGTGGAACAGTAAGCCTACAATAATGACGATGGCGCACCTCAAATTCATCCTCACAATTGACCCAAAAGTCCTCAAGCGCTGCCGAATGTGAAACATTTCGCTCCAACCTTGCTGAATAATGACCCAACGGATCATAGGCACGCTTCTGAGGAAAACACCCAAGCTGAAGTTTCTCTAACTCGTGTGCCATTAACTTGCAATCAGCAGCTGTTTTGCATTTGTAAATACCTAACTCAAACGGAAAGGTGAAAGCTAGCTTATGTCGATTGAGAAGAAAAGTGTGAACCTCATGTGCCTGTTTCATGAACTCCATGAAAAGAACCTTATCTGATGGGTACCTCGGTAGCATCAGAGGCTCTCCTGTATATCCATATACACGAATATAATAATAATGAAAGTAAAGGAAGTGGATAGAAATAATCTGCCGCTCCTCCATTGCTGATTATTGCCTCAAAATCAAGAAATCCCTCATGCGTCCTGCCGTTATCCGCTTCATTTATAAGAGAAGTGATCGTCCGCTGTAAAAGTCTTGTTCGACTTTAGAAATGTTGAGGAGTAGTAATTACATTTTCGGCGAACACCGAACTCCGTAATTAGATTAACCAATTTACAAAGCTGCTACCTTGAAATGCAACTGATAAAATGTAGGAACCCTTATTTCCCCCTGATACTGATTCTGACTGAAGTTTTATGTTTTTCTGACGTTTTTGGTTTTTTTGCAATTTTTGAGTTTTTGAACAATAAATGAAGGGTGCGACTTTTGCAAATAATTGAAATAAATTCAATAAGATTATCTAACTCCTAGAATCTACTGAATGTAATGCAAATACTTATGCCAGATCATTTATTACTCTTCCAAGCTGATTACAAAAATGTCTGATAACGTGCAATAAGAAAACAATAATTTTTATTGAGAAAACCTGGAAAAAATCAGCGAGCTGTAGATGAAGAAATCTGGTACGGCTGCAATGATCACTCCTTTTCCCCTCCGTCTGGTGATCCTCAATGATGCCAGGAAGATATGCGCCCAAACTGGTAATGGCAGATTGAAGCTGAAGTAGGCGATTTGCCTCTGGAAGGTGGTACGCCCCTTTGTGGAGAGGTACGGCCTGGTACAGAATGGTACGGCTAGGTACAGCAGCAAATAGAATAGGTACGACTTCCTTTAAAGCCTCCAGAATATCAATAAGAAAGGGCGCCTTGATTGCAGTAAGTTTTCCAGATGGAACCTAAGCTGAAACTTTGTAAATAAATAATCTTTGAAGTCTGTGATCTCTCCTGGATGAAGAAACCTCTGTGCTGGCAATAAATCAGATGTTATTTCACACCCTCTAAACTGCTTCGATGGAGATGGCTCGTTCCCCAAAGAATTTCGAACTTGAAACCCTAAAGCTTCTTGCTCAGATAAAACTTGATCAATTTCAATTCATAAAAATGGCATAATGCTCAAAACCCAAGGCAAAACCCTCTTTATGCTGAAAAGTGCGATTTCCTTAAGAATAGGGTTTTAATAAAATATTCATATTTTAATCTTTTAATATTTCAATAGTCACAGCTGAATATTTCAATATAATTTAATTGTCACTTTTGGCCCCTTCTGATGATGGGCGCACCCCTCAAGGCAAATCACTTAAGTTATAATATAACATTATAACGTTATATTATAAATCATTAAATAATTAATATTTAATCAATATAATTAAATATTAATATCTCCCTCGTTACTCATCTGATTACTGATCCGTCTGATGCTGACGAACTCAGAAGTGATTCCGGATACTGCCAAAGCCATACTGCTAAAAATAGCAGGGGTCCCACACTGCCTGCCCGGAACTGCTAAAAATAGCAATTCAGCAAAAAGTCTCCGATTGAGCCAAAACGAAAGACTACTGATCAATCTCTGCTAACTGAAGCTGAGCCAAGCTCCGAAGTGACCCTCTATCCAGTCTATCAGCCTACGAGGTTCGTGTAATAGGCCAATCCTGTACTCCGAGAGATGTCACTCAGAAGGGGACATGACAGTAAACCAGAAAGGTTACCATATGGAATTCGTGAATCTTTAGGAACTCTGTAATCTGCTGGTGAAGACACTCGCTGATAAACATGGCCCAGTCAAATGTTTCTTTTTTATCAATAACTCGTGAGATGAGGTAGAACATCCATGTTCGGAAAACACTTGCATCTTCAGAACCTGCTAACCGGTTAAGGAAAGTTATCAAAATAGCAATCTCATCCTTGAAATCTCCACGTGCAATCTTCCTTGGCATGTTGGTTTTCTGAATTTTCAACCACCGTTGAGCTACTTTCTTCTATGATCTATCCTTGTCCTCCTCCCATATTCTGTCACAATCTGAAATGGATACAGCGAAATGATCTGAACGTGGAGGAATAGAAAAACATTTTTCTACATCCCTCGGCTTAAGGCTACAAATAATCCTTCCATCTGTCGATTTGATTTGTCTGGTAGATGAGTCATAATGCTTGACACAAGCAAGTACGAACTCAAGATCAAAGACTGAGATAGGAATGGACGCCGCTGCAAATATCCCTGAACGTTCAAGATTTTTGATTGTAGTACTGCTGATACCCTCCAATGAGTTCAGATTGATGATGGGAAAAACATGACTTAAGTCGGTATCGGTAGTTTTCAGAAAGTTATGAAGAAAGACCTGTTTGGCCTTATAATCTATGGGATTATACTGCATTCTCAAAAACTAGACTTTTGACTGTAAAGTCGGGTATATTTGGACAACTTTGGAAAAACTGAAAAAGCTCGAGGATAGGCTAAAAATAGCAAGGGGAAGTGAATTTTTTCGAACAAATTCTAAGATATGGGTTTTGTGCAGAATCAAATTCTAATGCAACCCAGAATGTTAGAATTTCGAAAAAATGGGATTTAGGCTTGCATGCAAAAGGTTTTCGGTTGAGATTTGAACTGGCAGTTAGGGGCATTGAGGGCAATTTTTCCCGCGAAAATCTGGAACATGGGTTTTGTGTAGAAATGGATCCTAAAACAACCCAGATCAACAGATTTGCGAAAAAATGTGATTTAGGCCCACATGCAAAGAGAATTCTGGAAAAAAAGCACAGTGCTTCTAGAAAAGAGGCAACGGGGCAATTTTCACAAAATAATCTAAGACATGGGTATTGTTGTTGATGCTGAAAAACTCGAACCCAGATGATGCTTTTCTAAAAAATCTGCCGTTTTCTTTGACATGCGAAGAAAACCTAAGACGAGAATAGAAGAAAGTAAGACAGAAGAATAGAAGTTTTATTTTTTGTTTTCTCTCTTCTTCTGTAAAAATTCGCCTATGCTTGAAGTAGAACTGATAACATCTGCATGCAAAATAAAAACCAAGTCTGAAATAATCTTCCCTTGAACAATCTGAATCTGTAGCTACGAAGAATACATAAATCTGACACCTGTAGCACCTGCAGATCAATTTTATGCTCAAGAAAGATGTTTCTTGTCAACTCTGATGAAGAATAATGGACGCCATTAGCAAAATATATAGCAAAATATCTTCTAAGGCGTGTGAAATGCATGTCAAGCATTAGAAATGGCACTTGAAGTACAACTGGTGCTTCAAAACTCACGCATGGCCTATATTTGGCTTCAAACTCAGTTAACTGGATGTAGAACAACCCCAAATTAGGGCGCCATCTTGAAGATTCTGTTAACTAATGCATGCAAACTAAGTTTAGCCAGTTATGACTAAAAATAGGTAAAATAGAAGTCGACATACAAAGAGTTTAACTGAAGATCTAAATTTGGTAAATTGAAAACTCTCTTCATGCGCATTTCTACTTTTGAATTTCAAAAAAGTCAACCTTTGACTTTAGGCGTCCTTCCTTACTTAGACATTTTCTGAAAATTTAGAATCTAAAACCTCAAACGAAGCTCATGTTCGATCACTGATTCTGGTTGACTGTCACGTCGGATCAACTGGCTGACAATCTTGATGAAGAGCAGGACCAAATCTGACAAGAAGATTCCTTGAGGTGGCAATTCAAAATTCAACCATCTGAGGCTTCAAAAAGATGGGCGCCCCTGGCCTCCAGGGGCGCTTTTGACCTCAGTGTTGGAATATTTTCAGGCATTTTCATCATTTTCACTGATAACTTGACCATATTTCACTTGACGTTTCCTGATTTTTGACAAAACTTCAGAACACGCCGATTGGCTCATTGCGGAGCAGACTGAATTCTGAGCAAAGGCTCCTGATGAACACTCTGTATAAAAACATCTTTAAACCTTCCTAAATCATGGGCGCCCCTGGCCTCCAGGGGCGCTTTTCCCAACCAATGTCATCCATTGCTGCAACTGGCAAAAATTACTCAACTTCCGACTGCGGATTGCCAAGACATCTTCTGAACCGGCTGAGACAGGGAACGGAAAGCTGAAGCTGACACGAACGAGACGAACATCTGAAATCATCAAACAGATTTAACTTAAAGTCTTAAAACCTTGGGCGCCCCTGACCTCCAGGGGCGCTTTTGTCCTTTCTGAATAGTTTTTGATCAAGTCTGGAACCTCAAGTTTGACCACTGATGGCGGCAACTCGGCATCTCAAATTCACCTGCTGACAGATGCGTCGCGGAGCTGGACCAAAAACAGAAACAAACTTCCTGGTTGTCACTTGATCAAAAGACTTCATTTGAATCTTCAAAAAGATGGGCGCCCCTGGCCTCCAGGGGTGCTTTTTCTCTTCAAAGTCATCTACTTTGTATTTCCCTCGTTCTGTACTGAATTTATGTTTTCAGGTGTTTTACTCCTCCGTCGGACTGGCTGGCTAGCTCATTGCGAATCTATCAGGAAACTGAAGAAATCATCTTGGTAGAAAATCTCACAAAAAGTTGAATACAGCTTCCATAATGATGGGCGCCCCTAGCTGAAAGTGGCACTTTTGACCTCCAGACTTAGAATATTTTCAATCCAGACTTAGCCAATTTCACAGTACTTTTACCTCGTTGAAAATCTCCTCCGTCAAAAAGCATAATTTTCAACATCTTTCATCGTAGCGTGTTCTTCTTTGAGTTTCAGGCTTAGATATTAACACCTGGTACTGGCCAACTGCCATTAATGACCTCAGAGGTCCTAACTTTTCTCCTGAAAAAGTTATAACTACCCACCAGCCTTAAACTGACTTTTAATTGAAACTAACTTCACCACTGTGATCGTGATGTGAAATAAGCCAATCAAAATTAATTTCAGCCAATTCTGACAAGTTCTTATTTTTTAGGGTTTCGGGCTAAAAATAGACTTCAGAAACCCTAATTTTCAAAATTTTCAAATTTTGCCAATATCTTCCTGGCATCACACTAACTAAAAGCCCATACTTTATTTGCCCAAAAATTGAGTTTTGACCCCACTTCTACAAGGTTTAGACCATTTTAAGCAAAATGCCTTAATGAAGCAAAAATTTTGGTTTGGGTACAACAATTATCATTTACAAGTTGTAGTTTGCTAGATTGAGTGAAGTTGAAGTTATTTTCTAGCCATAGAGGGTTTTGATAGCAACTTTTTGGAACTGCCCCTTGGTTGCTACCAATTTTTTTTTTTTTCCTTAAATCAATTCAGAACAAATACCAAACTTAATCGACTAAGCATCTTCCATGTAGCTTAGAAGTGTTAACTTAAAAAATTCTCCATTTACCATGGTGGCATCAACACAACATCACCACTTATATGCTTACACATAGGAGTGGTAAGCTCCAAAGGTTAAGGCCATTCCTGATGACTCTGACTATGTATCCCCTTGGGAAATCAAAGGCTTTGTAGTTTGCCCACCAATGTTAGAGGGAATTCATTGTCTCCTCTCATATGAGATACTGATCTCACCTTAGACCATGACTATTCACTAAGCATAAGCTATCAACTTAGCCAATTATAATATAATGATAATAATTTCATCAAGTGTTGGTTCCATACCAAACATTACCAATCCATAGTGTACAAATATACACAGATACCTAGGGGGTCATATTATTCCATAATTCCCTAATTCCCCTAGCGAGGGACTCGAGCATACATCACATATATATACAAGGTGACTAGCTCATACACATCACAAATAAAATAGTGACTATTTCTTATGCACATCACAAGTACAATAGTGATTGGCTCATACACATATCACAAATACAATGGTGACGAGCTCATGTGTAAATTAAATTACAACACTGACTAGCTCATACATACATCACAAGTACAGTAGTGACGGGCTCATATGTACATCACATCACAAAAGTGACTAGCTCGAGCATACATCACATATATCCAGTGTGACAATCCACACAATGCATCACATAAGAAACGATAGGTAAAGTGGAAATGGATGCAACCTATTGCATGCATCAACCCACTACCTGATTCACTATCACATAAGCTTGCTATGACAACAATCAAGCATCCCATACTACTTGATGTTGTCATTAGCAAGGGCACCGATATATCAATGTGTGCAACCCTAGGCCATTTAGACAAATACTTTGGTAGGCATTAGTGTATAAACACACTTAATTACACATAGTTAAATATCACTTCATGATCCCAAGGGATTACCTACCCTTGATAACCTAAGATACCATTTTCCACATCAAGATAGGTCAAAACCAATGTTACAAGACTGCCCAAAATCGCCTAGACTCGGCAAGTTCTGAGGTGAGCCATCCTCAACAAGTCTAGGAGACTTG